>JAZEWU010000006.1:12070100-12082906 GCA_036362915.1 Geotria australis | reverse complement strand
CACATTTTTACAGGCTGCACGTGCGGCGCAACTTTGCCCTGTGGTCGCCAAGGAGATGGAGCCGCGCGGGGTGACGCGGCGAGAGGATCGCCTTAGCTGCGCTTCGTCACCAGGCGGCGGTGTGTGTGGGGCAGGCGCGTCGCAGCCGCGGGTGTTGCAGGATAAAGTGGGGGGGATGGAATCGTGTTTCTGTGAAAGTGCGAGGTCGATAAATCGAGGATCTCATTGTACGAAAGTGGTTGTGCGTTGGAAGTACTCGACCCGGCCACATGAATGAGGAATTTCCACCGCTGGCTCAGGGCTGTAGGAGCAGGAAAATCACCGCTCAGCGTTTCTGAATCTCGCTTCTGATCATCCGAATAGTTTTTTCAATAGTTTATTTTTCAAGTGGTATAAGTCTCGCCCCCGTGACATATAAACCTTTGCAGTCCACACCTTGTGCTGTGAGAGACTAACTGGCGCCCCGCCCCCAAATAAGACAAAGATCCCCCGTATAGCCTTCATCGACTGTTGGGGAAAGTGCTGGCACACGATGGGTAACCAGCATCACGCCCGGCTGCCTTTGTCTCCCCAGTGATGCTATTTACACGGACACCAGGTACTCATTTGAAGCCGAGTCGACCTAGGGGACGGACTGCCGTGTACCGTTGCAGATATTCTGGTGTTGGCCGTGAGCGAGATTCGACCTAGGGTCGCGAGGTTTCGTAGCCCAGCGCGCTAACCGCTGCACCACCACTCCCCATACCCACTCCCCCGCTCGCCCACACACACGTGCGTGAATTATTGTGAAATCACAAATGATCACCTATGTACAAGGCCACATACCGACCTCCTCTCCCGGAGGATTAGCCTGGCCACGGTGTGCAACTCATGCACCTCTTTCTCAATAGCACCCCCCCCTACTTTTTCACGCTACGGCTAGGAGTACCCACACTTTACCCCACCACGGGACGTGACCCGCAGATTGCCTACAGTACTGTTGTTGTGGTGCACACACGTAGACTGCGGAGCGGCACAGTGCCGCAGTGAGTTGTGAAGCCGCCTCACAGCAATAATCACCGAGTTCGAATCCCGGCTCGGGTGCCGCCCTTCTGTGTGGAGTTTGCGTGCTCTCCACGTGTCTGCATGGTTGTTCGCCTGATTCTCCGGTTTCCTCCCACATTCCAATGACACGCCGCTGCTGCTGCCTAGGTTTAATTGGCCCGCTGACTAAACCGCCTCCGGTTTCGTGCGATGGACTGGCATCACATCCTAGGTTCAGCCCTGCCTCGCGCCCTGTGGCCGCCGCGATAGGCTCCAGTTTCACCGCGACTCTAGAGGATGAAGCGATTACTGATAAGGAATGAATGAATGACCGGTTGAACTGCTGGGCGGACAGAAGCACGGAGTTGTAACTCCCGCGGCGGCAAGCTGAAACGTCTCCGGCATTTCACTGCAGGTCCATCACGCCGCGGGGTGGTGTGTGAGTCGGTGTTACGATTCGGGCGGTGTAGGACTTGGTGTAGGAGTGGGTCGGTGTAGGAGTTAGTCGGTGTAGGACTTGGTGTAGCGGTCGCTCGGTGCAGGAGTCGGTGTAGCAGTCGGTCGGTGTGTACGACTCTTGAATCCCGAGCGGTGACGTCTTTGTTTTCTCGACGATAACACATTATTAACACGGTGTCTCTGGCAATTGTGTCGCCTGAGCGTGCGTGTGTATCGCCCCCCCCGCCCACCTACACCCTCGTGTGCCGTGCTGGACTTTATAGGTGTTCGCTGATAGCACTTGACCCTAGAGTCCGTTAAGGCTATACGGGGATCTTTGTCCTTTATACTGGGAGTGCGCGGTGCCGTGGCCGAGTGGTTGGCGCGAATCAGGTTCGATTCTCGATCACGGGAAGAACATCAGCGGCGAGTGATCTATGAACCAGTTCACGGTGCCCAACCTACGTTACAATAAACACCCAGCGTGATGTGTTCATCATCGCGACTGGGTGGGGAGACAAAGGCAGCCGGGCGTGGTGCTAACCACCCGGCTTTGACAGGTGGCTTGCTCGAAGCATTTGTCCCCAACAGTCTGTGTAGGCTACACGAGGGAGGCGCGATTAGTAGCGCTGCCGCCGCACAGCGAGAATGTTCCCGGTTCGATTCCCGGCTCGGGTGCCGCCTTTCCGCGTGGAGTTTGCGCGTTCTCCCCGTGCTCTGCGTGGGATTTCGTCGGCTACTCCGGTTTCCTCCCGCAGTCGAACGACACGCTTCCTCTGTTAATTATGCTTGCGAACAGCACCTGGTTCCCCAACAGTCTACGTAGGCGACACGGGGTGGGGGGGAAGCATCGCGTCTACTCCGCGCATCGCGGTGTGGAGCGGCCGGGCGAGCGGCCGCGCCGGTCAATTAATCTAATCGACGCGGCGTGTCGTTGGTCGGTCGCAGCGCTCGCGTCGGGGACACGTGTGCAAGTGGCACAACAACGACGACGGGTCTAATAGCCGCCGTTTGCGGGTTGTTGGATCGTGGCGATTAAACGCATTCCACGCAGTCGGGATTCTCACCGGGGAGACGCTGAGCGGGCTGCCGGGCTGGTGCGATGGTCATAGCGTGGTGGTGGTGGTGTAGCGGTTACGAACCCGGCGACCCCGACGTCGATTCACGCTCACGGCCAACAATAGTGTCGATTTTCTGAACCGGTCGTGGGTCTCCCCTAGGTCGACTCGGCCCTCAAATGATACCCGGTGCGGTGTGTGAACATCGCCGGCTAGGGAGATAAGGTACCCGGGCGTGGTGCTGGTCACCCAGCCCCGCTCGTGCGCCGTGATGGGCTTCATAGGTGCTCGCTAACGCCACTTGACCCTACGGGCTATACGTGGGATCTTTGTCTTTATCTTCGTCTTTGGTGATGGTCGTGGTGATGGTATTAGTAGTGGTGGTAATATGTAATGATATTGGTGGTAATGGTGTCGTAGTGGAGGCGGAGGTGGTGACGGTGATGATTGTGGTGGCGATATTATTACTGATGGTCCTCTTATTCGTATGCCGGATGTTGATGTGGACAGTTTTTCGTCAGGAGTAGCAGATTGTAGTGGTGATGATGTTTGTGGTGGTGGTGGTGGTGTGTGTGGTGTAGGAGGATTGGTGGATCACGCAGAGATTTGGGTCGAATTCACAAATCCGCTTATCCGCCAGGTACTAATGTTAAAACATGTAAATTGAGCATTAAGCTAACACACGTATTGTCTATACATGAGGCAGAAGGCAGGGCGGCAGAATCAATTATTGTACCGTACGTCTATGCTCACGCGTATATGCTTGTGGCCTTCACCCGGGCGCACTGAGCAGCAATAAGCAAACCACAACAAAACTGACATGAGGACTAATCACCACCACAAACACCGTGCCGGTCACTCAGCGAGATCGCGACAGGACCGCCCTACTCCCACGCGAGAGGACAAAGACAAAGATCCCCCTTGTAGTTTGCACCGACTGTTGGGGCAAGTGCTATTAGCGAGCGCCTGAGCAGCGCCCGAACACCTCTGTGATACGGCGTGTGTTGACACGAAGTAACAGGCCGAGTCGACCTAGGGGTGAGTCGGAACCAGTTCGGAAAATCGACAGCGACGTTGATCGTTTGTGGGACTCGAACTCCGTTTACTGGGCTCGTAAGCTACAATGTTTGGGTGTGAAGCGCACTGCGCTAACCACCGCGCCACCGCTCTGCGCACGTGAACGAATATGCCGACAACAGCCGCCGTTTGGCCACTAAGTGAGGGTGACGTCACCACCGTGCCTGTACCAGGCTGGGTACGCTTTGAGGCCGTCACGGGAAGTGTCGACAGCTCACCTAATAGGAGCGAGTCACGAAACAGACCCAGGTGTTACGGGTTAACTGAGCGAGGTGACTTGGCGGTTGCACCACCTGTGCTCCCTGCTGTTGCACCACCTGTGCTGTGCAACGGCGCAAAGACAAAGCTGCCTACCGCCCCCGTCTAGCCTTCACGAACTTGTGGGGCAAGTGCTGTTAGCAAGCACATATTGAAGGCTGGCATGGCACACGAGGGGGGCCCGGCCGCATTTGTCTCCCCCAGTGGCGTCGTTTACATACAGCACCGGTAATTCACTTGAGGCTGCGTCGACATAGATGAGGTCCAGGGCCGGTTCGCTACCGCTCCCCACTACCCCACTGCCGGTACAGCCTTAATAGACCGTAGGTGCAAGTGCTGGTAGCGAACAAATACGAAGGCCGGCACGGCACACGTCAAGGAGATTGGTGACCAGCACCACGCCCGCCCTCCTTTGTCTCCCTCGTGGCGATGCTTCCCTAGTGCCTAAGCTTAATTGTCCTGACCAAATTGCCCCCGGTGCCCTGAGATGTTGTACCTTGCCTACCCCTCCCCGCTGGACAACTGTTGGAAAGGACCTGCATAGCTCAAGGGTTCCTTTGCAGCTTAAACGCAATCTCACTGACTGACTGATGTTTACAAAAACACAGATTCCCCGTATAGCCTTAACGGACTGGAGGGTCAAGACAGCTATCACGGCACACGAGGGGGTGGGTGACCAGCACCCCGTTCGACCGCCTTTGTCTGTCTCCCTAATGGCAATATTTACACAGTGCACCAGGTACTCATTCGAGGCTGCGTTGATCTAGCGGAGGCCCCAGGACCCGGTTCAGAATATTGTCACTGATATTCGCTGTTAGCGGGAATCAAACCCCGGCAGCCAAGGTTGTAGCCCGGCGCGCTAACCACTGAGCAACCGCTCCCGAGACTGATGTTTACACACAGATCCTCGTATAGCCTTAACAGCCTGTAGTTTTGTAGGGTCAATGTTTACACAGACTTTAGGGTCAAGTGCTGTTAGCGAGCACCTATGAAGGCCAGTACAGCACACGACGGGGTGGGTGGCCAGCACCACGCCCGGCCGCCTTTGTCTCCCTAGTGGCAATGGTTACAACCCGCACGCGGTACTCATTTGAGGCCGAGTCAACCAAGTCAACCTAGTCGAGGCCAAGGACCGGTTCAAAAAAATCGTCACTTGCTTTGGCCGTGAGCGGGATTCGAACTCGGTTCCATAGCCAGGTTTGTAGCCCAGAGCGCTGACCGCTGAGCCACCGCTCCCCACAATGTTTTGTTGTTGTAGCTTTGGTTTTTATTAGTTGTTTTTTTGTTTCTGCCGTTGTGCAGCGCTTTGTGACGCTCGGGTGAAAGGCGCTCTATAAAATGCTGCTATCATTATTAATGTTTACACACATACAAAGACACCGACACACAGATAGAGAGAGAGAGACGCGGAGGTGCGGAGCGTGGTGGGGGGTGCGGGGTGTCACCTGTGTCTGCGTGAGCCCCAGGGAGGCCGCGAGCTCGGCTCGCTCGGGGAGCGCCAGGTACTGCGTCTGCTGGAAGCGCCGGTTGAGCGCCTGCAGCTGCAGACTCGAGTAGATGGTGCGCGGCTTGCGGATCTTCTTGCCCTTGCCGTTGAAGCGCAGCTCCCCGTTGTGGATCACGGGCGTTTTCTCGGGGTCTGCGACAGACGGCCGCGGCGCGGGGCCTCGCGTCAGTGTCGCCGAGTGAACGGAGCGAGGAGCGCCGGCTGCGGCGGCTTACGTGGAGTTTTTAATGCAGCGGTGTTACTGATAGACTCGGCGTTATGAGGTTGATTCGCGGCCGCGAGTGATTTTCGGTGGAGAGCGATGGTAGGTAGTAGCATCGTGCTAACAAAAGAAAAAACATCCAATGAAAACCAAAGCAACAGAAAATAAATTATGAAGGCTGTTTCGAATATACTGAAAGGTCGTGAAACTGGCCACAAGACAAAGATCCCCCGTGTAGTCTTAACAGACTGTAAGGGCAAGCGCCGGGCTAACGACACTAGACACACACCCACACACCACAAACACACCACACACTGCTCGGTCACCAAAGCACGCAGTCTAGCTTGGCGAAGTGTGGTCAAACAACCCTCGTGAGCGATGCGGGTGGGAAGGCCTTCATCCAGCAGCGGATTGAGAGCTGTCAATTACCGTGTTTATTTATTTTAGTTCGAACAAGATGCAGCACGGCGCTGTGGATGAGTGTGTGCGTGCATGCGATGGTATTTAACATCCGTCCAAAACGCATTTGACATCGATTACAAAATGTAATAATCAAGTAAGACGATTCACACATCATTAGCCAAGTGAAACAGCGCTCAATCGACCGGGATAACCTGAAACAGCCCCCACCTCTAACACGTCGAAGGCAACTCGCACACCCACCCTCGCATGCCGTGCTGTGCTAATGAATCGAAATTGTGCCAGGCTAGGTGCACGTCGAGGCCACGTGAGTGATGAAAGCTCGTCACGGCACAAACCCCAGGTGTTACAGGTTTACTTGAGACGAACCGCTGTTGCACCGCGGGTGATCTAACGCGCGCGGTCGCCTGTGCCAGCATGATGCATTCGACCACCAAATCCTGGGTTCGTACACGGAGTCATGCGATGGTTCGATCACAGTTACGGTATCCGGCAGCCACGGTAACGCGTGCGTAATGACAACTAGACGAGGGTAATTACCAAAGCGTGCTGTTCGTTGTCTGATTGGGAGTTGACGGTAAATACCTCCTGACTCACGGGACCAGCCTCGCTGCTGCGTCGATGCCGTAAGATAAAACAACTAACGAGATGTAAAACGTAACAATAATACTAATAATCGGCAGCGGCATCAAAGCACAAAGACAAATATCCCCCATATAGCCTTAACGGACTGGAGGGTCAAGAGCTGTTAGCGAGCACCTACGAAGGCCGGCACGGCACACGGCGAGGTGAGAGGCTAGCACCACACCTGGCCGCCTTTCTCTCCCTAGTGGCGATGTCTACACATCACAGCGGATACTTATTTAAGGCTGAGTCGACTTAGAGGAGGCCCAGGACCGGTTCAAATATTCGCCACAGTTTATTGCTCGCGAGCGGGAATTGAACTCGGGTGGCCGGGTTAGTAGCACAGCGCGCTAACCGCTACGCTACGGCTCCCCAGTATCAAAGCAAGACGCGCACACACACACACACACGTACAGACACGTGTGTAGCTAGATAGGTAATATATTGCAAACATGGTCAGTACGAGTGATGGTTCAATATATTGATTAATGTAATCAATCGATCCGTGTAATCAATCAAGCGTCACGCGGCGATGCCCGTGCTCTGGGCGCGATCACCAAACCCAGCGATGTGCATTTTCTCGCTTAAACCGTGCCGGTCGATTATTGCCATTCCGTGTATCTCCGATGAGCTTGCTTTGTTAACGGCAACCAGCCTTATGGATCGATGGGGGTTACTCGTCACTGGACAGTACAGGTATATTCACAAAGCCGGGCTCGGTCGATGACAGTCCATTCACGTCCGTGCCTAACGCACGTGCTTTGCAAACTGTCGCGTTGAATTTAGTAGAATTGGTTTGCTTTTACAGGCGGAAGGTGGGAATGCATTGAAACGCAACACGACTGGGAATCGTTTTCTCCAGAGCTGTTCTTTCGCGATAGCCGTGTCGAGCGTTGCCCCCTCCCCCTCTCTAATTCGCGACGTTTCGCCTCCAACGTTGGACGTAGCGGGATAGCGCTACAAGGCTGTCCCGACAGAACAGCTTGGGAAAGCAATGCTCATACATCGAGCCGTGAAACTATATATTGATACACACACCACGACTGTTTGGCTGTAACGTCGCGGTTATAGCGTCGTGTGATTTTTTTTTTGTCTGGTTTTAAAACGCGGGGCGTGAATAACGCGCGCAAATGTTTGCTCGTAAATTACGCGGGTCTCTCTCTCTCACTTAACGCGCGTAAAATGTGATTGCAGGCGGATAGCGCACGCAGTAAGAAGAGTCTTAATTTCGCTCCGAGTCACGAGTAAATGAATGGATCAGCACCGCCGAACGAACAACATCGCACGCGCTGGTGTGTGTGTGTGTGTTTTCACGGTTGGATGTATGAGGATCGCTTTTCAAAGCTGTTCTTTCGCGATAGCCGTGTCGGGCGCTCTGCCGCGACGTTTCACCTCGCACGTAGGCTGCCTCTAACGCGGGAGGCGAAACGTACGCCGGGAGAGAGAGAGCGACGGAGAGAGGGAGCGCTCCACACGGCTATCCCGCAAGCACAGCGTTCGTAAAGCGATTCCCACGCATCTCGCTTCCATTCAAACTCGTCCGACAAAAACACGCGGCGAGACCGTATTTACACGCACGGCAGCAGCAGCAAGGCGCGCTGCATTCACAACAACAACATAATGATCAACATGACAACCTACATCAGATCATCATCAACACCATGACATCATACGTCAGTATACATCGTCATCATCAATCAATAATCGGTGTGATCGCGCGGCTGCCGGGTAAGCCGGGCCGACCAGCCGCGGCCGCGCGCGCGTCTCTCACCCGTGTCGTCGAGCCTCGTCTGGCCGAGCGCGTTGCTCGGCTGGTAGGAGGGCAGCGCTCCCAGGCCGTAGGCCCCCGAGGCCGCTCCGGCTCCGCCACCGATCGGGTTCAGGTAGGGGTAGCCCAGCGGTCTGCTCTGGTAGGACGATGCCGCTGCAGCCGCCGCCGCCGCCGCCGCGTACGACGTCTCGTGGCCCGCCGAGGGCAGGCAGTGCGACGGATAGTGGTGCGTGTGGTGCGCCATGGAGGAGGTGGCGGCCGCCGAGACGCTCATCATGTGCGGGTGACCCCCCTGGCCGAACTCGAGGAAGGCGGATTTGCCGCCTCCGCCGCCGCCGCCGCTGCCGACACCGACCCCGCTGCAGTCTGGCGCGTCCAAACCGTCAGCCATTGCGCTCATGGTCATCATAGAGCGACATAACCACGCGAGGCGAGCCGCGTCTGGGTGTTACAGGCTCGCGGCTCGGTTGGAGAGGCTGCGGGGGGAGGAGGAGAGGGGGGGAGATCGATCAAGAGAGGATTTTTTTGCTGCCGGTTGCTCCGACTAACCCCCCCCCCCAACTCAACCCCACTCCTCCCTCCTACTCCTCCCCCAGAAAGCAATAAAGATATGATAATGATAATGAAACGATGATGATGGTGATGACGGGGGGGGGGGGAGGCTAATCGCGAGCGACGTGTTCCGACGAGCGACGACGTTGTTGATGATGATGATACCGCGAGACGGCGAGACCGCGCCGGGAGCGAGAGACACACACCGCGGGGAGACGCGGCGATTGATCGGCAGCCCCGCTTTTACCAAGCCGCGTGATGGCCGAAGGCGCGCGATTTAAGCCGAGTCGAGTAAAAACGTCTTCATCATCGCCACGGTGAGCATCGCGAGAGCTGCCGCCGCTCCAGCCGCCGCTCGGTTACCTGCTGCATATGGATTAGACCGGGCTGATATTGGAAGCGCGCTGTGTAGCCCGCACGCCGCGCTCCCATTGGCTGGCGGCGTGTCGTCATGATCTCGTCGAAACTCGGAGCAGCGTTAATATTATTACTCTTGCTGTTTCTACGATTACCACCATCATCATCACCACCACCTCCACCATCACCGTTGTCGTTCGTCCGTCCGTGTTGCCGGCAGACAAAATTGCCAAGGTGGAGAGAAGGCGCCCTCCTAACGCGCTCACTGAGCACGGCGGGTTTTATTTGGGTTCAAAAAATAATATTTAAAAAAATAATTCTCGCGCGTGTGTGTATGTGGATCGTCTAACTTTCGATTTATGAGCCAATTGAATGGGACGGGCTAATTTGTTAAATCACCGTTTTATAGCCACTTCTAAACGATTTCGTTAGCGGTTCGGTTAATTGATAAAATGTGCGCGCGCGACGATGTAATCCGACTGCCCCGGTGCACACATACATGCAGATACATACATACACGCACTCACACACACACAACATACATGCATATGCACAAATACAAAGATCCCCCCGTATAGCCTTAACAGACTGTAGGGGCAAGTGCCGTTAGCGAGTAGCACCTATGAAGGTCGACACGGCACACGAGGGCGTGGGTGACCAGCACCACGCCCGGCCGCCTTTGTCTCCCTAGTGGCAATGTTTACACACCGTACTAGGTACTCATTTGAGGCTGAATACACAAACAAAGACAACATACACACAGATACATGCATCCACACAGATGCGCACGTACAAAGACAAAGATCCCCCGTATAGCCTTAACAGACCGTAGGGTCAAGTGCTGTTAGTGAGCAGCACCTATGAAGGTCGACACGGCACACACGACGGGGTGGGTGACCAGCACCACGCCCGCACACGCATACATACACACACACGTCCAGATACGCACATATACGGACAAACATACATAGACACAAGACAAAGACAAAGATCCCCCGTATAGCCTTAACAGACTGTAGGGGCAACTCACATATACACACAGACAAAAAAAACACACAGATACAAGGACAACATATACACACTCGCGCACACACAAAAACAAACGCATACAAAGACACAAAAAAGACAAACACACTCACATACACATACAGACGCAAAACAAACAGAAAAAATGTACACACAGACATGCACACACACGCAATATATACACAAGCGTACACAAATACACGCACAAAGACACAAAGACAAACAGACAGATACACACGTACAAAGACATACACACTCACACTCGTACAGAAATACACACATACGTAAGAGGGGGGGGATAAATATCGACCTCTGGGTATCTGTATATCATACGATGCATGTATATGTATTTGTCTGACAGGCAAGGGAGAACAATTGACCGTATATGGTCATTACCTTTGATGGTAAAAACACCCCCCCAACGTGAAACCTAAATTGCGTGCTTGTTGGTGATATTGGCGTTGCCACCAATGTAAAATATAATAATAATTCATAATTTAAAAACGCGCCGCGCTATATTCCTTCACTCTGCAAGAGAGAGGAGAACGACTCAGAGGCGCGAGGAACCCGCAGATTGGCTGGGAGGAGAGGGAGAAGGTAGCCACGCGGTGAGCCGGCGCCAATATTTATAAGACACTGCGTCCTCTACATATTAAGATGTTACCGGCCAAACATTGAGCAAGTTTTAGCCATTCCAAGATTATTACGCTGCGAATTCAAAACACGCGAAATTGCGACAACTGGTGTAACTCGGTACTGGGTCAAATAGCGATTCGGATAGATTATTATTATTCTTCACCGTGGGTGTTGAGCTATCAAGGGACATCTTTCTAGCTCCTTTCTACATACGTGTGACCGGCCCCCGGTGCCATGTGTTGGACCTTTGTCCCATTCCGAGTATATCCCTGCGCTCCTGTGTCTGCCGGGATAGGCTTCGGTTCACCGCGACCCTGTACAGGATGAAGCGGTTTCTAACGACGGATGGATGGATGGATGGAGTTAAACCTCGCGTGGTGCGGAGCAGCCCCGGTGACGCGGCCAATACCAGCGGCGCGTCGAACGCCGCACGGATGTTGGGCGCAATTAACGTCGTTCGGCGGAAGGCAATTATAACCGCTTCAACTTGTGCTTTAGTGGGGGTGGGGTTTTTTTTTTCTCTCTCTCTCTCTTCAAGTAAAATTATAATTATTTTTAATTCATCGGAATGCATTACTGACAGCTCGAAGGTAAGGCATTAAATTGGTGGAAGCCGCGTCATCGCAAGCGAACACGTGCTAGCGCCTCCAAACTCTCGCTCCGACACCCGAGCGCCTCCGATTGAGTTGACGTGGCGCTGACATCTCGGTGGATTTCAATAACACAAACACACACCGTAGTTAGGTGTGCTGCTTTGTGACGATGTAAGCTCGGTTAGCGAGCGTCCTGATTTACGGAGACTATACCACTCGTGTGTGTGTGCACATATATGTATGTGTGTGTGTTAGCTCGGTGGTTAGCGCGCTGGGCTACAAACTTGGCGACCCGAGGTCGATTCTCGCTCGCGGCCAACAGCAGTGACGATATTCTGGACCGGTTCTGGGCCACCCCTAGGTCGACTCGGCCTCAAATGAGTGACTGTTCACAGCTATGGAAAAGTATGCCTAATATAGACATAATATAACAAAGGTGAATAAGCGACGGGTGTCATTAACAATGCCTGGTGAAGTATGGTCAAAACCCCCCCCCCCCCCACCCATTCATCTCCATGACCGACACGGCATTGGGAGTCATTCATCCAGCAGTGGATTGACAGAGGGATGCACATCTCACAGGGAGTTGTATTATGGACTGGTATGTATAGGTGCATTGAATGCGTGTATACGACCGCATAAGATAAAATGCCCCGTGGGCATTTTAACATCACAGATCGGCAACAGCTCCGCGCTCTGATCCGTGACGGTCAATCCCCGTCACAGCTCAGAGTTTCAGCATTACAACTATTATTGTTATTCGTAACGAGCGTGCCAGTGCATTAGTTTAATGCGCGCGCCAATACACACGTTTGCACATACACATATACATATGGGGGCGGCACGGTGGCGTCGGGGGTAGCGCTGCCGCCTCACAGCAAGAAGGCCCCGGGTTCGAATCCCGGCTCGGGGGCCTTTCTGTGTGGAGTTTGCATGTTCTCCCCGTGTGCGCGTGGGTTTTCGCCGGGCACTCCGATTTCCTCCCACCGTCCAAACACATGCTGCCAGGTTAATTGGCCTACTGAGTAAATTGCCCCAGGTGCCCTGCGATGGACTTGCGTCACATCCTCGGTATACCCCTGGCTTGCGCCCTGTGTCTGCCGGGATAGGCTCCGGCTCACCGCAACCCTGTACAGGATTAAACGGTTTCTGAAAATGGATGGACATATACATATGCCTACACACGTAGGCTGCACATGTGATCGACGCGCGAACACCGATTAATAATGACGATAATGAGGTGTGTGAGTGGGTGGGGGGGGGC
>JAZEWU010000006.1:12026229-12039699 GCA_036362915.1 Geotria australis | reverse complement strand
TCCCTGGCTCCACCATCAGCTTCTCCCCCCACCTCCCGCCTCATCCACCAACCCCCACCGCGGTTCACATCTCGTCCGGCAAAGCCATCCCCTGGGCGCTGCGCTTTCATATGGAGAATGAGGAGCCACGCGGATTCTGTGCGAGCCAGTCGGAGCCGTGGCGCGGCGCGCTAGTCCACAGCGCTGTCGGTCATTGGCACAGCCTTTGTCGCAATCTCCGCGAGATGCGGGCGGGCAGGCGGGCGGGGAAGTGAAATACAAACACAAAGATCCCCCGTATAGCCTTAACAGAATGTAGGGTCAAGTGTCGTTAGCGAGCACCTATTAAGGTCGACACGGCACACGAGGGGGCTGGTGACCAGCATCACGCCCGGCCGCCTTTGTCTCCCGAGTGGCAATGTTTACGCACCGCACTAGGTCACTCATTTGAGGCTGAGTCGACCTAGGGGAGGTCCAGGACCGGTTCAGAAAATCGTCACTGGTGTTGGCCGTGAGCGGGGTTCGAACTCGGAGCGCCAGATTTGTAGCCCAGCGCGCTAACCACTGGGCCACCGCTCAGTGAAATACAAACACACGCGCACGGACAGAGACGCGAGAGCGGAGAGAAAGACGACAGAGCGAGAGGGACTAGGGTAGAAGAGACACAGGAGTATTGGGGGGGGGAAGAATAATGCTACGGGAAGAGAAAAAAACCCGAGAGAATAGCTAAACCACCCCGAGAGGAGCGTGCGAGAATAGCCGAGCCGACCTTCTCCAACTCCAATTTGACTGTCAGAAAAAGGGTGACAATGCTTGTGTGATTATGCAGCGCCGCTTAATAGCGCGGCGGGAGCGTGCTGCGCGCATTCAAACCCGAAATGGGAACGCGAGCGAGCATCGCGCCCCACATTTGCAATTCGGCGGCGGCGGCACGGACAAACAGAGGTGTGAGTGCGTGTGTGTGTCTTGTGTGTGTGTCTTGTGTGTGTGTGTGTTTACACGTGTGCGGGGAGCGGTGGCGCAGTGGTTAGCGCGCTGTGCTACAGACCTGGCGGCGAGCCGAGTTTCGGTGCCTCGCTCACGGCCAACGCAAGTGACGATTTTCAGAACCGGTCCTGGACCTCCCCTAGGTCGACTCAGCCTCGGCACCTAGTGCCGTGTGTTAACGTTGCCACTAGGGAAACAAAGGCAGCCGGGCGTGGTGCTGGTCACCCACCTCCTCGTGTGCCGTGTCGGCCTTCATATGCGCTACTCGCTAACGGCATTTGACCCTACAGTCTGTTAAGGCTATACGGGGGATCTTTGTTTTTGTCTTTGTGTTTATACGTGTCCGGAGAGCGGTGGCGCAGTGGTTAGCGCGCCGCGCGCTACGAACGCGGCCACTAGAATTCGATTGCGGCTCACGGTCACCAACGCCGCTGATGATTATCTGGAACGGGTCCTGGGTCTCCCCTAGGTTGACTCGGCCTCGGATGAGTGTCTGGTGCGATGTGGGGGAAGCCGCCACTATCGGGAGATAAGGGCGGCCGCGAAGAGTGCTGGCCACACACCGCTGCGTGTGCCGTGTCGACCTTCATAGGTGCTCGCTAATAGTACTTGCCCCCAACAGTCTTTTAAGGCTGTACGGAGGCTCTTTGTCTACACGTGTACGCGTGTGCGTGTGTGTATATGTACGTTTGTGAACACGGTTGGGATCGGTGGCTAAGTAGTTAGCGCGCTGGGTTACAAACCTGGCGAATCGAGTTGAAATCCCGCTCACGGCCAACACCAGTGACGATTTTTTGAACCGATCCTGAGGCTCCCCTAGGTCGACTCAGCCTCAAATAAGTACCTAGTGCGGTGTGTGGACAGGGAGACAAGGCCGGCCTGGCGTGGTGCTGGTCACCCACCTGCTCGTATGCCGTGTCGACCTTCATAGGTGCTTGTTCACGGCACTTGACCCTACAGTCTAGTAAGGCTATACGGGGAATCTTTATCTTTATCTACATGTGTGTACATGTGTGTGCACCTATGCTTGACCTACTGTACGCATGTACGTATGACGGTGTGCCCGTGATATATGTGTACACGTGTGTGCACACACATGCATAGGCTCCCGATTGTAGAAAGCCTTATAACGCTCGTGACAGAAATCCAAAATTACGCTTGAATCTGTTCAGCTTTGTGAAATCGCCTTCTGCCCTATTGCATGTATCCACCCACCGTTCCCCGCCCCGTCATAGAAACGTGGAATTCCAATCACCGGCTTAGAGCGGTCATCGCGGGATGGAACACCAATACCGGGCACTTTTTTCAGACTAGAAACTCATTTGCATTTTTTCTTACTCGTGAAAACACCACCACGTGATTTGTTCTGTATCTTATTTGCCTCAAACAAAATACAAGAAAAAATCAATTACCTCTACCTGTCACATTCCTATTAAGAGCAAACTCGCTTCCTCGGCTAATATGCCTCGCTGCTCATCTAGAGGGAAACGCGCTGCTCCGCAATTTTCACTTACAGACGAAAATGCAATGTTGTGCCGCGTGCTAAGGGGTTGCGTTCTGTAGATTGCAATATTTGCCTTAGAAATTGAGTTTGCATGCATCGGGAGAATAACAACACATGCGCGCAAAGTAATAGTGCTGTGCGTGGCGTTGTCCAATTTCAACAAATGAGAATTGGGTCTTCTCGCGCGTTCAGTGTACAAGCGGCGTCCGTCCCGACTTCCTAATCAAGCGAAGTGTCTGAAGGTCACACAAACTTTCAGTCGGGATAGGACTTCGCCCAGGTAGGTGTGTGGATTGACGTGATGACATGTCTGCTGGCATGAATATTAACGATTGCTGTCAACTGGCCCTTTCCGGCTGATCCATCCATCCATCAAACCATTTTTTAAACCGCTTGTCCTGGTGAGGGTCGCAGTGGCAGTGGTCCAAGGAGAGTGGACCAGACGTCCCTTTCCTCAGCGATAAATGGCCGGCGGCTGATTTGCGTTGTTATTGATGGATGGCTGGGTGGCTGTGTGATGGTAACTTCCGCGCTGCACGGATAGAAGAAGGTCCTGCCCGAGGCGGTTCGATTCCCGCCCCGGGCGCCTTTCCAAGCGGCGTTTGTGTATTCTCCCCCTGCTCTGCGTGCGTCAGTGGTGCTGGGGGCCGTGAGCGGGAATCAAACCCGGGTTTGCCAGTTTCGTAGCCCAGCGCGTTAACCGCTGCACCACCGCTCCCCCAAAAAACAAAGACGAAGATCCCCCATATAGCCTTAACAGACTGTTGGGGCAAGTGCCGTTACCGAGCACCTATGAAGGTCGACACGGCACACGAGGTGGTGGGTGACCAACACCACGCTCGGCCGACTTTGTCTCCCTAGCGGCGATGTTTACACACCGCACTAGGTACTCATTTGAGGCTGAGTCGACCTAGGGGTTGTCGAGGACCGGTTCAGAAAATCGTCACTGTTGTTGGCCGTGAGCGGGATTCGAACTCGGGTCGCCAGATTCGTAGCCCAGTGCGTTAACCACTGGGCTACCGCTCCCCACACACACACACTGCGACAGCCCCACGGTGCGCATTGCAAACCCGTGCGGTTCCCACCAGTACGTGGCAGGCCATGTTGACATTAATTAATTAACGGGGAAGCTCTGTAATTATATTAATTGCGCTGGAGTTCGTTCATATACGTATGATGATTAAAAAAATATCGTATCCAATACGCCGGGGCATTATGAATGCGATACGCGTCATGTTGCCAAACATCGCTCCAATATGAATGGATTGTGTCGATGATGGTTGCAGGGTGGCTCAGTGGTTACATCTGCGCTTTGTGTCTGCCGGGATAGGCTTCGGCTCACTGGAACCCTGTACAGGGTTAAGCGGTTTCTGACATTGAGATGGGATGAGACAGGGAATTTAATGTGTGTGTGTGTGGGGGGGCTGCCCCCCACTTCCCCTCTTGTCTTCATAGTCCGGCTCCTCTGCCCCTCTGGCCCCGTGGTCACCCGACGCAGTTACACCGCCTGCGCCATTCGATCGCGGCGCAGCTTGCATGGCGCGTCGACGCGCGGTGAGGTCGTGGTGTCCACGTGTTCGTTCACCCGCGAAGGCCCTACCGAGGCAGTTGCGAACGCGGGTTCATGTTCAGCTCCTGCCTGATTGTCTTGTCGTCACATAAATGAGTAATCAAGCCGCAATGAGCGAGCATTGTGAAGTATGGTCAAACGCAGCCTCGCGTCGCTTGCGCGTCATCACAATCACCGCGTTTTATCTTCATAATGGGGCATTAATAACACACAGACAACACAAAACCCAGCACAGCTGTCTTCACCACGTACGACGCCCCGAGATGTGCTCGACGTGGGTTGTGCGCTACGACTAATAATAACGGATGATAGCGATCACGATGATGATGATGAAGATGATAGTAACAACAAGACTCTCTCGACTGTGATCAAAGTACACAGGGTGAGACGAGACGGCTGTCTACCTGGATCAGTAATTGACCAGGCGCGGATTTGACTAAACTGCGATTTTGTTAGGTACTCCTAACATCGATCCGAATGCTGGACGGATTCGAAACATTATATTGGGTCCAATAATACGACTTTCATCCATCCATCCATTTTCAGAAACCGCTTAATCCTGTACAGGGTCGCGGTGAGCCGGAGCCTATCGCGGCAGACACAGGGCGCAAGGCAGGGGTATACCCAAGATGGGAGGCCAGACCATCACAGGGAATACGAAATTTGAAATTTGTACCTACTTTCGAATAAATGCAGAAGACAAAGGTCCCTATATAGCCTTACCAGACTGTAGGGTCAAGTGCTGTTAGCGAGTAGCACCTATAAAGGCCAGCACGGCACACGGGCTGGTGGGTTGCAAGCAACCACGCACGGCCACCTTTGTCTCCCTAGCAACAATATTTGACACACCACACCAGACACTCATTTGGGGCCGAGTCGACTTAGCGAGAACTCAGAAACTGTTCCAAAGCTCGTCAACTGGTGTTAGCACACTGACAACCAAACACACAAGCAAACAAACATCCCGGCCAAAAACACTGTCCAAAGCCGTCCGCCTACCGGCATCAACATATACTTTTTAGGTGCGACGCGTAAACCGTCCCAACACACACACACACGGGGGGGGCGGGGTCAAGATTCACCACGTGCGGCGCGTGAACCCGGGCAGCGACGGGGTCACAACAGCGCGCGGCGCGTGTCGCTAATGGGATGTGACAGCTGACGGCGGGGATGGAGGATGTTGTCGGCCGCGGTGACGGGGCTGACCCGAGCGAGGGCCCCCGAATCAAAGAATCGGGGGGCCGGCGCGCGGGATAAACCCCGCGAGGCCACAGCGCGGCGTTGAGTGTTTACAGGTGTCACAGCCCGAGTTCCTAAGGCGGACGAGCGGACGAAGCGGAGGGGAAGAAGGAGGAGACCGTGCAAATTGTAAAGAGAAGGGGGGGGATGGTTACGCGGGTTCCTTGGAGGGCAATCGCACGCGGTTAATAGGCGCAATTGCGTGCGAGCTGCGTAAGGTTACAGCAGGTATTCGCAGGATCGGCACCACCTCGCTTAAACTACACCACGTGCGCTTCTGTAAGGAGATAGGCCCGCGCGTTGTACGGTCCCGTGCGCGGGGCCGTGCGGAGGGTCGACGGAAAGCGAAGTAACTGTCGCGTTCGATGTCTGGAATCCCGGTGAGGTGATAAAGAGACGGAGTGATGTAGGTTTTCACCGCTCGACTCCCGAAGGAACAGCGCCCGAAACAAGAGCAACCATCACGCATGTCTTGTTTTGTCGCAGGAATCCCGCAAAGAGCTAACAAGCTCACTGGGTATTTTTCTGCTGTAATAATAAACATCTATCTATCTGATGGTTGCTCTTCAGAGCTGTTCTTTCGGGATAGCCGTGTCGAGCGATCTCCCTCTCTCCCTCCCGACGTTTCGCCTCGCACGTTGGAAGCATCATCAAGCGTTCTGATGATACTTCCAATGCGGCTATCCCAAAAGAGCAGCTCTGAAGAGCAACAATCAGATAGATACATGTTTATCGTTACAGCAGAAAAATACCCAGTGAGCTCGCAAGCTCTTTGCGGGATCCCTGCGACACAACAAACGTGCGTGATGGTTGCTCTTCAGAGCTGTTCTTTCGGAACAGCCGTGTCACTGGGCGCTCTTCCTCTGATAAGGAGACGTACACGAGACTGGGCGCTGTGGCGAGCTGAGATGAAGACGTCGAGCTGTCAGAAGTGGTCGCCTGCTCCACCGAGCGTTGAGGCTCACCTCGCCCTTCACAGCTCTGAGCCAATCCTGGAAGTTACACGTTCCTATGACGGGGGGACTAGATCATCCGTAAAGACTGTTGAGTGCACCGCATTGGTACACGCTTTGTCGACCCCAGATGAATGATGGACTGCGTCAACCTCCCCTATCAGGGATTTGATGTCGTCACATTCCGATTGCGCGCCGCTCGCTCTGTACCGCTGAGCCACCTGGCCCGTTCACGAAATGCAATAAGGACAATTTATTTTCAAGTATTGTTTCAATATTGGTTGATTTTTGTTTTGGTGAACTACGATATGTTTTGAAAAAGGTATTCACGGCTCGATGCATGAGACTTTCGCCTCCCACGTTGGAGGCATCATCAGGCATGGGAGGCGAAACGTCGCTCAGAAGAGAGGCGGAACACTTGACACGGCTATATCGAAAGAACAGCTATGGGGAGCAATTCTCATACATCGAGCCGTGAAAAACCTACATCAGTGCATTCAAATTTTTCTTTTTTTGCACAGCGTTAACTTTTTTTTGGGAACGCGACCTGTGAATCAAAGCAGCGTGCACGCTCGTCCCGAGAGAGGCGAGCAGGAATTCACAAAAATTATTTAACAGTTTTTTTTTCTCTCAAAAGGACCCGTTAGTAGTTTATTGCAACGGCTACGTTAATCGCTTCCACCATTACCTTATCATCGCCCCCATTAGCGTGGAAGAGGATTCCCAGGCTTTAGATCTTTGGAGAAGCGTGAGGGCACGGCCCTAAACCGCATCCGCACACAAACCGTGGCAGCAGCTCATGTGGGCACTTGGAGCGCACATTGGAAATTATAAACTGTACGGGCAGCGCGTGGCGAACGCGGTTTCCCAAAGCGCATCCAGCAGCACATACATGGGCCGGCAGCGTGTCTGTGCGGTGGTCACATCTGAGACTCACAGAGAGAAGGTCCTGCCCGAGGCGGTTCGATTCCCGCCTCGCACGGCGTTCGGTATGTGTGTGTTTGTATGTATCCGTCCTGTGTCTGCCGAGATAGGCTTCGGCTCACCGCCAACCCTGTACAGGTTTAAGCGGTTTCTCAACAATGGATGGATGTTCCGACGTAGGGTTCGTCACGGCTCGATTTCACGACGGTTGCTCTTCAGAGCCGTTCTTTCGGGATTAGCCGCGCGTGTCGAGCGATCTCCCTCCACCGCTCGCGACGTTTCGTGGACGGACGGTATCGTTTGCGCGGAGAGACAAACACGGCAAGGAGGCGCACTGAGCCTCCGCGTCGGGGTCAGCGGCGGGTCAGCGCAGCTCGGCGGGTGACTGGGCACGAGGCGCCGCGCGCTGGTCGAGACGCACGAGTGAATTCTCCACGCGTTCCCCACACCTGCGCGCGGCTCTTCAAAGGGAATTCTCCCGCGTAATGAGCCCATTCATTTAGGGCTTTGATGGTGAACGGGCGCCGGAGTTGGTGCGAGGTGGCGAGTCTACGTGTCACACCGTCGCTACCCCCACCACCCACCCTTTCCTTCCCCCCCCCGGGCGCCGTGGCGGCACTAATAGGCGCTCGCTAACGGCAGTAGGACTAACAGCCTCGTTGTGGAATTGCACCCGTGTCTTGTCTTGGTTGCGCGTAAAGATCCCCCGTAAAGATCCCCCGTATAGCCACTACAGACTGTGGGGCTCAGGTGCTGTTGGCGAGCACCTGTAAAAGCCAGGAACGGCACACGACGGGGCGCGTGGCCATTACCACGCACGGCCGCCTTTGTCTGCCTAATGGCGATGTTTTACACACCGCAGCAGGTACTCATTGAAGGCTGAGTCGACCTAGGGGAAGCCCAGGAGCGGTTCAAAAATCGTCGCTGGGATTGGCCCTGAGTGGTGATTCGGGTCGCTCGGTTCGTAGCGCAGTGGGCTACACCGGCGACGCGCTTGCGCAGTGAGTAGCGCTGCTGCCGTACAGCGGGAAGCTCCTGGGTTCGATTCCCGGCTTGGGTGCCACCTTTATGTGTGGCGTTTGCATGATCTCCCCGCGTGAGTTTTCGCCGGGTACTCCTGTTTCCTCCCACCGTTAACATACATGCTTCTGTCTACAGTAATTTGCCCTTCTGGCTAAACTGAGGCGCTGACCACAACACCCACGCGTCAGGCGCCGTTTCGGTCTTAACAGGTGCGACTTGCTAACAGCCCTTAACCCCCAACAGTCCGCTAAGGCTATACGGTGGGGGATCTTTACCTTTGTTTTACACGTGTACACTTGCGCACGTGTGCCGGATGATTTTCATTACGCGGAGCGGTGGCGTAATGGTTCGCTCACCAGCTGCTAAGGTTCAATTACAGAGACCACGCCAGGCACCGGCAACAATTGACATCTTAACCTGGCCGGAGCGGGCCTCACCTCTAAGGCTAACTCAGCCTAGAATCGCTTCAATCAGCCCGTTGGGTCGTTGTGAGCATTATCAGTGGAAGTTGGGCGCGGCTGCCAATCACACCACCACCTTCCCGGGTACGCTGCGATGGCCTTAATAGGTGCTCGCTTCTTTCTTTGCGATTCTTCGAAGCGCGATGTTAAATTACAGTTTCCCATTTTCTTACACAGCCCCTTGCATTTTCATTGAACTCCGCAAGGTCTTTTGAGCTGCAGAGGTTGGGTAGTAGAGCACAGACAAGGCAGTGTTCCATAGTATGGTCAGCTTCTCCACATTCACAGGTGGTTGGGCCGGTCTTGTAGCCCCATCTGACCAAAGCATCTTTTGATCGTCCCGTTCTAGTTCTCAGGCGGTTGAGTGTCTTCCACTGAATCCATGGTGCATCTGAGCCAGGAGGGAAGTCTTCAGCAGGTGGGATTCCCATGCCAGTTGCAGGAGGGTCACTCTCAAGCTTTTCCGTCCAGAGCTGGAGTCTGGTTTCCCCTCGAGATGGTGCTCGCTAACAGCGCTCCTTCACCGCAGCCTATAAAGCTAAAAGCTAAACAACCGGCGATGCTTTCCTTTGTCGGCGATTGCAACAGAGGACGGGCGTGCGAAAGGTTCATTGCGGTGGCGCCCAGGGTAGCGCAGTGAATGGGGCTGCTGCCTCACAGCACGAGGGACCGGGGTTCGATTCCTGGCTCGGGTGCCTTTCTGCGTGGAGTTTGCACGTTCTCTCCCCGCGTCCGCGCGGGTTTTCGCCGGGTACTTTGGTCACCTCAGTTTCCTCCGACAGTCCAAGTATATGCTGTCTAGAATGAATCGGCCTGCTGACTAAATTACCGCCGGTGTCCTGTGATGGACCGGCGTCAAATCCGTGGTATAGCCCAAGATATCTACTAACTTGCTTACCCCTGTGGACAACGGTTAAAATGAGCTGCACAGCTCAACGGGTTCCTTCGAGCTTAAATACAAACTGTCTGGCTGGCATGGATGTGGGTGAAATCGGAAGGGATAGCGGAGTGAGAGGGTGAGAGATGGGGCGAGAGGTGGGGGCGACGTTTCGTGGACGTGTGCAGAATGTTCATGGCGTTGTCAATTCACTGCTGGAGGAGGAGCTCCCCACGTTGTGTGGCTCACGAGGGTTGTTTGACCATACTTCACCACTCTGATCGGAGCGGGTGAGTGCGGTAGATCGTGACGGGAAATCGAACTCCCGTTTGCCGGGTTTCCAGCGCAT
Organism: Geotria australis; assembly: GCA_036362915.1. Taxonomy (NCBI): domain Eukaryota; kingdom Metazoa; phylum Chordata; class Hyperoartia; order Petromyzontiformes; family Geotriidae; genus Geotria; species Geotria australis. The sequence continues at coordinate 12,029,833 of JAZEWU010000006.1, read as the reverse complement.
TCATCCAATCGACTTCATCCGGTTCGTAACTGCGACAATTCGCCTCCAACGTTGGAGACATCCTCAGGCGTTGATGCCTCCAATGTGGGAGACTAAACGTCGTGGAGGAGAGAGGGAGAGCGCTCAGTGACACGGCCATCCCGAAAGAACAACTTTGAAAAGCAACCATCATGAATCGAGCCGTGAAAACGTACATCAACACGTTTAGACTGTGCACTAGTAAAGGACAGAGCTGTTGCCACGTGGCTTATTATACATATCACAATTATATAATTGAAAAGCGGCGTTTCGCTTGAACCACAAAGTGCCGTTGCCCTCAGCTATTCTGCTAATACCTTCCCACATTAGTGCATAAATGCGGTGGCCAGAAGCCCTTAATGACAACCTTATATGCGAGTACCGCAATTATAACCGTAAAAACAAAGAAAACATCGCCACTTTATCGTTTCACGCGGCTTTACGGGAAAGGAACTGTCGATTCCAAATCTCCTCCAACATGCGCTCAGTAAATATGACACAAGGGGACAGATTCGTGGGAACAAAACCCATCCATCCATTTTCATGAACCGCTTAATCCTGTACAGGGTCGCGGTGAGCCGGAGCCTATCTCGGCAGTCACAGGGCGCAAGGCAGGGCTATACCCATGATCGGACGCCAGTCTATCGCAGGGCACCTGGGGCAATTTACTCAGTAGGCCAATTAACATGGCAGCATGTCTTTGGACGGTGGGAAGAAACCGGAGTGCCCGGCGAAAACCCATGCGGACACGGGGAGAACATGCAAACTCCACACAGAAAGGCCCCCGAGCCGAGATTCGAACCCGGGACTTCTTGCTGTGAGGCGGCAGCGATACTCACCGCGCCACCGTGCCGCCCGGGAACAAATCGCACAACGATTAAAGTCTGTCTCTCCGGTCCCATTGACATCAACCGCAGACGCGCGCGATGCCGCTTATTGACTCCACGTGAAATGCCCGGATCGCTCCGCGCCGCGTCTCGTACCACGTGTCTCTACAATGCGCTTCGTTCATTCATTCAGCCGGTGCCTTTCCAAAAGATGTTACTAATCTTATCGACCCCCTGGATAGATGGATGGATGATGGGTGGAAGGCTTCCAAGAACACCCGCGGGGGGATCGGGGTTTGAACTTGCGTGTGTTTAGGGTAGTGAGTCGCTCCCGCTCACCACATGTCGCCCATCGCGTGTCGGGTGCGTTTGTATGCATCCATACTATGGAACACTGCCTTGTCTGTGCTCTACTACCCAACCTCTGCAGCTCAAAAGACCTTGCGGAGTTCAATGAAAATGCAAGGGGCTGTGTAAGAAAATGGGAAACTGTAATTTAACATCGCGCTTCGAAGAATCGCAAAGAAGAAGAAGATTTATTCTCAGTAGCACGTGTCATCCTGTGCAGGGTCGCGGTGAAGCCGGAGCCTATCCTGGCAGACACAGGTTGTCAGGCAAGTGTATGGGATTGGACACAAGTCCATCGCAGGCTAATTAACCTAGGCAGCAGCAGCATGTCTTTGGACTGTTGGAGGAAACCGGAGCACCCGGGGAGAACACGCAATTTCCGCACAGAACAGCGGCACCCGAGCCGGTAATGCAGAATAGAGCATTTACAGATCAAGTATACCAAGCGTAAGCTTTTGTTACAAACTGGGGAAATAAGTTTCATTGTTAGTTAGTTCATGAGAACAACACGTCTGCGTATCTCGTCCCACTTTGTCCCGATCTGTTGCGTAAGATCGACGCTCCTCAATGGGCTCCTGGCTGGTATAATCCGGCTCAAATCCGTCGGTCTCTCTCTCTGTGTCGTGTCTCAGAGGAAACACCTCGAACCCCGTTGTCAATTGTGAACGAGCACAGAACAAGGACGGCTTGATCGGGTGATTGACAAACTTCACGAGCCGTTCGTGTTTATATAACCGGACCCTCGACGTTAAACAAAAACACTGTAGCGAGCAGTCATAACCACAGTTTAAGTCGGAAACATGACACCGAGTTACCGCGGTTTGAAAACACCAGAAACGAAAGTGGCCAAGAGGTCACGTATTGTCGGGACGTGCAGCCTTGGGTTGGTTATGGTTCCGGGAGAGCGTGCTGTTATCACTCAGACAGTCTTTATTTATTTAAGCTGGAAGAAACCTTCAGCTATGTAGCTCTTTTTAACAGTTGTCCCGCGGGGAGGGTAAGCAAGTTACAATATCTCAGGGCTCCAGGGGACACATTAGTCAGGACAATTAACCTAGCCAGTATGTATTTGGACTGTGGGAGGAAAACAGAAATGCAGCCGAGCCGGGGATTGAACCCAGGAACTTCTTGCTGTGAGGCGGCAGCGCTACTCACGGCGCCACCGTGCCGCCGTCCTCTCACGGCCCTTGTGCAGCGCTTTGTGACCCTCGGTTGAAAGGCGCTATATAAATTGATATTATTATTATATTATTATTATTATCTCTAACCAACTTAGCTACGAAACCACACGTACTGTCCCTCCCACCGAACCCAATCCCAGGTGGCTAGCCAGCAGACACCAGTATTGACCCTCTTCACTCTGATCCTGACCCGAACCAACCACCTCTCGTGTCGATCCCTCTAAGACGGGAGGCGACACTTCACGAGGGAGATAGGAAGAACGCTCGCCACGGCTATCCCGAAAGAGCCGCTTGCAGGCGCGTCGAAGCCGCGGGTGTTGCGACACCCGCACTTTCACAGAAACATGATTCCACCCCCCCCACTTTTTCCTGCAACACCCGCGGCTGCGGCGCGCCTGGCCGCTTCTAAGAGCAACGCTCTTCTACCAGCTACGCCATTTGTAACTAGTCCTCACCCTGGCCCTAACCCTGACCCCTAGCCCCACCTCCGGTGCTTCAGCGCGGGGGCGAGGCTTTGTTTCTTATTGTCCTCTTTTCACTCCTGGCGATCACACCGCTTGGCTCTTCTTCCCAGGTGCTTCCTCAATGATGTGGATCCCGTGGGAAGATCCCGCGCGCCGAGGTCTCTCGCCGGCAGCCTCTTGTGCCGCCAAGAGGACCCTTGTCAGAGATTTCTGCTCAAAGGCGAATGTCGGGACGCGCGGGGCGGGGTTAGAGCGGGACCGGCCCCGGCCCGGGTAGGTGTTCCCAGGCTGTAAAGGGGACTCAGGTGGTAGGGACACCACCACCCCCCCCCCTCTGCCTCCCACCACCCCGCTCATATCGTCAGGTTGTATGGTAGGGTTGCCACCTCGGAGGCACTTAAAACCGGGACGTACGGTGGAGGCAGGGCCGGCGCCAGACTATTTTGCGCCCTATGCAAGGCCAGCAGCTACTTGAATCCCCCCACCAACACATTTTTTTTGTCAACTTCAATTTTTAAAAACAGATGGGTTTGTAGAAAAAATAGTTATGCTGTCAACAAAAACCACAAAATTACATCTACATGAATAAAAACAATCCTAAAAATAATTCAAAGTCCCTGATACTTCTCTGAGATAAATATTTTTTTTATTGAGCCCTAGGCGGCTGCCTAGTTGGCCTCATGGTAGCCCCGGCCCTGCGTGGAGGTAACGCGTATACATCCATCCATCCATCATTTTCAGAAACCGCTTAATCCTGTACAGGGTC
>JAZEWU010000006.1:11986155-12001476 GCA_036362915.1 Geotria australis | reverse complement strand
GCGAATCCAATAGTGTGTCCTCTTGCCAAATTCTCCCCCTCTTCATCGCCTGGCACCTGCGCTCTTCCATCCCGGGGACCCTGGACGGTGCAGTTGCACCGCCTGCGCATTCAACAACTCTACCACTGACCCTACCTCTGATACTCCTCAGCAGCGACCCGCCGTTTCCGCGCACTCCACTCATAGAAGCGAAACCAACCTGTTCACGTAACCGAGCAAATTTGATTTTAGAGAGTGCTCATAATTGCATTTGAGATAGCATCACGGCCGCCTTTTGATTCGCCACGCGTTTACAATTTACCGCCTCTTCCACGTATGTGTATTTTTGTCTTTCAGCCTGACTTTTACGGCGTGACTTTCTCAAACGGGGCGGCACGGTGGCGCGGTGAGTAGCGCTGCCGCCTCACAGCAAGAAGGTCCCGGGTTCGTATCCCGGCTCGGGGGCCTTTCTGTGTGGAGTTTGCATGTTCTCCCAGTGTCAGCGTTGGTTTGTCGCCGGGCACTCCGGTTTTCCTCCCACCGTCCATAGACATGCTGCCAGGTTAATTGGCGTGCTGACTAAATTTCCCCAGGCTCCCTCCGATGGATTGGCGTCCCATCCTTGGCGTTCCCCTGCCTTGCGCCCTGTGTTTGCCGGGAGAGGTTCCGGCTCACTGCGACCCTGTACAGGATTAAGCGGTTTCTGAAAATGGATGGATGGACTTTCTGAAACGAGTCTCCACGCGTGGCGACACCGCGTGGCACGCGACACGGCACGACAGCAATCTCGCCAGCATTGCTCCCATGTGTGCGGCTCCCGGCGCCCTCGCGTGACTTACTCCGTGCGGGGATGCCGAGTGTTGTACGCGGCATGGTGGGACCACCGTTGTGCTACGTGGCTCTTTTTAACAGTTGTCCAGCGGGGATAGGGGTAAGCGAGTTACGACATGTCAGGGCACCGAGGGCAATTTTAGTCGGGACAGTTAACCTACTGTGATGGACTGGCGTCCCGTCCTGGGTATAGCCCTGCCTTGCGCCCTGTGTCTGCCGGGATAGGCTCCGGATCACCGCCACCCTGTACAGGATTAAGCGGTTTCTGATAATGGATGAATGGACAATTAACCTAGGCAGCAGCATGTCTTTGGGCTGTGGGATGAAACCGGAGTAACCGGGGAAAACCCACGCGGGCGCGGGGAGAACATGTAAACCCCGCACAGCAATAGACCAGAGCCTGGAATCGAACTTGGGTGATTCTTGCTGTGAGGCGGCAGCGGTACTGACCGCGCCACCATGCCGCCCTATGTGGGGGGGCCGATGGGGAGACCTGGCGAGGACGGTGGGGGGCACGTTCACGGGGAAAGGCGTGGGGCTGCAAACTCTGTCCATGTGTGGGGTTGTTGTGGAATAATCTACTGGGAGACGTCGGCGCGGATTAAATGGGGCCTGAAACAGTTGCACGTGTTGCAGGGCAGGCTCCGGTTTCCGTGGTTGCAATATTTTACATTTTATTATGTAAATTTCCGACGCCATCGGCGGAGTGCTGATGCACTGGCCCCGGGATTACGCTGAAGCGACGGAGGAACACGTGGGTCGGAGGAACACGTGGGTCGGAGAACACGTGCGGGCGGGAGGCGTCGTCCATCCATCCATCCGCTGTCAGAAACAGCTTAATCCTGTACAGGGTCGCGGTGAGCCGGAGCCCAACAGGACTATACCCAGAATGGGATGTCAGTCCATCACAGGGCACCCGAAGGAAATTTAGTCCGCAGGGCGATCGACCTATGCAGCAGTATGTCTTTGGACTGTGGGAGGAAAGCGGAGTGCCCGGCGAAAACGCACGCAGGCACGGGGAGAACGTGCAAAATCCACACAGAAAGGCACCCGAGCCGGGATTCAAACTCGGTGTAACAGGCCAGAATATATCCCTGCGCAGGGGTATATTCTGGCCTGTGATGCGGCAGCGCTACTCACCGCGCCACCGTGCCGCCCAGCACGCAAACTCCGCACAAAAGTTCACCCGAGCCGGGAATCAAACTGGGGTGGTTCTTGCTGTGAGGCGGCAGCGCCACCGGCGCCGTTTATGTATTTGGGCTCGCGCCCCACCGCGGCGCGGCGCGGCGAGAGGTGTCTTCAGAGCTGTCTCCCGCTCGCGCGCTGCGAGAGCTGCAGGGGCCGCACGGGCTCTGGGTGGCCGCTGTTCCGCATGATTGCGGACAAGGAGGGCAATTTATGAAATGCGCCTGCCAGGAGACGCCAGCTAGTACTGTACCTGCCTCGGAGCAAATTCCACCCATCCACCCCCCTCCCAATGTGAGAAATCTCTTTTAAGAATTCTAATGTCAAAGCTGCGCATGCTAATGCGGTTGATCTCCATATAATTGACTTTTTTTCGGATGCCGTTGCCAGGCAAAGAGAACGGCGTGGTGGTGAGCGTGAGTCACCCCGCGTCGCGCGACACAACTTGCAGAGCCAGTTTGGTCTGTGAGAGAGAAGCCCCGTACCAGGCCACCCGCCCAGAGTGGACTTGCTTAGTGCAATCTTTAAACTGAAAATGCGTTCTGACAATAATCGGCTGTAAAATATATCTATTGTCTAGGAAATTATGGCACAAGCTCCCCGCCCTGGCTGGGAGAACAGTTTAGCAATTTGTCATATGAATAACAAACGGCATACCGACTGCGCTAAGGCGCACGCTGCGTAAACATCTGTGTCTGATTTGAGGCATTAAACCCACAGCGGATGAACAACATGGAAAAGCGCGCAAGGTTCCAAGTACAATGCCTTCTTTGTCTTGAAATGTTACCTTGGATTGTACTCGTGTTGTGTGTGTGTGTGTGCAGTAGACGCGTGTTTAGAGACTACAACGTGTTTTCATTTTTACAACGTTGGCAGCGGTGCAGAAGCACGAATAACACAGAAATTAAAAATTACACTGTTCATATTAATAATAATAATAATTCAATTTATATAGCGCCTTTCACCCGAGGGTCATCAATAACTTTGCCAGGAAGAGGATTACAGATGTCACAGGTGAGACGGTTGGGCGGTGGCCCTTCGTCAATGGGTGACGTTTTAGGAAATGGCCCTTCATCGCAGACACATCACTCTGTCGTGAAGAAGGGCCTCTTTTCCTGAACCCACGTGTTCTATAGGTATTGTATATATATTGTTTTCCTTTAGGGCAGTGTTATTGATAAATGTGTTGGGTTTCTGACTTTTGAAATTAGGTAGTCACACACAGGAACACTGTTGTTTCCGTGTTTTAATTTCCAAAACAAGGCAATTACCGTGTCCAGACTGACTGCTTAAAAATGTGACATTGCATCCAGGGGTGGTACTTCCTCGTCGAGTGAGCCTCCTCCTCCTTCTGCGTGAAGGCCTCTCCACTGCTGCCACTTGATGCATTTCTCCAAACCTGTAAACATTTCAGCCCCGGTACGAGAAACCCTACAATGCCTACCGTGATCGAAATGAAATTAAATGTAGATTTTTTTTTGTTAAGAACGTGGCCAAGAAACACAAACGTTCTCGCAAAGGGCAAAATGCCGCCTTTGCGTGGCCATAAAAAAAAAACACACGGCCTCACCATAAATAATTCCACTGAAATTATAGGCTTGTGTCACTTTTATGTCTCAAAGTGTTTGCGAAATGAAATTTATGGGCCCCTCGCGTTATTGGATTCTGGCGTTGGCAAGAGGCAGTTCTGCTACAGCCTAAACATCATCCTGTGTCGTCAGATGATGTGACAGCAGAGGAATTACCGTCTAGACGCCCAGCCAGGAGCCCCGCGGCAACAGCGTGACCCCACAAACACTCACTTCCTCCGGACACACCTCCCGCCCTGCGGGGTGGGGGCTGGGGTTGGAGGCGGGCGGGGGGGTGGGGTGGTGGTGGCATGCACGCTTGGGGTGACAGGGTTCTGCTCCTAGGGATGTTTTTTTCTATTATTATTATTAACATATATATTTAATATGACAAACAAAACCTCAGAGTTAATTATGGAAAAGATTCCGATACGTAGCTCCAAGCACTTGCCCTTTACGTTGAAAATAATAAAGAGGCCCAAGTGCACAAATGAACACTGAGGGTGGATCTTTTACTTGGCGTGGATGTGTGTTTTTAAATAGTAAGAACAAGGCGGGTTTATAGCGCCTGCGAAATTCGTGCGGCGAGTCGTGAACGCAAGCCAGATTCCGTCGAAATCGAGGCTTTGATATTTTTTTCTCTTTATCGAGAAGAAATGAAAACATAAAGTGGAAATGGTGTCAAAATTCAATTACGCCTAATTATTAAGAGCTGCCATGTGTCAAATTAGTGTACTTGCCCTTGTTAAATGCAGGCAACTTAGCCCCATACACGATGCAGTGGTAATACAAGAAGGGCCTTTATTTTCCGTTTTTGCATGTGACCTGTTTTGCTGGCAACGGGACTTTCCTGTGGGCTGATCAACTACTCTGGAGGCCAATTTGTTTCGCTTCATAGGTTCAATGAGGTGTGCTACACAGTCGAATCCTTGGCCACCGCCGGCTCACGCGGGCCCAACGTGGAACCGCTGTGCCACGAAATTGGTGAAGAGACAGGCGCCTGGAAAATTGAGGCCGCCGTTCGGTATCCGAAGAGCGAGCGCAGCCGCTCGGCGTGTGTTCGCGGGACACGAGCTGACAGCACGGTGTTTTGCGGCGTGTGGGCCAATGCGTGCCTACACACCTGATGCGGAGCCGGTTACTGCTCATTCCAGCCCCTGCCCGCGTCTGGCGGCAGGTGCTGGCGGCGCTCGGGATTATCCGGCGCCACCCTCGAGAAAGACTTCAAAGGGGCACGGAGGAAGAAAGGAGGGCCGAACGAGGCGGATCAGGAGGAAAGAACGGAGCCAAGAGAGAGAGAGAGCAGAGGGAGGGGAGGGATGCAACGACCGCTTGATCTGGGCCCATCCCACTGCGGCACATCATAACCAGCGCCATTCCAGACCACGAAATGAGAGCCAAATCACCAACAGACTTTTAAATCAGTGTGGCTCCGTCTGCCCCTGCTTGCCTGAGATGTCTGGCGCTACACCGTGATAATCCTGTCTCAAGAAAAAACATAATACGAATGTCAGAATAATAAGAGGATGTAAATCTTAAGTTCATAAATGCTACATTTTCAGAATTGTTGAATACCTGGAAGAGCAATTCGTTTTTCTGTGTTTTGTCTGTTGGTGGTTTGTTGCCCAATTTCCACAAGAGTCCAGAAAATAATGTGCATACGTATCGCTTAGCACTTTGTGCTAATATATGTTTATGCACAATACTATATCACAATAACTATTCTATCGTAACATGAGAAAACAAGTTCTTGAAGTGTGGAACCTTATTCCTTAAATGTGCTGCTATTCAACGTAATAGGACTCGCTCTGCTCACCTGTTGCAATCAGTCCCATACGGAACCGACGAGGCAGCCTGAGGCTATTATATATATATGATCATTATTCATTTTGTTTTGACATTCAAACAGCGATACATTTCATTTAGAGTGTTCATTGTGGTTTTAACACACATTGCATAGGTGTCACAGTGCATTAACTGGGTAGCAACAAGCTGTCTTAAAATGCTCAAGAGATTTGAATACACGAGTAATTTTAATACCATACATTATAAAGTCATTCATATCTAAACATGATCTCATTTATGCTGTTTGTTCGTTCAGGTGTATATATATATTTATCTCGTTCATTTTTTACGTTTAAAACCAGAGCTCAACCATACCGTTCAATTCGTAGGTAATAACAGCTTGCTAAGATGCAGTGGCTCATCTCTATGAGACATGACACATGTATAAAGTAGTTTGCAATTTTCGTTTGTTTTCATTATTATTTTGCTTTGCAGATATAAATGTCACAATTGCGGCCCGAGTTATTGCAGGGAAGTCTTACGCACGCAAATCATATCCTCCAACAGTGCTTCATGCACCACACCACGAGCGTGGAAGCTTGAGTTCATCGCTAACATCAAGGTAGAAGCGTTCACGTCGCGATCCCTGTCAGGTAGTACTTGGTATTGCCTGCGAATTCTACCAAACACTTCAAGGCCGAGCTGAAAGACAACGATGTCCAGAGGCTGACCATCGTGCTTCGAAGAATCGCAAAGAAGAAGAAGAAGCTGGAAGTGATATTTAAACCGATCGTGGGTACGCACGCCCCTTTAACAACCCGCACTGACCAGCGTGGTGAAGTATGACCAAACAAATCCATTGTCCGAAATGGTGTGGAAAGAACTCCATCCCCCAGCATGGATTGGCATGGTTGTACATTGCACATTGCATCATCTTTTTAACTGTTCTACCCCAATACATGTGCTGTCACATTTCACTTTTATTGATCACAGACACCGACAGCACTGAAATTTTTACACCTCCGGGTGGCACTAATCTTTGAGCTTGACCTATGGATTGAATCATTGAACACAGTGGCTGCACCACAGGTCTTCCACCCTATATCGACCCTCCGAGGTGCATCCCAGTGCACATATCTCAGCGTCTCTTAGGCGAGCCGTGCTCACAACCCGCAGCACCCAGTGGGTGAAATAGTGCTCTTCATGGCATCACTGATTAATGACAATGACGCGTAAAGAAGATGGATCATAGGGCTCGCTGGTGGATAGACAAACGTCTCAAGATCTTATCACCAATTAAATTGCAGTGCATGATTTATCCCCAGAGATGTGGGTATTTGTGATTGGCAGGCTTGTACGGTACAGCAAGTGTGTTTCATGTCAGTTGTGACCGTTAAAGCCACATTTTTCTTTACAGCAGCCCCGACTGGTTTTGAGTGTTACCTAATTCTAATCAAACTTTTTCACGGCTGTAATTCAGTTTGCAAATCACCTCGAACAAATGATAAATTTCCATCCATAACCGCAACAGCATATTAAGCGGTTGATGAGATGAAATCGAAATGTAGAGTAAAAAAAATCGCCGATCATGTTCAATCGGGCTCGAAAATAATAATAGAAAAACCTTGTTTAGTCCAAATTTTACTCATGAGACATTGACTGTCGAAATCAGTCCAGTAATAACTAAAGCTGTTGAAGGCACTCCCACAAGGCTGTGTGGACAATGGGATGTATAATAATACTTTATTTTTTAAAATGAAAAGGGCGGATGTTGTCTGCTTGTTTACATAAGAAAATAATAATAATCCTCCTTGATCTGGGAGACGTAATCGCGGATTATATAACCTGCGGCACATCGGTTAATCCTATAATTCACGATATAAAATGTCACGACGGTGCAACGTGCCGCGGATATTAGGCTATGGGCCTTATATTGACGCAACTACAACTTCTGGCAGCTCAACACCTTTGCTTTCAGCAAGATCGAATGCTCATGAGATGCTGCGTCCAGAGTTTGCTTGCATTGCACCATTGCTGCTGAAATTATGCATTACCATAAGGCCTCGTGGTTGATTTTATGTAAACACTACGTGGAGAAACGGCCATATTTATTGAGGCATATTGTGCTTCTATAATTTGTTACTTATATTCTACACGAGGCTGCTAATTGTTGTGTTCTATATTAATTTACGTAAGGACAACCTTAATATAACATTAGGTAAAAAAAACAATTGCAAATTGATGTCTGCCAGACTCCCTGCCACTATTGCTGTGCTTTGACTGACGCTTCTCGTGATGATTAGTTTTTGTTCAGTTTATATCAGAGATTTTTTTACTTGACTTATTTTCTACTACAATGTCGTATTGTAAATTTCGGCCTAAAATTCTAGCTGACGTGAGCCACAACGAAAAGATTGCATGAAAATTTAAATAAATCGAATGCTATCTAGTGAAATTTTACAATGTTTTATAAATTTAACTCGAAGGCTTTCATGACCAATGTTATCCATAGCATAGCTCTGTTTATGAGTTTAGGTGACGTGAAAAGTTATATAAGTTCATCTGTTTTTTTAATTTACGTTCATTAAGTGGTTTTTATCTACTTGTGGATATTTCTCTATTGTAACTTGCTTGCCCTTCCCGGCTGGACAACTGCTAAAGAGCGCTACATAACTTCAATACCTATGCGTTAATTGGCCTGCTGACTAAATTCCCCCCGGTGCCCTGTGATGGACTGGCGTCCCATCCTGGGTATAGCCCTGCCTTGCGCCCTGTGTCTTCCGGGATAGGCTCCGGCTCACTGCAACCCTGAATAGGTTTCAGCGGTTTCGGACAATGAATGAATGAATAACTTCAATATAAACCGACTCCGACTCAACACGTGTTGCTCCACCCACGTGTCAGCAGCACGCACCGAGCCGTGACCTCTGACCTACCTCCCCGCCCCGCGGTCCGGACCCACCGCGTTCCCATTGGTTGCCGGCACTCGAGATACGCCCCCTCAGGTTGCCATCGACCAATAGGAGGAGAGTACCGTGCTTAATATTCATGCGTATTAAAAACAACACGCTCAACAAAATCAAAAAGGTGTGATTCTCATTCTGCAACCTATCCTGTGTGACCTACGTGCCATGAACAAGGGCAATTGCCCAACACGTCGCCTAGTACAGATTGCATTATTGTTCTTTTAAGAGTGTTACTCGCCCGCGTGTTTAGTTGTTTTTTTTGGCTGTGCTTAAGCACCCTTCCTTAAGCAGCAGCTTCTGCAGCCATCAACACAACCCACTCGGGAGAGGGAGCGGTTAAGATTTGGGGGTGATGGTACTGTACTCTCCTCGCGTGACGTCATACCCTCAGCAAAACACACATTGCATGACTATCCGTTCAATATCCGTGTCGAGCGTTCCTTCGCTCTACAGTCCCTCTCCTTCTCTGTCGACACGGCTATCGCAAAAGAACCACCTGCGGAGGGCAACTTTCATACAGTACATCCATCCGTGACAATCCTACTTCATCACATTACATGACGTCATACCCGGCCGGGCCGGCAGGATGACGTTGCGGCGCCTCCCAGAATCCCACCCCCCACGTGTGGCATGTACGCGGACATGGCGGCCAAGGTGACACTGTGGTACTGCTGATGACGAGAGGCGGTGACCCGGACTGTCACGGCGTTTCCTAGCAGCACAGCGAGCTCGTCTTGACTCACTAAGCTAGCTCGCTCGCTCACAAGACTCCGACTTGTGTTGCTGTGTTTATTATAACTTATTGCGAGTTTGAGTAGCTGTTGGCGAATTTCTGCAAGAGTCTCGTTTTTTTTCCGTAAGAAGTTCCTTCCCCCCCCCAGTCCTCACGTCGCCGATCTCTCGCGGTCAATAATTAAGGCGTAATTGGCCGCTAATTGACTCGGTGGGGTCGAGCTGCGGGCGCCTTGACCATGGTACGGGTATGGACGCCTCGCACCCAGCCACGCATCCACTCACTGCCACCCACTTCATTCACGTTGATCACGCTCCTACCGCTTGTCCGGATCGGTACACAACACACACATGCGTCGTCTCGTTGGAGGCGTAATTATACACAATGGTTGTCAAGAACACTCGGCGGCAGGGTGGCGCACTGATAACATCTGCGCGGCACGGAAAGAAAGTTCTGCCCGAGGCGGTTTGATTCCCTCCTCGGACGCCTTTCTGTGTGAAGTTTGTGTCTTACTCCCCCTGTTCTGAGTGGGTTTCTTCCGGGATCTCCGGTTGCCTCCCACAACTAAAAACACTCATTAATTAATTAGCCGATAACAGCATAATATTTAGGACGCAGTGTCGCCCAAATGTTGGCGCCGATTAACGCGTGGCTGCCTTCCCTCCCCCCCGCCCCTGCGGTTTCCTTTCTTCGAATCAATTCCTTCTAAAATGAATATGTGCGCATTACCAATTGTATTTATTATTAAAAGAAACAAGTCAGTGATCGCACGCACGTAACCCTCTTAAATGAAAAGTGGCGACGTTTCGAGCAATGGCCCTTCTGCAGGGTACATGACTAAAGCCTATTTCCCATCGCCGATATATTGTTTTCTTTCAAGGCTACAGTGTTGTTGAGTAAAGTGTTCAGTTGTTTATTAGTTGTGCCTGTGCACCACTGCCTACACAGCAGCAGCATCACAAGATAATATGCAGTACTGTAATGTATTGGAGGCAGTCATACACTTCCATTACAGTACTGTCATGAGAATGTGGCGGTTTTGAAGTGTGCTCCACTTGGATACGTGGGTTTATTTGTCCGCAGATATCGATAAATAGGACATACTCCTAATTTTATGTGGAATCACCTTGGGATCGTGTCTATGCTCCGGATTATAAGACGCTCCGGGAATGCAAGATGCATCCCAGGCTTCAGTAAAGTGTCAGTAAAGTTGCACCAATGCGGTCTCACGGATTAAAGGCCGCACCCCACAACTTTTACCTTGAAGTTCATGGGAAAAATGTGTGTCTTATAATCCGGATACAGTTGTATAGCATCCTACGTCTCTCTTCCCCTGTGGGTTCTGCCGAGTTGATATCCTTAGGATAAAGACGGATTTTCTCCCAATGCACGATCTTTCTGGTCAAACATATATTTATGTTCGGTGAGGATGCATGTCGTACCGTATGCTGAGTTGCCGCTAAAGTAGATTGCTGAATAAGGTTTGTGTTAGGTTAAATTTAAAATGTGACAATCATTCGAACTGTTCTTTCGGGATAGCCGTGTCGAGCGCTCCCCCTCTCTCTGGCGACGTTTCGCCTCGCACGTTGGAGGCATTCTCAGGCGGTCTCAGGTCGGAGTGCTCGACACGGCTATCCAGAAAGAACAGCTTTGAAAAGCAACCATCATCTATCGAGCCGTGACAAGCCTACATTAGTATAATAATTCGAAAGTTCCTTGCTAAAATAATTCAGGTGGTCGGAAGATTGTTTTGCATAAAGTTTGTAAAAGTTTTACACGTAAAAAAATTATACCTTGAACGAACTCGTTATCATTAATTATAAATCAGTAAGTGTGACTTGTGGATTTCCAATCGGATGAGACCTCCCTGTAGCACGTGGTTGTATAAGTAGTACAGTTCAAATAACCTCTGCCTGCCATTAGTTTATTGTTGCTTATTGCGTATAAAGGGCTCAAGTTCACTGTACGCTCGTGTATCTCGTGTGTACAACGACAAGACAGTCATTGCACTTGTTTCGTTTTATAGTATTGTATACGGTATGATAATTGCTCTCAACAGTTGCTCTTTTGGGATAGCCGTGGCAAGCGTGCCTCCTCTCTCCATCGCGACGTTTTGTCTCCCACTTTGTAGGCATCATCAACCCTCGAGTCGTGAAAACCTACATCCACACAGTGTGTACAAGTGTAACCTTTTCAAATGCATTGTGCAGCCCTGCAATGGCTTTCTAGTGCCACCGAAGTGTCTCAGCAAGAGGGAACTCTAGAGAGCCTGGCTAGAGGGTGTTTGGTCTACTCTTCCACGCTAGCCAGACGTCTTAGGAGAGATGGTGGGAGTACCCACACATTGACTCCATCACATAATCGACCTGCCCATTGACTCGCTGTGGTGTATCCATTGGTACTGCTGGGTGGAAATTATCAAGATGTTTTATGTTCGTACTTTAACCTTCATTTTGAGACTGGTGGGTTTCCTCTGCGTGGACATTATGGAAATGTGGATGGCTTTGGATTAATTGTCAAGGCTGAAAGCGTGTGGAAGGCTTGTCTATTGCCGACGCATATACATTATACACTGCACAAGTAACACAATGCATCTGCCTGTGGGTACGGGACCTGACTTGGGGAGTGATGAATCAAAATAATTCACCCCGCGTTAATGTGTTAATGTGACAGTTTACCCAATTCAGTGGACCTCGCCAAGTAATAAAAATACCAGTGCAGCCACATTGGGAATGGTTGGATGTGTGTGTGAATCATTGCTTGTAAGTTACTGCAGGACATAAATGTCAAACTGGTTTGTATTCTTCACTGCCGCTGCCGGCTTAATTGTAAAGATTGCTTTGCCATTCGTTGTAATTATGCTTTTTTACACTGCTACCATGTGTTTAACAGTAAACTAGATGACTATAAGAAAATCATATTTGAGAATTGCTCTCAAGCGCTGCTTTTGCTGGATTGCCGCGTTGAGCGTTCCTCCTGTCATCTTCGCGATGGGAGCAGTTCACACACTTAGAGTCTTCAATACAGGAGAGAGGAGGAATGCTGGACACAGCTATCCCGAAAGAGCAGCTCTTAAGGGCAATTCTTAAACATCAAGCTGTGAAACCCTACATCAGTACAAACATAACATATCTCAAGTACAGTTAACCTCTGCTGTCATGTCCTTTGTCGTATGCCTTTGTCAATGCCATTACCAAAGTCAGTGGCGGTGTTGTGTTACAGATTTCCGTCACGAAGCGAGCAGATGCGGCCGAGCTTAAAACCGTGTTTAACAAGGTATGGCAACTCTACAAACATTCTCATATACACGGTGAGGCATACGCCGCTTCTCCGGGAATCATTATTTGATACGCCAAGAGTTCGAGCCGTTGAATAATAACAAAGAACTGGTGCTGTCGTGCTATCGGAGGACACTGAACAGTTTCTGTAAAAACTAATACATATTCCGCACACAGTGATTTAATTTTTCTTGGCAAAGCGACTTATGCTCAAGATATGCAAATGTGTACTTTGTGACCAAAGGACCTTTTTGCCGTTGTACAAATAAAGTAGAAAATACGAGGTTTTACCCTTTCCGGCAATAAGAACACAGTGTTAAGATGTTTAAACACTAAGTGGACACCTTTTTGCAAAGGCTCCAACGTGCAGGCAGCCACACTTACTTGTGGCTAAACTATGCAAAATAAATGCTGGCGCAATGCATTGTCCTTCAAACTTATTGGCCGACACCAGACGGCTTTCTCTGTAGCCTGGTCTGTGTTCAGCCAGTTTCCGCCACAAGGCAGACGCGTTGTGGTTTATTTGTCAGTTGACGTGTTTGGAGCTTGGACCGTGTGTTGGTTTCCATGATGTTCCTGAAGAAGCTGCCAGCACGTGGAGCGAAACGTTAGACATCGGGCCGAATCACATGCGGTGCAAGCCGCAAACACATCACAGCTGTACAGTGCAACTGTGAAAACTTTGACAGCAGCGTCAGTTGTCTCGTGAGGTTTGACGCTAAGTCAAGTTACGCGCTTGTTAAACAGTGCATGTTTTTGTTCCGCTGTCAATCGGTTCACGGAGTGTAACACTTATCAAATTCCCTCTTATCTGGAGGTCAAAAGACTGTAAACAGTGCCACATAGTTAAATCCCTTATGTAGTCTATTGAACCTGTCTCTTTAGCATACACGGTCACCCACGTGCTAATGAATGCAGGAACTTGACAATACCTTGGTTATCTTTTGTTTTTATTACCGGCCATAACTACAGAAGTAAACACAGCCCAGATACACGAGTACGTATTTGACTGATAATGGCTTGGCTGGAAATTGAGAGTATATCTGCGCCCTACTCCCATTCTTTGCGACCTCTGCCACAGTCTGCTGCTTCTGCGGAACACACTTTGGCATTTGCTGTGGGCTGCAGTGCCACGTTTTCTCTGATTTAATCTCGTTTCACCAGCAGTGGTTACCGTGTTCGCTAGCTGGCGTTGGACTGATAGGAGGGACGCGTGTGGAGAACACGCAGCCACTCATTGTTTACAGAAAACCGATGTGATGTTTGCAGACTGTACTTTGACATTGTCTAATAACATTAACTCTTGCGCAAGTTAAAAAATCTTGGAAGGTTAGAGTACGTTTTGACAGCTGATGAAATGCATGTTGGTATCATGTGTTTTGGGTGTCAGAATTTTGAGATTGTGCAAACCCGGGTCTAGTAAACATCACAAAAACTCTACAGCATTTTGCAGAGGTTGCAAAATTTAGGTATTTGGAATGTGCATAGTTTTACAACGAACATAATCTCATGTATTTCAGAATAGCGCTGTTTTTAAGCCTTGTTTTGCAGCAGGCATAATTCCCACCCAGCGCTCCTAATATGTTTGTGTTTTTAAATCATGTATCCTTCAACTTTCACACTGAGTAAAATCTATTTTTGTGGGGTTGAAATGCAGTATTACCTTGAAGTTATGAGGAATGAAAAATGTTTTTTTTTACAATTTCTCGAAACTAAATCATGGGGTATGCATTAACTAGAACCTTAACAATCTAACGTCAATGTTACTTTGCACTACTTTGTCTAAAAATAAAACAAACTAAAGGCTACAGCTAAAAGAAACAGAAAACCCCCCAACTAAGTTTCTCAAAGGGAGTCTTTGAAACGAGTTTTACCTCAAAATAACTACGTACAAAAATTTACGTACTGTAGTTTAGCAGTACAAATTATTGGACGGCCATTCACGGGCTCTTACATGGCCACCCGTTCAAAATGCGCACATTTATTTTTTTCTGTCACGCAAACTCAATCTCGCGGCGAGAATTCCGCGCGTATTGTTACGCATTAAACCTTGATTGTGACGGTTATATATATATATTTTTTAAGGAAATAAACTCCCACCGGGGCAGCTTGTACGGAGCACCGGTTCCCCGCATATTTTTGCCGCAATAAAATTGTCCGTTCTCTCGTTCGTCACTCACTCCGGGCCGCGTGGCGTTCCCTCGCACCCTCCGCGCGAGCGCAGTACGCGAGCGTCGAGCACAATGGAGAACGCTACATGGCGCCGGCCGACTTTGTGCAGCACTTCCTGGGCCTGGAGCGACAGCCCAACTACGACCCGCGCGCCGTCAGTACGCTCGCCGGCGTGGCCGACACCAGCAAGGATGGGTGCGTTGAGCCGCCGCGTCTCTGACTTATTTTAACCGGCGAGCGCCGTGCTTCGTCCGATTCTCACGAATTCGTTCCACCGTCAGTCAACGCTTAAGCCTGTTGAGGGTCGCCGTGAGCCGGAGCCTACCCCGGCGGAAGCAGGGCGCAAGTCAGGGCTATGCCCCGGATAGGACGCCAGTCTATCGCAGGGCACAACGGCCGGTTTAGTCAGCAGGACCAATTAACCGAGACAGTAGCGTGTCTTTGGACCGGGATGGAACTGGAGTAGCCATTAAAAACCCACGTGGACATGGGGAGGACGTACAAAACTCCACTCAGAAAGGCACCCAAGCCAGTAATCGAGTCCAGGGCTTTCTCGCTGTAAGGCGTCAGCGCTGCTCACTGCACCACCGCGGACACCCGCCTCACGAGCGTTTGGATTGTGCCGTGCACAATAGGCTCACTGCAACAGTCGTAATATTTCTGCCGGAGGAGAAATAGCCACTTTGTTGCGCTTTGCAAACTAATCGGGTGAGTAACCCTATAGCCGCTAGGATGCCGCGCGTGTTCGTTTCCATATTGCACCGGAGCCACGTACGCGGTTGTCTTGCTCGAAGGCACGTTCCTTATCGCAACATTTTGTGACC
>JAZEWU010000006.1:11953743-11986148 GCA_036362915.1 Geotria australis | reverse complement strand
CTCCCGTACTATCGATCCGTCGATCTGCCCCGCGCGGTGCCCTCAGGCTCATCTCCTTCCAGGAGTTTGTGGCGTTCGAGTCGGTGCTCTGCGCCCCCGACGCCCTCTTCATGGTGGCCTTCCAGCTCTTTGACAAGCAGGGCAAAGGCGAGGTCGCCTTCGGTGAGTGTCCTGCTAAGCGTTTCTAATGGGGACTAAACGGCAGGGCACGGCACCCTTGCCCTTCCCGGTCAGCACCCCCTCGACCTTTTTCTCGCTGCCTTCCTGGTCATCTGCTCCGCGTGCAGGAAACGCAGCTCGTCGGACGGAGCTGTTTACAGGAAAGTAAATTAAAGCGTCCGTCGGCCCAAATGCTTTTCCTCGGCTTTGAATGAATTTGTTTGTTGTTGGCGTGAAGACGTTTTTGCGGTCGCTTTTTTTTGGGAGCCGCGGGGCGTGTGGATAAGAAATGTGGTCTGTTAAAATAATTATAAATTGTCAACGCAGAGTGCATAAATAGTTGAAGATTCAATTTATACGAATTCTTGCGGCGTAGAATACATTTTTCAGGCAACTGGCATTTGCGGCCTGTCAGACGTGCAGCTAAAATGTGTACCTTTTGTTTCTACCACCAATATCATTCTCTGAAAATTAATTGGATTGACACGTTTGACATGTCAATTTCCCCGTTTCCGCCAGGGGAACTTTTTTATTTTTATTTAAAGGGTTCCAGTGGGAGAGGGAAAAGAAGTGACCTTTGTGTGCTTGTCAGTAATCCATCCCTGCTCTCGGTCGCATCAAACCCGATCACGCTGCCAACTCAATCTTCCACCCTCCTTTTCAGCAAGGTTCTCCTCCTTATAAAGGAGCGAGCGGTTATTCCACTTGCGCCGGGTCCGGCCAGTTGAGGATCCGGTAGCATGCCGCCACCGTATTTATAGGGCCGTTCCTGCAGACTTTACTGCCCCGTGAACTGGCCTTGGGTCTAAGTTCACCTTGTCACGGACAAACGTTAGGTGACAAACACAGCAATCACCATAGTGAAAAAACGGAAGTAACGCCTCAGAGTTGCCTCAAAGATCATTCAAGGCTGGCTAATGTAAAAGCAGAAAAACGTAAACAAATTGTTCAGGCTAACAACAGCATTGCAAAGGTGAATTTCATGCTTGGACTCACCACTCCTCAGAATACGTTATTGCGTCCTGCATCCTAAGTGTGAGTTAATTACTCGCGAGTTGCTTTACGTGACAGCTGATCAATATTATTAGCTGGTGATTTTGTGCAGCGGGTGGGGATAAATGTGCGACGCTCGGGGTTGTTGAGCAGTGGGTAGCATGTCGGGAAGGCCCTCGCAGGGCTCCGTGTAAGAAGCTCATTACAGGCCCAGACATTCACACCGACAAACCCTAACATTTTATTTCGTGTCTTCATTTGCACATTTAACGCAATTAGTTACAGCGATGGACAGTGGCAATTTAATCATTACCATAATTATTGTAATTTATCCTTGACGGAATGACAATGCGGATACAACACTATTGAGACGAGAGACTGGCGAGTGTCCCGTGACAGAAACACGCAGGAAGCTGCCACTTATTTATTTCATTCAACTTTTTTCTGTTTCTCGGGAAGCGATATAAGAATGTGTGTGTTCGCGGGCGTTGATCTCGGCGTTTGGTAATCATCCGCCGTGTCCCCGGCCGTGTCTGACAAGACGGGGTGAAGGAGGTGTTCAGCCAGACCGCCATCCATCAGCAGATTCCCTTCAACTGGGACTGCGACTTCATCCGTCTGCACTTTGGCCACGACCGCACCAGGCACCTCACCTACTCGGAGTTCACGCAGTTCTTGCAGGTAATGGTAAACACGCGCCCTCGGCGCGTAACCTCCGGGTCACCGCTTGCGGAGGGGGTAAACGCCCGCTTATCTTTAAGACATTAAAGCGTACGAAACCGCGCTCTTAGTGCGACTCGGGTTTGTTAACACCCGCGCTTTATTGCGCAAAGAGGCAGCTGTAAAGAGTTTCCGCGGAGGTGAGCCGGGTTGCCGCGCTTTCTCCCCGACGCTTTATCAGCGGCCCGTGCAAACGCACGCACTGCCAGCGCACCCAAGCTCGCACGCTGCCTCGCCCACGTTTGATTGCGTCTAATGTTTCCTGTTGAGTTCCTTCCGGAGGTGTTGGGGAGAGCCTTTCACTTGTCCATTATAGTCCAAATTGCTGCTGTCTCTTGCCACTGAAACGTGACTCCCTGCAGAAGCTGGCAGCGGGATTGGGTAGGGTTGGTGTGGACCCGATAAAGGGATGTGGGGGGTGCAGGCAGAGACGTAGGGTGAAACGGGGCGGAGGGGTGCGGCGTGGGGGGGCGGCAGCGAGGGAAGAGGGGCTACGTGCAGAAGCATGGGTTTAAAATTACACTACCTTAGAAAAATGAGACCTCTTTCAGGGCCACAAAATCAAAAACTCTTTTTCAAAAAGTCTCGGAGTTGCAAATGTAATTGTGACAAGCTGTCAACCTTTCCCTTGCACACGAAGCTCTTTATCACTTGCAGGACAGTGCATGAAATGCATGGCTAAGTAAGGCGGTAGTAATTGTTGGTGCGAGGGGGATTGCCACTTACGCATGTTAAACAAGAGAACAAGATCACTTGTCGCTGTACACTTCATCTCGTGTAACAGAAACTCGCGATAATCAAGTACAGGTTTTCTGTGCAGGAGAAAAAGCAAGTCTGTTTTTAATTAAGTGACCCGTAAACATTCTCTCTTTTCTCGGTACAACGTGCGTTAAAAAGAGTTGGTGTTTTGCTTCTCTTTTTATAATGCAGCTCAAAACGCGGTCATGTGTTTTTGTTCTCAAAGATTTCATGAAGTGTTACGTAATGGGCCGCAAGTGCCTTTTCTGTAACGGTGTAAATTAGCATGCGTCGCGAAAAAGCTCTCGGCAGAACGGGCGAAAGCGCTTGGCAGTTGTTACCGCGGAGAGTACGCGTTTCTCTGAAGCGGCGCGTATCAACTTCGGTACTCGCGCGCTCTCCCCAGCATTATTTTTCTTCACTCTGCCGCTATGCTTTATTTTTCATGAAATTGCTCCTTTATTTAACTGGCAGTAAGCGTGATGCAATTCATTACGTTTCGATGGATGACTTGCACGACAGTCGTCTAGCGTCTACTACTGTGAGTGTACACAAGGCGTCTCTGGCCACAAGTCAACTGCTGCGGGGTTTTGGCCGCATGCTTTTGTTAATCAAGCAGCGTAGGCAATATCAGTTTTATTTATAGGCATTCGGCCTACAGATTGTCCAACACAGGAAATAACTGAAATGAGTTGATGCCACGAGACCTAAATAGTCAGTTATTACACAATTGCTGAATATTGCGAGATGCTGACAACCGTTAGTTGCTTGCGGATTCCCCAATGAAAACGTTACTGTCTGCTACAAACGTGTTTTATACGAGGTAACATTCTAGGCACAGGTACTTGCAAAGTGTTTTTTTATTTCCAGCCAAAGGTCACCTGTTGGTTTAATAGTACAGCAATAAATAAATGAATGAGGAAATGAGAAAGCAATGAATCAATGAGTGTGCGTTGTGGATTCGTAGCGGGTTTTGAACTTTGGGCCGTTCTCTTTCCCACGAGCGCCCTAGCTGGGCAGTATCGATAACGCAGCGTCGTCGTGGTCTTTCTTTGCAGATTTGTTTGTGTAACTGCAATGGGACAGTCGTGCAATTAATGTAATGCTCAGCGTGTGGCTGCTAATGTGCCTTGTATAAATACGAAGGCTGTTATTGAATCATAACACTCAATATTTCAAGGCTGTGGGATGTTCATTCTTGGCTGCAATCTGATATTATTAATCATTACCTCAGATGCTCTGGGATTATCATTGCCGACAGTTGGATGTGACATAGATGAGCTGTTATCGTCATTATTGTATATCCCACATAAGAATAATTCTTCATAGATCTTGCATGCTTGTTTTATGTCTGTGGATGATTTCTGAGGGCACGGTTACGGGAGTGTGTGCAGTTACTCAAGTGTGGTGAGTTCAAGTACAGGTGTGTGCGTGGATGTGTGCCAAACTGCGTTTGGTGGAGTCAGGAGGCTGGTGCCGTCCCGTGCAAGGTTCCTCCAGAAACAGTAGGAAACCACCGTGGCTGGCCGTGTGAAATGTCTGAACACCATTCCTCCATTAGTAGCTGGACCAATATCGGTCCGGGCTAGAGAGGAGTTAGGCTGACGAGGTTCTAGGAGAATTTGGAACTGATTGGACGTTCTGATGATGGGTATCAGCAGTGTTAAAATCTATTGGGCAGTTGGAGCCAGTCACCCTCCAGCAACAACAGGGGGCAGAGCGAGCGGAGCGCTTGTGGCCTGAATGCATCAGGTTGGCACAGCGGGGAGCACAGGTGGTGCATCTGTCAGTCATCTCAGTTACTAGATAGCACTCGCATCTGCCCGTGACCTCCTGCCAGCGAGCCTTCGATACGTCACGTGGCCTCAAATGGCACCTAACCTGGCACGAGTGCTGCGGTGATGTCGCTCCTTCAAAACGAGTGGCTGTCATCATTTTCAGGTGGTTAATCGGGCTGTCGGAGTGACCATCCCAGCTCTCGTCATTATTGCTGACCGGGGGGGGGTGGCTCTTTCTGTGCGGGTGTGGTCGGGCAGGAGCTGCAACTGGAACACGCTCGGCAAGCCTTCGCCCTGAAAGACGTCAATAAGTCCGGAACGATCCCGGCGCTGGCCTTCAACGACATCATGCTGACCATCCGTTCGCACATGCTGTCCCCCTTCGTGAAGGAGAACCTCGTCTCGGTCAGTTTTATTCCGAGCGCTTCGCCTCTCGGAAAGGTTTCATTTTGTAATTTCTCGGTGGGAAAAAAACAAATTAGTTGCCTTCCCATAGCTGCAATCCTTCCCGCGGGTTGGTACCTTTTATTTGAAGCGGTGGGGATCAAGGTAGAAGCGTTCATGTCGCGATCCCTGTCAAGTAATGCTTGGTATTACCTGCAAATTCTACCAACCACTTTGAAGCCGAGGAGCTGAGAAACAATGATGTCCAGAAGCTCAACAAATGCCAGCAGCCCCTCAGTCTGGAGCAAGAAGAGAGGCCAATGCCCGCCACCTTTAGGGCCAGCACTGACTATTATTTCTCTAAATGTTGAAGGGCTGTCTGCAACTAAAGAATAACATGTTGCAATGGGAAGCTGTCATGTAGCAATCACGCTTCGAAGAATCGAATCAAATTTGAAGCGGTTGGTATTTTTAGAAAATGCACGTTATCGGTGCACGTGTGACGGCCCGTTGGCCAGTCTGGCCAGTGGAGGTTTGGTGAAGGCAGAGGGCAGAGATGTGCTCGCATAGAAGTTCTGCGTAGACGTGGATTTTAGCTGCACTGTATAAAACATGTACGAGGTAAAAATCATAGATTGTTATTCAATAAGTATTATTAGCCGATTAACTCAAATGATGTAAGGTTCCATGGCTCGATGTATGACAATTGCTCTTAAGAGCTGCTTTTTCGGGATAGCCGTGTCGAGATTTTCCTGTCTCCTTAGCGGCATTTCACCTCGTTGCGTGCGGCGCGCAGGCGGCGGGCGGCAGCAAAACCCACCAGGTGAGCTTCTCATACTTCAACGCCTTCAACTCGCTCCTCAACAACATGGAGCTGATGCGCAAGATCTACAGCACGCTGGGAACGTCGCGCAAGGGAGTCGGCGTCACCAAAGGTAGCTCGTCCGACGCTTCGGACGGTCGCCGCGCAACTTTGTTCGCCCCGTCTCGAGATACGATGACGGGCAGCGCAGCAGACAGGAGGCTTTAACGATGAACCCCAATTGAGATTGTCGCCAACCGTCAGCGGTGGGAGTGTGTTTTGCTTCTTCATGCCGCTGTGCTGCTGTGATGTGTGCAATGCTATGTGTGAATGTTTTTTTGGTTGATTTAAAGTTTTGGTTATTTATGAATCTTGTATATATTTTAATTATTGTCAGCAACTCGTATGTTTGTTGTGTCGCAGGAGTCCCGTAAAGAGCTTGCAAGCTCACTGGGTATTTTTCTGCTGTAATAATAAACATCTATCTATCACTCACACGCAGTGGTGGTGTAGTGAGACCGCGCTACCTGACATTTCATAGTCCAGTTTTGTCAGCGCGGTTGCCGTACTTTGTACTCGCCATACTTTGTACTCATCTACTTTGATGCTGAAGCCAAACATTGTTGGCAGAGTACCTTGAAATTAACCATAAACCAATTATAACTTTGCGGCCCATTGTCAAACGAAGAAAGGGGCATGGATATAGGTACCATCTGGTAGAGTTTTTCTCCGTTTAATGTTGAATGTCATTCGGTGCTCTTCGCAGAGGAGTTTGTGCTGGCAGCCCAGCGATTCGGCCAAGTGACTCCGATGGAAGTGGACATCCTATTCCAGCTGTCGGATCTCTTCGAGCCGACGGGGTCAGTTTAATCGCTGCTGCTTAAGCGTCGCGTTTTAATTTCCTTAGCCTGCCGCGTTCAACCACCCTGCTGCAGATCAAGACACTCCTCCGGCCGCTTCTTTCCCCGCACAGCTCAAATATGGATTATTCTCCCATCATTTCTTTTCACAAAGTTTTTTACGATGAACCTTGCCCAAGCGAGCAAACGCATTCACTCTTTTTCTGTTAAATGTTGCCTTGCCATTTTGTCGATTTTGGCCTTGGGGCCTTGTGCAACCGTGATGAAAGAGTTTTGAAAAGGTGACCAACCTTACCATTGCTGGTGCTGTGCCGCTTGCTGTGCCGGTGTGATGTGCAGTCGGGTGGCCCTGGCCGACATCGAGAGGATATCTCCCCTCCAGGACGGTGCCATGCCTTACAACTTGGCTGAAGCCCAGCGACAGGTGGGGACACTTCACCTCTCTGCCCGCGCCTTATTTGTTTAAAGCGTCTTCCCCCTGCAGTGCAATCAAGGGGCAGCTTATGATGTCAAAACAGAAAAGGATTTACCCTCTTGGGCGATAATGCAAGTATTAAGATCTTAAATCACCAAATAGACACCAGTCAAAAAGTGTCAAGTTTGCAAAAAAGCCACAAATGCTTGTGGCAAAACATGCAAACAAAATGCTTTGATCCTGTATGCATTGTCCTTGAAACTGATTGGCCCACGCCAGAGATGGCTTTCTTTATAGCCTCGTCAGCTTTAGCCAAGTGTCACCAAAAGGCAAGCAGCTTAGGACGAGGCAGATATCAATGGTGTTTTAATATCTTAACACTTGTATTATTGCCAGAAAGGGTAAAACTTTTTCTCGTGTTACATCATCCTGTATATTGACGAAAAGTGGCTTCTTATCCTTTGCACGAGAGTGCTGCCCATAGTGCAGTGCGGCAGGTGGCTGGGCTACAGAGAGACCCATTGTACCCAGGCGTCCCAGGTTCAGCCGTCGGGTCCCGTGATTGCTGGTCACCGTGGAACCCGCCCAGACCCTACGATTTCAACATCGGCGACACTTGAGTGCGGGTGTTACCGTCACACTGTGGCTCGCCGTTTTGTGGTGGGTGTGCGGATCCAAAATGTTAGAGGTCTGCCCGCGATTTTAGGACAAATTCTGACCCCCCCCGGCACAAAGTGTTGCTCAATTGTAGAGTGTGCCGTGCAGAAGGTCTGTATCTGACAATCAGCAACGTTACTCTTGGCTGTTTGACAGAAGGCTGGAAAAAATAAAACTCACCGGTGTGAAGTGGTCATTTTAGTTATTAATGGCCCGATGGACACTGGCGTACGCGACGGGGTTTCCAGTAGTGAGCGTCTGCATCCGAAAAAACCGCCCCGGTGCTTGAAGACGGGTCTCAAGTGTTACTGTGCGGTAACACTTTGCTCGGGTTTATCGGTCTCTTAACTGGCACCACACGTTACGTCGGGTCACCGTCTCCTCGGATTTGGATGCGGAGGGAGAACACGGGTTCTCCTTCCGCATCGCGGGTTGCGGCTCCGTGTACTTGCACACACACAAGCCTTACTCTGCCAATGTAGCGATGTAAGGTTTTCACAGCTCGATGTCTGAGAATTGCAAAGGCTGTTCTTTTGGGATAGCCATGATGAGCGTTCACTCTTTCTCCTCTCTGAGGTTCTCCTTCCACGTTAGTCTGAGGATGCTTCCAATGTGGGAGGTGAAACGTGAAGGAGAGAAGAGGAACACTCGACAAAGCTGTCCCGAATGAACAGCTATTGAGAGCAATTGTCAATCCTTTTGCCATTCCAAGACTGGATGAGGACCTTCTGCCGTTATTTGACCCAGATTTACCACGCTGGTCAGGGCGCCCAGGTGAAGGCGGGGAGCATAGGCTTACGTGCAGTACAACAATGAATTGGCGCCGGCTGACCGACTGGCTGATCCCCCCCTCTCTGCGGTTTCCTCGCACCTCCATATCTGTGTCTTGTCCATGATCAGGCGTGGAATTTTCGAATTTTACAAATAGCATCATCCTTGTTATTGCTACTTCCGCACGAAGCCACGTTCCCTAAAACGAGCCGCTTGTGGTCGGCGTTCACCCATCCGAGCGCTATCCAGGCTCAGACCTGCTTGGCTTCTGAGTCGTGGTTGACATCGGGCACATTCTGCGTGTCTGTCGTGGGTGACGCACGCCTTATTTGGAGGGGGCGATATTTTGGTCGGTCTGCGTGGGCGGTACCTCTCCACGAACGCGGCCGGCATGCCGCGATTTCAAAGGCGCCGGCACCTGCGTGGCGGGTTTGTGTGAAGTTGCCACAGGTGGAGATGTGACTAACTCGGGGCAATTGGCTGGACACTGCGTCGGGGAAAAATACACGACGGCTCTTCTGCTTTGATGCGTATATTCTGGGTTCTTCACGAACAAAATGTGCGCGCTTCGTAAACAGCAGTAGCGCAGAGAACGCGTACGGCCCTTTTGTCATTGCTGCTGAATGAGAGCCTCTCCACGCGGGTGCGGTTTGTGTGGGGTTGTTTGACCATACTTCACCGCTCTGGTTAGCGCCGGTTGGTGAAGGGAGAAGGGAGCAGCGGGAAGGACCTATCATTGGTTCAGATGTCATTCACCATTGATGTCAGCCGTGGGCATTAATCGGTTAAGATATCACTTATCACTCATCACCAATGTTGGCCGTGGCCGGGAAGCGAATTCTGGTGGTCGGGTTCATAGCACCGTGTACTGTGACATGTTTAATGCATACGAGCTCTTGATTTACCATTGAGGCCCGTAGAGAACAGCAATTTGTTGCCGCACGTTAAATGATCAAACGAGCGTTGCACCTTACCGGGCTGGGTACAGGTGTGTGTTTTGGCCAAACAGACATTCGCCAGTTTACGCTCCAGGCTAGACCTGCTGATCTGGCAGGGTATGTGTGTGTGCGCGTGTAGGTGTATACCGGCACTTCCTGAAACAAAGGCTGAAAGGCCTGCGGACATCTGTTGGGTGGGCCACCCCTTTGGTTGTGCATCCCTGTGGGGCCACGTTCCCACAGTAAAACCTGCGAGCGTTTGAACTCAAATCTATTTTTGTTATTCGACTGCCTCCCCGAACTGACCCTGCCGGCCGCCCACAACACCAAAACGCGCTCTGATGCCCCCTCCTCGTCCCCTTGCCCCCCCCCTACCCCGGGGGGGGAGCTCGGAGGATTACAGGCTGCGTGGCAGAGGAGCTTACCTGCCCCGCTTTGCTCGGTGCAGCGAGGGCACCGCATTCCTGCGGAGCAGGTGCGCTGGCGCGGGGGCCGGCGCGCGCGTAATCCCAGCTCGCTCTTACGTGGAGTCTCACCGGGCAGTTAAAAAGTTTACAGTGGCCACATTAACTGCCGCGCTGGGTTAGGATAAAGGGGTCCTTAGGGATATAAAACCGATGCCCCCGAGACAGGGAGAGGTTGCACTGTTGTGGTTTTGTTTTCGAGTGGGCACTTAGTTTTGGGTGTACCCCCCTTCTTGTGTTGTGAACGTGTTGTTTTGGAACGGTTTTCTCGTAGCGTTTAATTCGGAGGATGCTCAGCGGTGTGGAATTTGATTGTTTTCTTATTGAAGACCATTATGTAGGGCTTTTCTTAACCGATGAACACATTAGCTGCAGAGTGCCCCAATCTCGTCGCATCTCAAGATAAGCAGTTTTGAGCTCGGATGGGTGAGCACCATGTATCAAGCAGGTGCTATAGGATGTTACGGGATGATGCGGTGGGGAACAGAGGGCATCGTAGCCAAATCCATGTCTGTGTTGTGCCGCTTCGCTTCTACGTTTATGCTGGCTGCCTTCACCGACCCACACCTGACCACTAATGTGGTGAAGTACGGTCAAATAACCCTCACAACCCAGATGGTGCAGAGAGGCCCTCATCCAGCAGTGGTTGGTTTTGTTTGTTCTTGACACGTTATTAGATTTTGAATATCATTCTTTTATTCCCACCATACTTTGCTAGCAAGCGCCGGACAAGTCAAGACCCATTCTCGTCCAAGTGGCCGAATCCGCCTACAGATTTGGCCTGGGCGCCATCGCCGGAGGTGAGATGTAAACTTCAGCTGATAACTAACCTCGCGTTCGTTTAAAGATAGGGACAAACACGCGGCGGCGCGTCCTATTTCACATAACAGAGCGCCGCGAAGCGCGTGGGTGCGCAGTTATAAAGCGGCAGAGCTCGCGGGCACTCGCGTGATTTTCTCTGGCCACGTTTTGTTGCCAGTCGCTGTCATTCTCGGACCATGCCACGTGTCTCATCTCATTGTCAGAAACCGCTTAATCCTGTACAGGGTCGCGGTGAGCCGGAGCCCATCCCGGCAGACACAGGGCGCAAGGCAGGGTATGCCCAGGTTGGGACGCCAGTTCATCACACCATGCTACGTGTGTGGCCGTCAAATCTGTTTAATAATAATAATTTTACATTTATAATGCGCACGTATTCATTCAATGTCGAAGATATTCATTCGATGAGAGGAGGATTCAGAGGCGCCAGGAAAGCGCAGAGAGGCGGAGGAGGCAGCCAGGCGGTTTTGCCGGTGCCATATTGCCACACACTGCTTCCTATATATTACGATGTTATCGGCCAAGTTGTGGGAGGAAACCGGAGAACCCGGAGGAAACCCACGCAGAACAGGGGGAGAGAACACACCAGCTCCACGCAGAAAGGTGCCCAAGGCGGGAATCGAACCGCCTCGGGCAAGGCCATTCTTTCTGTGAGGCGCGGATGTTTCCACTGCGCCACCCTGCCGCCCACGATGATGCGTCGAGTCTCCATCGCGGACCGTTGTACGTGCGTGGCCACCGCGTCCCCGCGCGCAAACGCGATCGCCCACGCGAGCCACCGCCACCGTCGTGACAAGCGTCGTGTTTAGTTACGTGGGTGATTCCCGCCCCCCCCCACCCCGGTCCCGGTCTGCAGTCATTTAAACTTATTTATTTATTTGACTCGAGTGCGTCTGTCACTACGCGTCTAGTATCCTTGGCTCCAGCCAGTCTTGGCCCACAGTGCCGCAATGATGTCCTTACAGTTACCCCTCTGTGCGCGGGCTCGACCGCGTCCAAAAGGGTCATTGTTGTATCTGGCACGGCCCTGAGAGCCAGACAAGTCGTTCAGAATGCGCCTGGGAGTTTGGACTCTTGGCTCGTGAATATATAGTTTCAGGTCGAGTTACTGAAATTATCTCGCTTTGCTTGTTATGGTGCGTGCATTTTTAGATGTACTGTATAATAATACGCGCGCGCGCGCCCACACACGCGCACATGGCATTTCGCGCTCGCGCATTTCGAAATGGTGACACAGATATAAACAAAAGTCATGTCTATCGGATTTTTATATTTTACGGCACGTGATGTCGATGGCTGTCTTATACTTTCCCCGCTTAGCACCTTGATTGTAATCCTTTCAGATCCCCGTTGTCTTGGTGCTGTGTGTGTGTGATGCTGGGTGTGTGTCACAGGGTGTGTGCTTAGCATGGATTGTGTCAGGTGTGTACCTGGTGTGACGCATGTGTGATGTCCACAAAGAATACTCGGTGTGGCCCATGTAGGGTCTGTGCGTAATGTGGCTTCTGTAGGGTGTGTTTATGATGTGGCTTGTGTAGGGTGTGTGCGTAATGTGGCTTGTGTAGAGTCTGTGCGTAATGTGGCTTGTGTAGGGTGTGTTTATGATGTGGCTTGTGTTGGGCGTGTGTATTGTGTGGCTTGTGTAGGCTTCGTACATGGTCGACACCAGTGACAATTTTCTGAACCGGTCCCGGGCCTCCCCTAGGTAGACTCAGGCTCAAATGAGAACCTGGTGCAGTGTCTAAACATTGCCACTCGGGAGACAAAAGCGACAGGACGTAGAACTGACCACCCAGCTCCTCATGTGCCATGTCGACCATCATAGGTGCTCGCTAATGCCACTGGACCCTACAGTCTCTTTAGGCTATACAGGCGATCTTTATCTTTGTACATGATGTGACCTGTGTGACGTATACATACAGTGGCTTGTGTGTGATATGTTCGTGGTGTGCGGTGCATACGTGATAAGGCAGTCGCAATACCGTTTTTCACAACGTGCCGATTATTGCAAATCATTTTCCCACACCTTTGTAATTGCGTTCCACAATTTGATCGTCTCATTCGTGCACGGAGCCGTATTTCCACTGCACAGTAGGATTCATTACACAATTCTTCATCTGCAATCCGACACGAGCCTGCTATCGTACGGGCGCTGTGCACGTAGAATGTTTACGTGGAACGTGACGTGAGCGTGCGCCGAGTGTTATGTGTGTGTACACGGCTCG
The DNA here is from genome assembly GCA_036362915.1 of Geotria australis. Classification (NCBI taxonomy): domain Eukaryota; kingdom Metazoa; phylum Chordata; class Hyperoartia; order Petromyzontiformes; family Geotriidae; genus Geotria; species Geotria australis. The sequence goes on along the minus strand of JAZEWU010000006.1, from coordinate 11,973,425 downwards.
GCGTGTGCACACTCGGCACACCGTGTCTAGCGCGCGCGTTTGTGTGGCGCGGTGTGTGTGCGTTGGTGCGTGTGTGTGACGTGGCGTGCGGCGGTGTAGCGGTGAGCGCGCTGCGCTACGATCCCGGCGACCCGAGTTTTGATTCCCGCTCGCGGCAAACACCCGTGACGATTTTTACGAACCGGTCCCGAGCCTCCCCTAGGTTGACTCATTCTCAAATGAGTACCTGCTGCGGTGTGTAAAACATTGCTGCTAGGGAGGCAAAGGCGGCCGGACGTGGTGCTGACCACCCACCCCCTCGTGTGCCGTGCTGGTCTTCATAGGTGCTACTTGCAAACAGCACTTGACCCTACTTGACCACCGTGGTAGCACGGCGGCGCGGTGAGTAGCACTGCCGCCTCACAGCAAGAAGTTCCCGGGTTCGATTCCCGGCTTTAGTACCTTTCTGTGTGTAGTTCGTACGTTCTCCGTGGGCTTTTGCCGGGCACTCCGGCTTCATCCCACAGTCCAACACGTCCTGGCTAGATTTCCCTACAGTGCTCTGAGATGTTGTAACTTTCTTACCCCTCCCCGCTGGACAATCGTTAACAGACCTCCATAGCTCAACGGTTCCTTCCATCCATTTTCTAAACCGCTTGTCCAGGTGAGGGTCTTCCTGGGGGGGGGATTCCATCTGAAATTCAAACTCGATGAGCGCCTGCAGTCCGTTCATGCTCTATGCGGGATTTGTCTCTGTGTGCGCGCGTGTGCCCGTCGCGCAGCTGTGGGCGCCACGGCCGTGTACCCCATCGACCTGGTGAAGACGCGCATGCAGAACCAGCGCTCCACCGGCTCCTTCGTGGGCGAGCTCATGTACAAGAACAGCTTCGACTGCTTCAAGAAGGTGGTGCGCTACGAGGGAGTCTTCGGCCTCTACCGCGGTGGGTGGAACTCGAACGCGCGCCAAGCCGACTAACGCGAGGGTCCCCCCCCCCAGCGATCGTCGCGCGCTACCGCGGCAAACGCTGTTAGCCGGCGCCTGCGAAGGCCGGAACGGCGCGCGACGGGGCCGGTGCAGCTGGCGCCCACGCCCGGCCGAATCAGTCTCACCCGGTGGTGATGTTTTACACTGGTAACTCATTTAAAGCTGATGTGACCTAGAGGTGGAGGGCCAGGACCATTTTAGATGTTCGTGACTGTCCGCACGCTACTCGGCGCTCTCGCATTCGCGCGTATACATGTACAGCCAGTCAGTCCGCTGACAGATGACGGCTTCTTCATTCCTAGCGGGTAATGATCTTTATTTGACCATACTTCACCACGCTGGTGAAGTGTGGAGGGAGCGGCGGAACCCGGGATTGGTTCGGATACGATTCACCATGGATGTCAACTGTAGATGGGAATCAAACTGTGGTCGCTGTGGTAACAGAGCATCGCGCCACCCGCTGCACCATGGCGACTGTAGCACTGTGTGCCCCGCTGCCCCCAGCGTGGTCCCGCAGTAGCCTAGTCTGTGTGGAGTTTGTGTGTTCTCCCCCTGTTCTGCGTGGGTTTCCTTCGGGTTCTCCCGTTTCCTCCTACAACTTAAAAAAACACACATTAATTAGTTGGCCGATAACATGATCTATAGGAAGCAGTGTCTGGCAATATGGCGCCGGCAAACCGCCTGGCTGCATCCTCCGCCTCTCTGCGCTTTCCGCGAGTCCTTCTCTCGTCTAATGAATATCTTTGACATTGAATGAATACGTGCGCGTTATAAATGTAATATTATTATTATATGCCGCGACGGGGGAGCTTTCTGTACGACGTGGTCACAGTCTCGGCGCACGTACCCGTCGCCAAAAGCACCGGGGACGCGCACACATCGGCGTGGTCACGACAACCGAATCGTTTACGGTACATCTGGACCGGTCGCTCGCGTGGAACTGGGTGGGACGGCTTCGGGTGAGTGGTGAGACTGCCAGCTGCTGCCACCTGCTGCCACCTGCTGCCACAGTCTCGTCCGTGCCGCCGCAAAGTCGCCCCTCCTCCGCCCCCCCCAACGCCGTCATTCGCAGGGCGTTGGTCGGCATCGTGCCGTCGCCCGTGAACCCATCCGGACCACGGCGTTCGTGACGCTGAGGGACGCGCTGGCGTGATGGCCGGTGTGGTTTGCGACGGGATTTAAAAGCTATTTGCGTGCGCGTACGCGTGTTTTAATTAGGCAACCCATCATGGGATTAACCCAGTTCCTAAACGCGACGCGCGGCCGCTTGCCAGCCCGTTTGCTGGACGAAGGCCTCCGCCGTGATGTTGTTGGTCGCGCGGCTTGTTTGACCGTACATCGCCAAGATGTTCGGCGCGCGGCGTCGGCAAAGGGGAGAGACACCGGCACCAGTTTAGGTATCGCACGCCGCCGATGTTACGTGCGGCACGTTTAAATTGCGCGCTGGGAATTAAACTGAGAGACAGAAAGAGGAACACATGGATTAGAGGATGTACGCAGGTTACTGACATCATTCTAACTGTTCCAAAGCGTGTGTTGGCTTGGGCGAGACTCGTCGCTCAAACGGGTGGTGCCAGATGATCAGGATATAATGATATAGCGGCAACCTATGAACCGAACACATCTGACAGGACATCCACCGAAGAAATGGAGTGATGAAATCAGCTCACGTGTAGGCACCGGGTGGTTTAGTGCATCGTAACACAATGAGAGATGATGACGGCTTGGGGAAGCCATACCCCAGCAGTGGATTAATTGTGGCCGATGACGATATTAAATTCTCCCTCGCGAAAGAGAGAGGAGGAACGCTCGACACGGCTATTCAGAAAGAGCTGCTCTTCGAGAGCAATTTTCATACATTGATCCATGAGAAACCTAATGAACACAGTAGAACCCCTCTTAACGACCACCCCTGTTAACGACTAATCGCTTCATATAGCCCAATGTTTCCGCTAACCGACCATTCCAGTGTTAACGACGGGCTTTCTTCCAGCACATGATCGCCAATTTCTGCCAATCTACACTGTATTCAGTTCTAACAATACACTTGATTAACCACGATTCTTTTAATATTACATCTTTATAATGTCAGTAACTTTACGTTTTAACATCCATTGTATAAATATTATAAAGTACATTTTTTGGGTGAAGAAGGGTAACTTTCGAATCCCTCACAAATAATTAAGCCTTTAACACGTATTGCCTATACTCGCTTAACGACCAAATCACTTAACGACCGGTTTCGCCGAACCAATTGCCGTCGTTAAGCGGGGGTTCTACTCTACACGACACTGAATTCGGCGAGCCGGAATCTCGGGCCCCCGATCTTGGCGTCGCCCGCTCGCGCAGTTGGTGGCCGTGGGCCTCACGCGGCCCAGGGCCGCGTGGCGTTCGAGCGGCAGGGCGGCTGTTTGGGGGGGAGGGGGGGCTACTCGAGCGAGGCCGGGCCGGGCCCAGCGCTTGACGGACAGCTACGTCCTGAGGGCTCGGCCGTGGGTCGCTGCCCACTCACCTCGCCACTTACCGGCGGCGGCCGTTGTGCGCCAGGGAGCCGTGACGAGGGCCATACACGACGGAGCGCCTCTCCGGGGAGAGGGAAGAATGCGCGCGATTTTCTGGCGGCGGGCGGCGGCGCGCGCGCGCGCGCGATGTTTTCACCTGCCACTCGCGCAGGTTCCCCCCTGCGTCTCCCCCGCGTTCCCCCTCTGCGTCCCCCCCGCTGATGGACAGCCGTGCGGAGCCAATTCCCGCACACTGCACCTTTTCAGCGCGTGGGTTTTTTGTTTTGTTTACTTAAAGTTTGCATGCACAGCGTTCGTTCGACGCAACGAGTAAGACGGCTTTACAAATCACGAATAAGCTTACGCGTGCATCAGTCAGTAGTTATTGACTTAATCTTCATTCAGAATAATACTGATGTCGGCTCTTGTTCGAGAGAGGAGGAGTGCTCGACACGGCTATGCAGAAAGAACAGGTTTTGAAAGCAACTATCATACATCGAGCCGTGAAAACCTACATCAGTACATTAATCATCGTTATGCATTATGATGAACTGTGATTTTTGCAATGATGGATGAAGGCCTCCCAGCGTCTCCAACATTCTTCTGGGTCTTGTGATGCCACAATCCATCCCGATCTCGTACATCAGTCGATCTCGACACTCCCATTATTATCCTGGTAGTTGTCCTCCCAGGCATGTTCTCGTTTATCTGCCAATCCTTCACCAGCTTTATCCATCGACCATTGTTCCTTCTTAGTTATGTGTTCACTATTTTTCACTATTTTCACTATTTTTCCAAGACGAAAATCGTCCCATTTTCCTTATTTTTTTGGTCAACATTCATTTTTAAGACTTCAAGGTATCGAATATGGACTGATTGAAAACTTTATTATTTCAGCACACTGGTATGCTGCTGCTCTCGTTGGCCTTGTTATTTCATCATTTTCATTCTGATCTGCCTGCGGTATTTACCCTCGATTATATGTACAGTACACTCCTGTGTTGTCAGGTTGCGTCCCTCCGACAGTTATTTGTTTTTTGTTCCAGCAAACTCGCACGTGACTCGTGATCTGCTCGTATGTAACTTCAGCCCAACTCCGCAGCCTTCTTTTTTTCTAACTTGAGTCACATCTCCGTAAAACGTCTTACAAAGCAGCGGGGCCAACGTTAAAACCCGTATTCTTTCCTCTCCTTGGAGAGAGAAGCGTCGTTTCATCTTCAAACGAACATGTTCCTCGTGTGTTTACACGTATTTTACATTACAGCGAATGGTGTTCGCGACTGATTGTGGTTTGTGTGGGAGTGCGTTATATAATAAATCCTCCTGACTTGATGTGGCTGATTGACCTTTTCGGGGAGGGACTGTGGTTTTGGCGCGCATGCTTTGAGCGAGCGCCGGCGCTTGGTGTGGCGCTGACTCGGTCTCTGGCTGTTCGCCGCTCCCTCTCCTTTCAGGTCTCATTCCTCAGCTCCTTGGAGTGGCTCCAGAAAAGGCCATCAAGCTTACTGTAAGTGGCACAGCCAAACGGGGAAAAGAAATCATTGCTGTTGTTTAAATTAACAGCGGCCGAGGTCACGCTGCGTCTCATAACGTTCCTCGGCGGATAATGAAATCTTAGTTGCTGTGTAATTTCCCTTGGGTTTCTGGCCGTAACGTACATTAATTACGTCAATTTGTAGATTAAAATTGAAAAAAAGAAACGAAATCAGAATTTCATTAATCTAGCTTACGGACTGAATTAGTTTATTGGCTCACGCGGCTAAAAACTCATTATGTCAAAGTTTATTTTTGAAGATGAAATTGCGCGTCGTGCTTTTTTCCTTTCACGTCAAAATCCGCGCGGCGTGGACGTCCATTTGTTTCTCTCGTCGACGTTAAGCCGCCTCTCCGCGTGACGGGAGCGCGCGCGAGCGCAGCGGTGACACACAACGCCGGGCAGTGTCTGAGCGAGCGGGCGTGCGGAGGAGGAGAGGGAGTGGGCAGACGGGTTGGCTGGGGTGGACCCTCTGGGCTTGACTTGTGGCTTGTAACAAGGAGTGTCGAAGGAAATCCACTGGGACATTGCCTCCTTTGCCCTGAAACATTTTTCGCTTTTTTTTTTTTGCTTGTAATGAGAAACACACCTTGGCCCAGGACGACGTGCCTTATTCAACACATGGATATGGTGGGGCTTGTGCATTCGCCGCTCGCGTCTGTGTTTGGGTAAAATAAATTTGGGGTAAATTAAATAAAATCGCAATCTAGAAACGTCATATTGGACTCTAAAGACTTCCGTCAGGGATGCCGAGGGCCTCCTAATCTGACCTGTGACCCCACTTATTTCGTGTCATTTATATGGCCTTTCCCGTATAGTTCCAGTGACTGTTAAAAGAACACTCATTAAGGTGGGCCAGGTGGCTCACAGCTGGCACCACCGAAAGCCTGGGTTTGAATCTGGGCAGACGCCTGTGATTAAACTGGGGTTTCAAGTGCTGTCAGTGGATGGTCTCGGTTTGGTCACTGATACTGGTACAACAACCATCACAATAGTTTTTATTGTGCACTTAAGTTGGCCAAGTTTTGAGAATTATAAAACACCAGTTAGGCCGTCATCCGACGAACGATTACTCTGAGTGGCAGGGCGAGTAGGGGAGTGCTGCCCCCTACGGTGTGGAAAACACCGGTTTATAGAATGGGTCTCAAAGGTAGCTCTGCAATATCCACCTCGAGGGCTCTTTCTCTAAATCAGAGGGTTTCTCTGCTCTGCGAGTGATCTGAATATGTACTAAGTCTCACGATACGGTACCAATAGGACGGTCGGGAATACATCCTCCATCCATCCATCCATTTTCTAAACCGCTTGTCCTGGTGAGTGTCGCGGTGGCAGCAGCAAAAACATTATGCAGGGTGCTGCATAAGTCACTTTACCGAGACTAATTAAATCACTTTGTGAGGAATAACATTTATAAGCTATTACAGAAATTGTTCAGTGTCCTCCATCATGTTCAATACACATCTTTGGACCACTGAACAACATACAGCACGGTTTTTTTTTATTATTCAACGTCTCGGACTTGTGTCGTATCCAACAATCATTCTCGGTAAAGCGACTTACGCGCACCCTGTATATTATTGATTACAGAAAGGGACCAAATGTGCTGTTCGTGAAGTGTGAGGCTGTGCGTGCGAGTTGCAATGCGAGTCACCGGCTGGGCGTTTCTTTCAGATGAACGATTTCATAAGGGATAAATTCACGAAGAAGGACAACTCCATCCCTTTGATTGGAGAAATCATCGCCGGGGGCTGTGTGAGTATTGGGTGTCGCCCCTTTCTGACCTATACACCCCACTCTTCAACCCTCCCCCCCTCCTACCTTTCAGCCCCACCCTTTGCTTGATGCCGAATCTGGCTCTCACCTAATCACTGGCATTCTTACAGAGGCACTGAAGGTTTACAAAAAAAAAGCGACCACTCATGGAACCGTGCCATAAATATAACTGAAACCCCAAGCCACTGCAGCAAAATAGCATCAAACTTGGCTTCGGTAAAGGTTGCTCTCCCATTCATGCTGCCGGAAATAAAATAATAATCGTGCTCGCTGTCCACTGATTATCTAAAAACAAAGTTTCTATCTATAGACTATCTTTGTACTGCAAGCATTGCATGATATGACAGCTTGAGATGCACTTTGAAGTTGTACAGGGTGTGGTGTAAGTTGCTTTACCGAGAAGAATTTTTTGATACGCCAAGAGTTGAGATGGCCAATTAATAACAAAGATTTAGACCCGCCACCGCGCTACATGTTGTTCAGCGGCACATAGATGTAACATGCGTATTGAACATGATGGTGGACACTTTAAACAATCTCTGAAATATCTAATAAATATGATTTATTTCAAGGTGATTTTATTATTGTCGGTAAAGCGACTTACGCCGCACCCTGCATTAGATGAGAAGACCCCGTGTTGGGTTCAGTAGAGCGGGCGTCTCAACGCTGGGAATGTCACAGGTAAACAGAGGCTTCATTTAGTATAACGCGCACAATGGAAAGACAAATGTTGAAAGAGCGGTGACTGAAAGGTGCCCCTTTTCGTGGCTGTAATCAGCTGACCGGGGTTACGACCTCTGACTCTCGAAGGGTCACTGTGGTTTCATCAGCGGTTGGCTCGAGGGCAGGTAGCAAATGAGAGGTGGCCGGGCACGCCAGGTACGGCGAGACACGGGCGGCGTGGCCAAAGCTGCCCTCTTCTATAACCGTCCACCCACTGTGCAACCTCTGGTGACCCAGCGCACCCACAACAAGATAAAGATCCCCCAAATAGCCTTAACGGACTGTTGGGTCAAGTGCTGTTAGCGAGCACCTATGAAGGCCGGCACGGTACACTAGCGGGGTGAGTGGCCAGCACCACGCCTGGCCGCCTTTGTCTCCTTAGTTGTGATAGTTACACACCGCACCAGGTAGTCATATGAGGCTGAGTCAACCTGCGGGGAGGCCCGGCACCGGTTTGGAAAATCGTCACTGGTGTCGGCCGTGAGCAGGATTCGAACTCGGGTCGACAGGCTTGTTGGCCAACTCGCTAACCACTGCACCACCGCTCCCTCCACATACACACACGCGCGCGCGTCCATTGGGCAAAGTGACATTCGGGCAAGGCCTTCAGGCAGAGGTCGGAAGCCGCCTTTAACCTGCCAGCGAGATGAGCGCGGTCAGGCAAGCTTAATTTTTAATTAAGCGTGCGGGCATTTTGGGGATTGGTAAAAGAAGAAGTTGAGTCGCGGCCCCCTGAAAACCCGCGGTTAATTTTCCTTTGTAGTTTTAACGGCGCGCACCGGTGAAGAGGGACATTGTAGTTTGGAGCGGATTACAATACTCGGCGGCGGCTAAGAGCAGGTTATCACGTTACACAGCACCTCGCTTAAACCTCGCCTAAGTCCACCATTGTCGGCGGCGCATTATTGCTCGGAGAGGCGCTGCATTTTGTGACCTTCGCGTGAACTCGCCGGAGAAGTGGGGGGGGTGGGTAGCGAGGCAATAAACACAAGTGCCGCGATGGCCCGGCCTCCGAAGAAAATTTATGTACTTTAATTTTGCGAGAAGTTGCACGCTATAATTACGGTGCCCCGTGCCTTGACATTTGTTCCTAAGGAAGAATTCATCTCATTACCTTTGAGCCGCTGGCTTATCTTGGTGGCGGATTACGTAAGACGGGAGGCGCATCGTCGTGAGCGCGACATGTCTTCTAACATCTTCGGCGAAAGAAACAAAAAGGAATATGTTTCAGTATAACAGAGCACCGATTGGGAACGCGATTAAAGTGCGGCTTGGAGGAGGGTTATTATCTGCTGCTCGGTGCCAGCCCGAGTCGCGTCTTCCCACCCGTAGCGCCGACCGACTAACATCCAGCGGCTTGCGTACCACGTCTGTAATGTGGTCGGGAAGTTCAAAGCTTGGTAGAGTAACCGGCGTTTTTGCGGGAACGTTGTTGGCTAAGCTCCCAACCGGTTCATTATAATTTAATAATTTAAATGTATAACGCGCACATATTTATTGTTGAAGATATTCATTCGACGAGAGAAGGACTCAGAGGTGTGAGGAAAGCACAGAGAGGCGGAGGAGGCAGCCACGCGGTTTAACGGCGCCGCATTTGTTGTACCGCAGGAATCTTGCTTACAGAGCTTGCAAGCTCACTGGGTATTTTTTCCTGCAATTCTAAACATCTCCCGATCTAACCGTACAAGGGGGGAAGAAGGAGATCTGTTCGGCGCCTGTGTTGCTCAATCCATCCGTGTGGGCGCAGGCGGGTGGCTCCCAGGTGATCTTCACGAACCCGCTGGAGATTGTCAAGATCCGGCTGCAGGTGGCCGGAGAGATCACGACGGGCCCGCGCGTCAGTGCGCTCAACGTTCTGCGCGACCTGGGCTTCCTGGGCCTCTACAAGGTAACTCACCTGACTCCCCCAGCTATGTTACCTGGAGTCCAGCACTCCCGCTAGGGTCTCCCTTGGTGTAAAGGGCTGGTGTCTAGCGCTCCTGTTAGGGGTTTCCCTTGGTGAACAGGTTTGTAACACGTCATAATTGATTCTTGCGTATGTGCGATGTAACGGACGTATTTTGAGGGTGAGAATCGATTTTAACAGAGGAATCGTCATCAAGTAGGTGCGCACGGTGGCACAGTGAATAGCCCTTCCGCCTTACAGCAAAAAGCCTTTGGGTTCAATTCCCGGCTCGGGTAACCTTTCTGAGTAGAGTTTGCACGTTCTCCCCGTAGCCATGTGGGTTTTCCCCTAGTACTTGAGCTTCCTCCCATACTCTAAAGACTAAATTGCCCCCAGTGCCCTGCCTTGGACTGACGTCCCATCCTGATTATACCCCTGCCTTGCGGCCTGTGTCTGTCGGGATAGGCTCTGGTTCTTTGCAACCCTCCATGATTAACCGGAAACCGATAATTAACGAATTAACTAATCGTCACAAGCCTAGGGGACAGTGTCACCCTGCACCGCCATAGCAACAACCTTCACGCATGTAGAAATACATATACAGTATCTAAGTTTGATATAACAACAATAGTTTAACATAAATAATTCTACCGTAAACTACGGCTCTCGGCCATGTTTCCCAGCAAAGCGAGGCAAACATTTATTGTTTATTTTGACACCTGCACACAGCACGGCGGCCCGACTACGGTGCTTAACCGCACGAACGCGGAGCGGAAAGCCACAGTCACACGCCACCGACGCCGGAACGTTTGCGTGAAGGCGCACGTGTGGCAATCGATCGCGAGCGATTCGCTTGTTTGTTTGCCACTCGTCGTGCGTTTTAAAGCGGCTCGGAGGAAAATTAACCACAGCTGACATTTTCATCTTCTCACCTTCCTCCTGTACTCAGAGCTTAATCTCGTTTTTTATTTTGTAAAAAAAAAAAAAATCATGTGTCTTGAGGTTCTTCACGTTATGTAGGATTTAACGGACATTCTGGTGGATTATAATAATAGGAGTGCACGTTAAACGATCCATGTCAATCTCCTGTATTCCTTACTCCTACCTCCTCGGTGTTACCATCTATTATTTGTGTTTCAAACTTTTCAATTTTAACCAGTCACTCAGCTAGATTCGGTAACAATGGCCAGGCAGCCACTAACAATGGTTGAGGTAGAGAGGAGCCCAGCCAGCAGCCAGCCATGAAACTCAAAGCATCGATTAATAAGTACGATTAATAAGCGAGTCACTGCCCCTACAGTCTGTTAAGGCTATACGGGGGATCTTTGTCTTTTGCCTCATGGCGGTTTTGTCACCGTTCGAGAATCAAACGCGCGCGCCGTGTGCCTGCCTGTTTCCCCCACCGACTCCCCGGGTCCGCAGGGCGCCAAGGCGTGCTTCCTTCGCGATATCCCCTTCTCCGCCATCTACTTCCCGGTGTACGCGCACACCAAGTCCTTCTTTGCCGACGACAAAGGCCACGTGGGGCCGCTGCAGCTGCTCACGGCCGGCGCCATCGCAGGTCGGCACGCTCGGGTCGCGGTGCGGTCCCCCCCGTTCGATTTCTGGGGGGCTCCCCCCCGCACCCCGCGCGTTTCTCGTGTCACGTTTTAATAATAGTAATTTTTAATAATTTTACTTTTATAACGCGCATATATTCATTCACTGTCGAAGGTACTCATTCAACAAGAGAACGACTCAGAGGCGCAAGGAGGCAGCCAGGCGGTTTGCCGGCGCCATATTGCTACACACTGCTTCCTCTATATTAGAATGTTGTTGGTTAATTAATTAATGAGTGTTTTTTGAAGTTGTGGGAGGAACCCGAAGAGCCCGGAGGAAACCCACACAGAACAGGGGGAAAACACACAAACTCCACACAGAAAGGCGCCCAAGGCGGGGATCGAACCTGCTCGGGCAAGACCATTCTTTCTGTGAGGCGCAGATGTTACCACTGCGCCACCCAGGTGCAGTGGTAACATTTTATTAGGAGCCCGCCGCTTTAAAAATTACTTAATTTCCAATTTCTTACGGATGTAATTTTACGCTTTAGCCGTGGGCGAAACGTTGTTTATATTTCCGCCGGAGGCGTCGATCGCGCGCGTCTTTCGACCGCCCGCCGTCGCTAAGACGCGCCGCCCACGTGTTAAGGCGGTCACCGCGACGACACCCCGACCGACCGCGACGCGAACCCCGTCCTGTCCATTCATCTCACTCCAGGCATGCCGGCCGCCTCGCTGGTCACCCCAGCCGATGTGATCAAGACGCGGCTGCAGGTGGCGGCGCGCGCCGGCCAGACCACGTACAGCGGCGTCATCGACTGCTTTCGCAAGATCCTCAGCGAGGAGGGCCCCCGGGCCCTGTGGAAGGGCGCCGGAGGTACGCGTGAATTCCACCGCCCACCAACCCACCCGGCCACGCCTCGCGAGACCGGCCGCTAAAAGGGCAGCTTCGTGCGCGGCCGGACGCCAGCTCAGGCTTCGGGAACGCTCGGGGTTTGCGCCCGCGATGTAATGTGGAACTGACGACCTGTCTAGGCCCCCGAAGGCGACACGCAATGCCGCAGCGCCGCTTCGCAATAAACGTTAAAAGCATGAGCGTCAACGGATCGGTACAAATATTTATTATTGTTTATTATTACAGCAGAAAAATACCCAGTGAGCTTGCAAGCTCTTTACGGGACTCCTGCGACACAACAAACATGCGAATTGCATGCGAATTGCATGTTTGTGGTTCTTTATTTCGATTTTTACGTACATAATTTTAACCACGTAATAATAAAGGGGGCAGCGCTTTGGCCGCCTGCTCTGCCGTATGATGGTGATCTCCGTTGCATACCACGTGGCAGTTGAGCCACTTTCCCACAGTTGTCAGAACTTTAATTTAGCCAAATTTAGTTCAGAACAATTTTTTTACGTAATAATGAAAAATAATACTGTCACTGGTTACGAGGGTTGACAAGACTAACTCGCTACACTTGATAATCCGGTTTAATCGCAAGGTGGCTGCCAGAATTAAAATCCAGGATTCTCAGCAGTGCCAACCCCACGCACTGACGACCTCCGCGCCACCCGCCCGGTCTGTTTCAAAATCGTTGCCTGAACTCTAAACCCGCCATTCCCGATCGCTGCCGAGAGCCGCTCTTTTGTGGACATGCGTCGTTGTGTCGCCCCGCAGCCCGCGTGTGCCGCTCGTCCCCTCAGTTTGGCGTCACGCTCGTCACCTACGAGCTGCTCCAGCAGTGGTTCTACGTCGACTTCGGCGGCCGGTACCGCACCGCACCATCACGCTCGCACACCTCTAGCATCACGCACCGCACCGTCACGCCTGCAAAGACAAAGATCCCCCCGTATAGCCTTAACAGACTGTAGGGGCAAGTGCCGTTAGCGAGCACCTATGAATCTCGACACGGCGCACGAGGAGGTGGGTGACCTGCACCACGCCCTGCCGCCTTTGTCTCCCGAGTGGCAATGTTTACACGCCGCACTAGGTACTCATTTGAGGCTGAGTCGAGCTAGGGGAGGCTCAGGACCGGTTCAGAAAATCGTCACTGGTGTTGGCCGTGAGCGGGATTCGAACTTGGGGCGCCGGGTTTGTAGCCCAGCGCGCTAACCACCGGGCTACCGCTTCCCACAAGTCACGCCCGCGCACCGCTAGCGTCACGCACCACACCATCACGCCCAGACACCGCTAGCCTAACCGCCCCGTCACACGCACTGCACCGTCACAGCTGCTCACCGCTGAGGTCACGCTCCACGCCGCACCGTCACGCCCTCTGGTTTAAATGGCCGCTATCCAGGTTGACTCGGTTTGGCCGGTTGCCCCACAATGGTGGGGGTATTGGAGCAGAATTGTACGGCTGGATACCCTTCCTGGCGCCAGCCTTCTTTATTCAGAGCGTCTCCGGGTCAGTATTTGTGTGGAACCTCTGCCCAAACCTATTCACAAAGAGAGACCCTCCCGGGCATGCTAGCCTCCAGTCCCATACAAGAACGGAGAGCCTACCTGGAGTCCCAGACTCCAGGTGACATAGCTACGGGCTTCACTGGAACGCGCAAACCCCTCCACAGGTGATAAGCTCACGATCTTGCGGCAGGGCCGAACCTTCACCTTTCCAAATTAGTTTTGCGCCGAGCCTAAAGCAGGCATTGGTTAGGGCGCACCCTGGTTCTGCGAGCGAACGGTGGAATCACCGTGCGCCACCGTCTCACGCCCCCCTTTTCGCCCCCCTCCCCACCCCCCTCTCCCCGCCGAGCAGGAGGCCGGACGCGCTGCCCGCGTCTCCCCTCGCGGATCTGCCCCCAAAGCGGGACGAGCACATCGGGGGCTACCGGCTCGCCAACGCCACCTTCGCCGGCATCGAGAGCAAGTTCGGCCTCTGCCTGCCTAAGTTCCGCGCGGCCGGAGGGGGTCCAGCCGCGGGGGGGCCCGGGGTCTCGGCGCCCCTCGCCGCGCCCCAGGCCTAGGTGCAGCTGCCCCCCCCTCCCCACTGCCTTTTCGTTTGCACAGCTGCACCCCCGTAGTTCGTGGAACGATCGTTCCACCGCGTGCAATGGTGCCTTATACATTTCGTTCGTTCTTTAGCGATCACTCGTTGCACTGTTGGGTTATACATTTCCGTTCGTTCTTCGCTCACCGGTTGGGAGTAGGGCTCTATATATTTTCAATCTTTAATGACCAAGTAGCTGTTGTGTAATAGTTTGTAGTTTATGCATTTCCGTTAATTCCTCGTTGACTCGTTGCAATGGTGGTTGATACATTTTCACTCGTTCCAGACGTGCAATTACTTCACGGGGTCTGATGCGAGTGGCAACTCTTGAGGTGTACCTGGGGCGTTTGTCAGTTTGAGATCCTTTCGATGTGCGTATATACTTCCACCTACAGAGAAATCCTTGAATCATCTATCCTGTGAGTGCAGGTGGGTCTGTCCCTTACCTGTCGCATCTACCCGACCAGCTGCTGGGAGCCGCCCTGCTCTCCTGCTTTCGTGATTTTACCTCCGTTTATTGACGGCGCAGAATGCCGTCGTTGCGCGAGTTCCGACGATTACGATTTGTAAGCGATTCAAACTCTTAACGCGAATGTATTTCGCCGGAGAAGTGGAAACGAAAGCGGCGACCATATGTGAAGAAATGGGAAACAATTTTTGTCTATTGAGTCCGGTACGTTTGCGAATTTCGTCCACGGCGTTGACGGTGAAATGCCAGTAACGGATTTATCCCCTGCTGGTGCTGTCTTGTTTTTGTCAATTAACCGCACAACTTGGCTTTAATGGGTCGGCCCAAAAATGTGATTAGACTCATGGCGGAGGAAACATCTGTTCTATCACGACTCACAATGCCGAGCGTTACGCACAGCTCTGTAACTCGCAATGCAGCCGATAGTTTTATTTGCCGCAATTCGAACGCAATCCTGAGTATGGTTCTTTGTGGTACCAAATGTGTTATTCAAATTATTCTGGTTAATTCATGTCGCTTGCGAGCCCAAACTCCCTCGCTCCCCCCCAACTCCCCCAAACCCCCCCCCTGCTCCCCCTGCGGACCAGCATCTGTGTGTCTGTTGCACTTAAAACGGGGCTCGCAGAAGTTGCGAATGCACGCTGCAGACAGGGTCATTGTGAGCTCGAGAACACGGGCTGCCGAGGCCTGCTGGAGAAAATTGTAAAAATGTGTGCTGTTGAGACTTGCACTTTTGAGCTCGCGCTAAGTGCAAGCATGCAAGGTCTGGCTGCCTTATTTGTCATCCAAAGGACGTTCTTTTATCAGATGCCTCGGTCGGGGAGACTAAGAGCGCGAGCGAGCCGTCTCGACGCGGAGAAATGTACGTTTCTTTTTGTTTCACTCATTGATCACGGTTCGGCAAGTGACGGGAGCCACGCTTTTAGAAGATCGAGGTGACAATTTTCTCCTGGTCGCTGACAGATTATTTTCCGTGGGTGTCTATTTAATTTGCTGCAAGATTATTACAGTTAATGGGTCGGTGTGTTTTAATCTTGAAATGTTCCGATTTGCGTCTTCCTTTTCGTCACGTTACGGCCTAATCAGTTACGTTCTGAATGTAAAATACGTAAGCACCTTGTCGGTTTATAAATGCAATAATATATAAATGTTCCACTAAAATACTCGTTTTCTCGATCACTATATAACTTCCAGTTCTTAATGGACATCTATATTAATACGTTTGACATAGGAAACAAGGCACTGAGGTTCCTTCTAAAAACATAAAGCTTTTGTAAACCTAGTGGAGGTTTATCTGAACAATGATCGTCCAGTATTCCGCTGCTGGAATTCCAGCCCAACATACATTTCCAATGTGTATAAAGCTTTGAATCAGCTTCATGTGGACGAATTGTGTCGGTGGATATGTGCCTACTTTATTCTCCCGGGAGATATCTTGAAAATCGAGAGCGGTGAAAGCCTGGCAGCGGTTGTTGCCCACGGCGGAGGGCCCGTGCCAACTTCCTGACCTCGTTTGTAACGAATTGATCTGTTCTCATGGATTTACGAATACACATTCTGATGAACACAAGGAACACGCGTTCTGTGTCTCTTTAGTAGTTTAGCGCTTTGTACGTTTTATTTTACAAGCGTCTCACCATTCTCATGTTGACTTCATTGTCACGTAAAGCACAATTGCCAATAATACAGGAAAAAATATCTTTTGGAAGTTTTTTCCTGCTCTATGTATGAGAATTGCTTTCCATAGCTGTTCTTTTTGGTTAGCCGTGTCGAGCGTAGCGCTGATGCCTCACAGCAAGAAGGCTCCTGGGTTCGATTCCCGACTCGGGTACCTATCTGTGTGGAGTTTGCATGTTCTTAGTTGTGGAAAGAAACAGGAGAACCCGGAGAAAACCCACGTGGGACAGGAGGAGAACATGCAAACGCCACACAGAAAGGCGCACGAGGTGGGAATCGAACCGCCTCGGGCCGGACTTTCTTTCTGTGAAGCGCAGATGTTACCACGGCGCCACCCGGGAGTTGCAGCACAAACCAATGTGCTTGCCTTTTGGCAACACTTGGCTAAACACTGAGACTAGGCGCCAACGAAAGTTGTTTAGTGTTGGGCCAATCAGTTTGAAGGACAATGCATTTATCATAGCAGTCGTTTGCATGTTTGTGCCACAAGCATGTGTGGCTGCTTGCAAACTGGAACTTTTGCAAAAAGGTGCCCTTTCGGTGTTTTAAGATCTTAACACGTTTCTCATTCCCAGAAAAGGTAACGCCTTATATATTTGACATTATTAGTGCCTCACCCTGAGTGTGACGCTATCGTAACGCGTTGCAACAATGCTGTTTGTCTCACGTTTTGCGGCGTCTCTCACTCACTCTCTCCTCTATCCGCGCTCTCCTCGCACTGTTCATCGCTGGAAGAAAGCGCGTCATTGTTCAATGAGCGCGTCAGATGGAGCCATTTCGATCGATGTACGTGACACAGGATGCTGGGTCATAGTGACGCGCAGCAGAGTGGCGGTTGGATTCCCGCCTCGGGCGCCGTGTAGTTTGGGCGTGTTCTCCCCCTGTTGTGCGTGGGTTTCCTATGGGTTATGTGGTTTCCTCCCACAACTAAAAAAACCATTATTAATTGGCCGATATCGTAATATATGTGACGCAATCTCTGGCGAATGTTGGTGCCGGCTAACCGCGGGGCTGCCTTCCCCTCCCTGCCTATGCCGATTGCTCGCGCCTCTGAGTCATTCACGTTGTCTCCGGCATTGAACAAACATGCACGGTGGCGCGTTATAAATTGTCAAAATTATTATTACATGCATGGATAACAGTATATGTTGGTAATTACCGCGATCTGCAGCTTCCCTGCCGGTCAGTTTGTGTTTAAGCTGCAAGGGTCCGTTGAGCTATGTAGCTCTTTTTAACAGTTGTCTAGCGGGGAGGGGTAAGCAAAGGGCGCAAGATAGGGTTATACCCAGGATAGGACGTCAGTCCATCGCAGGGCACCGGGAGCAATGTACAGTAGACGAATACATCTAGGCAACAGCAGCATGTCTTTGGACGGTGGGAAGAAACAGGAGTGCCCGGCAAAAACCCACGTAGACACGGGGAGAACATGCAAACCCCACACGGAAAAGCACCTGAGCGGGCAATCGAACCCGGGACCTTCTTGCTGTGAGGCCGCAGCACTGCTCACAGAGCCACCGTGCTGAGCCACCGGACACAACACTCCGTGATGGAGTGGCGTGTGCGGTGTGCCGCTGTGTGTTACAAGATGGGCTCAGTGCAGGAAGCCACTCGTCCGAGCTTCTGGATTCACATCAAATACATACACAGTCGATATATACTACTTCTGTTTGTATACATCCCATCAGCCGCACGGCCTCCTGCAAGTGAGTTTTTTTTTCTTTCAGCGAAATTGCTTGAACCCAAGCAAACTGTGTCTCACGAGCAGTCAGGCTTGCTTAGAGCCGCCACTTTCAACAGGTGGGTCGCGACCCATCAGTGGGCCGCGAGCGCCACCTATTGGTCCGTGGAGTGAATAGCCAAGTGAGCCTTGAGGTGCCAAAGATTGAGAAACCCAGGCTTAGCCGAATGTTGGATAACTGCCCAATGTTTACAGGGCGAGGACGCGTCCTGTCAGATGATCTGGGTCTCTGATAACGACGCAAATTTGATCATCCACAACACAATAATCATTAGCGTCATTGTGGGGTATATTTTTTGTTATGGGTTGAGATATGTGAGTTTTAGGGTCATTTACGACCAGCTAATGTTGCTGTTTTGTAACGGTTAGCACGCTGGACCTACAGTGCCAGAGGTCGCCGGTTTGATCTGGAGCCGCAGTTTAAGCCATGATACATGTTTCTTAAATCACACCTGCCTGCCTCTGTCCATCCATTAGTATAAATGGGTATAGGCCGTGCGTGGTGGGGTAAAAGGTGGGTTCTCCCAGCTGTCCCAAGACATTTGGAGGCACTGCCTATAGTTGGAGGCAAGCTGCAGTAGCGCGGTTGAAGCAATTGCAGGGCTGCGCCTTTGCTTTTCACGCACCGATCACCATGGTGCCTTTAAGCCACTCAAATCGTGGCTTGCAATTATAATGCACGACACGTTTCATTTCTCATTGGGGAAAATAAAAAATGTATTGACGGAAGTGCCTGGGGGCGCGTGTACACGCGTGTGATCGCGTGTGTAGGTGTGTGTGTGTGGGTGTGAAAGCATGCCGCTGTCCTTCAGCACAGCTATGGAAAACAGAAACTATAGTAACATCGACGCGCTCGCCTTTTATAGCAACCGTGCGGCGCGCTGGCGTGAAGGTGATACACGTTTATGAAGCCGAAGGCTGACATTTAACACCCACACACATACACTTGAAGCGGTTCTGCTCGCGTTAAAGCAGTCGTCGTTGATTAAGCGGTGATGTCGCAAACCCTAACTTTGAATTGCACGCGGGAACGACGTGCTGTTTTTATCGTTGGCTCTTCAGAGCTGTTCTATCGGGATGTCCGTGTCGAGCGATCTCCATCCGTCCCTCGCGACGTTTCGCCTCCCAACATACCAACGTGCTGAAGTAGTAAGGAATTGGCACGTTTTGTTCACGTGACGAACCATACTATTTGGCTGTGTCTGGTGGAGGTGGGATTACGACGCATTTTTTACGTGACCCAACTCGTAAAAAGGGATATATTATTGATGCAGTATACTGTTTAACAATATTGTGTTCCGAATTTATATTATAAACTGTACATATCTACAACGGTACAAATAACCTCCAAATCCCTAAATCATCGAGCGCACTGCAGCTTCGCGTAAAGCGCAGCATTACATTAAATAGACCCCACGGTGTTCCGACTTGCGAACAAATCGACTTACGAACGGACCTCGCTACCGTAACCCGGGGTCCTTAAGAGCAACATTTCGCAAATCAGCCCCAAACGAATCACCTCGCTGTGACATTAATCAGCAGAACGCTTCGGGTTTTCCGGCGCATTTCATTCTCCCGTGTGAAGCTGCTGCGACTCTTTAGTTAAAGCCGCTCGAGCTGTCGGCGGGTAAGTAAATAAGTGCGTCGCACGAGTTATGCGACCGCTCGCCTCCAGCAACACGGGGGGAACGAGCGAGGCGCCACTTCAGAGGCACGTGGAGAGAGAGTGGACGCGCGCCTCAAGGAGGGCCGCCCCCCCCCGCCTTGGTAGCATTTTTGCCTGAAACCACGCCGGGTAGGTATCACGGTTGAGCGGCGCGCTGTAATAACCCGTGGCTCCTTGCCGAGCTAAGGAACTGTAATTAGCCAGGCTGGGCCCCGCCGGCTCAAGGT
>JAZEWU010000006.1:11889027-11899968 GCA_036362915.1 Geotria australis | reverse complement strand
TTCATTTCAACGGCATCAGGGGACAGATTTCCCCGACGTTAATGTTATATGGTGCCTTAACCGTTAGCAGCGAGCCGCGAGCTCATATGCCGGAAGCATTACTGGCCTTATCGCAAAATCTAAGTGGCAGCCCATGAATTGATAAAGATGTTCAAAATTTGAGAATGTTTCTTCAGGGTTTTTTGGCTGAATTCCAATACCATTATTATATAGATAAAAGGTCAAGTCACATTGATTCCCTCGTGCGCGTCTCCCGTTTGCAGGCGGTTGGAAATGTAGGATTCGTATGGACCAGGGGGTGTTTCCTCAACAGGACAATCATTGCTGTTATCCCCACAGCCTATTTTATCGACCGCGGAGGGATGATGGGCTGTGTCGACCCCAACACAATCAGGATTCGAACTCACATCCTCGTGACTGTGAGCCGCCCGCTTAACCGCTGAGCCACGAGGCCTGCCTCAAAGCAACGCGAGCGTGAATTCGCATCAGTAATTAACATCGTCATGGTTGCTCTTCAGAGCTGTTCTTTCGGGACGGCCGTGTCCAGCGATCTCCCTCTGCCCCTCGCGACGTTTCGCCTCCCACGTTGGAAGCATCATCAGGCGTCGTAAGGGAGAGAGGGAGATCGCTCGACACGGCTTTCCCGAAAGAACAGCTCTGAAGCACAACCATCATGAATCGAGCCGTGAAAACCTACATCAGTACAATTAACATCATCGTCATCACAAGCACTGCGTTTCTTCAACGTTACAAAATACAGAATGTCATTATATTTCATATTCACACGGACAAAACATATACGTAAGATAGGCTCGTCTTCTATTAAAGAAATAGGATTATCTGGGTGCGACTGGAGTTGAGAATTCTTAGCGGAATTGTAATTACGGGATTAGGCGGAACCTCGGTAATCCAGACAGCGCTGACAAATGCATATTTATCACGGTGGCTTGGGTCAGATTCACGCGGAGGAAATGCTAACACGTCTTACCGGTAATGCACTGCGTAAATGAAGGGCGCACACCCGACTTACGAGAAAGCCCAGTGGAGGACAAGCTTGCAAGAAACCGTCTTTTTTTGTTTTTCATCACCTCTTGGCCCCAAAGCTGCGAGTGAAAGTGAACCGCGATTTCACATCGTTTTTCCTTCCGCGGAGCAAGCGTCGACAGAAACGCAGACGCGGAGCAGCACACGTGCAATTGTGCTGCACGGAGTTGATATGCGCTGCCGCCTCGCAGCAACAAGCACCCTGATTGGAATCCCGACTCCGGTGCCGTTTTTCTGCGTGGCGTTTGCACAGTGTCCCCCCCGCGTCCTAGGGTTTCGCCGAGTACTACGGTTTCCTCCCACAGTCGAAAGACACGCTGCTGCCTAGGTTAATGGTCCTCACTAAATTGCCCCTGGTGCCCTGGGATTCTGTAACTTGCTTACCCCTCCCCGCTGGACAACTGTTAAAAACGGACGGACTAACTAAATTGAATTGGACTTGCGATCTATCATGGGTATAGCCCTGCCTTGCTGGCACTGCTAATAATGATGGAGACAGAACGTTGCAATGTTATCTGCACTTTTCCCTATGAGAGGTCAGTCAGTCAGTTTGTATTCAATCTGGAATGTGTCTGCCGGGATAGGCTCCGGCTCACCGCAAACCTGGACAGGATTAATCGGTTTCTGACGTAGCCCTTTTAAACAGTTATCCAGCGGGGAGGGGTAAACAAGTTACATCAAGAGCTGCCAGCCAAAGCACATCGGTGGAATACGGCCACGTGGACCTTGTTGTTGATCGTTATTCCTCTTCAGCATTTCATCGAGCAAGACATAATAATAATAATAGCATTTATAGAGCGCCTTTCACCCGAGGGTCGCAAAGCGCTGCACAAGGCTGTGGAGAGAACGGCATGTCAGTAACATCAGGACAGATAAACTGACATTCAGAGAACGGCGCGATGTCATATACCAGAGGTGTTATTTAAAAGTATTTCTCAGAAATTGTGTTCTCGGTCAACTGCGGGGTTTTGTTTTCGTTATGAAAACGGAGGCATCTGCTTAAAGGCCAGCGAGCGCAGATGATGTGTCGCTATCAAGTCACGAAAAAACACGATGTCAAAGCTATTTATAGATGTCACGATTTCGAGAAATTTAGTCCGGGCATGCAGTCACGCCTGTGTCGCTAAACAACAACAGACGCAAAACAAAAGTGAGACGTGCATTCGTGTTCGTGCGATGTTGTCCACTTAACGGACTTCGCTTTGTAAGCGGACTAGTTGCTATAGCGCCTTTGAGGTGAGAGAGAACTTTTCACGTGTTTGACATTGTGTCACCAGCTCTCGGCTTCCGTAATGACATTCACCGCCACGGGGAGAGATTCAAGCCACGAACGGTCCACAGACATTCCCGTTGTCCTTGCCGCAACCGCGTTATGTTTCTCTCACTCACCGCCTGATTCACACAGGGGCCATAGGTGACAGAACCTTTTAAATCAATGTTTAATTGTGAGCACAGGTGTGTGCAAGCGACGCGCTCTCTGAATTTCAAGTGGCGATTGTGTGTGTTTTTTTCTGGCCGCTTGGGACATTTGTCCATCAGACTTTTTCATAAGGCGGAGGGGAGTGGGGGGGAGGATGGGAGGGATTTTAAAACCCAAACGAATTGACGGAGGGACAGCACAGGTGTCCCGGGAGCTGAAGTGCCTCTTCATTTAACGCTCGACCACATTAGCGGCGAAATTAATTCGTTTTGTCAGGCAGTCAATTCTGGGAAATGTGCTACGTGGCGGGGGACACGCGTGTCAACAACGTGTGTCAGACCCGGGAAACAAAGCGCTCCGACGGAGGAGCGGTATGCGCCGGGCAGTTTCGCGGTTTTTAAAGAATGACACAAACGAATTGCGCGTCGCACAGATCGATGCGTAAACTAGGAAAGCGGGCGAAGCGACGTTGTTGCCCGGCTTGAGTTTGCGCGCCAGGTAAAGGCTGGCAAATGGGCAAGCGAAGAGAGGTCGCGTGATGCGTGGGCACCATAATGGAGGATTTCGGTCATGGGTACCTGCTAAACTACACTTTGTAGGATTTCCATTATTAGGAACAAAACATTATTAAATCTTCTCATTGGCAAGTTTTCTTGGACCATCCTAAATTTGCTGTTGTTTAAACTCACGTTGCATTTTAATTAGAAAGGCTCCGATAATCTAGTCGATACTGGAAGTCAGTTATTACGCACGTTGGAAAGAACCGTTGAGTTATGTAGCTCTTGTTAACAGTCGTTCAGCGGGGAGGGGTAAGCAAGGCACAACATCTCAGAGCACCGGGTGCAATTAGTCAGGACGATTAACCTAGGCAGCAGCGTGTCTTTGGACTGCGAGAGAAAACCGGAGTACCCGGTGAAAACACACGCGCGCACGGGGAGAACATACAAACTCCGCACAGCAAGGCATCCGAGCCGGGAATCGAACCGAGGGCCCGCTTGCTGTGAGGCGGCGGCGCAACTCACTGAACTACAAACCCTGCAAGTTCTCATGACAAATTCAACACAACCAAAACCGCGCACGTGCTGCGGTTACATTTTCAACCACTAAAAACCACAGCTCACTCGGCGTCAGCGGTGGAGGGTGAATCATTCCGACACAGAGTCTATCGGCGAGCGAGACATTCATTCCGCGATGCGCTGTGCGGATGGAAACACGACGCGCGCGCTTACGGGAACAACACGAGCCAGGCCCGGACACGTGGAGACACTCGTCCTCAGCTCAGGGGCAACACAATCGTGGGCTCGCTCGCTCGCTCTCCGGCGCGCCACGCTGCCAGACACCTGGGCTGGCACCCACCAGGCGAGACTAACAGGGACGGCAGTGGATCAAATCGTAACTCAAGCGGCCAGGTGGCTCAGCGCTAGAGCGAGCAGCTCGCAATCTGAAGGGCTGTGATTGCTAAATCCTGGCTGGGCGCTGACTCAGCCCATCATCATTGTGGGGTCGATAAAAAACGACGACTCTGTGGGGGTAGTCAATCACGGTTGTCTTGTTGATAGACCCGCCCATATAATAATAATAGCATTTTATATAGCGCCTTTCACCCGAGGGTCACAAAGCGCTGCACAAGGGCCGCGAAGAGAACGGCATGTCAACAAAGAAAGAAAAAACCCAACCAATAAAAACCAAAGGAACAAAAATTAAATGATTAAAGCTGCATCGAATACACTGAAAGGCCGTGAAACTGGCATATCATGGGAATGGGGAATTTCACCACTGGCGTAGGACGCTTAACAGCAGATGAACACGCCTCAATGCTCAATAAAGCAGGAACTCGAATGACGCACATTCCCCTCTCATCTCACTCCACTCCCCGCTCGCACCTGCTTCGACAGCAATCCGCGCGCCCTCCCCATCCTCCGCGCTCATCTGTGCCCCACGCACTCTCCACTGCTAATGAAGCCCCTCTCAAGCCACACTCAGTGGTCATGATGGTCGCTCGTTCTCCGCTCCTGGCCTCATTGTCTGGAACTCCCTTCCCCCAGACGTTAGTGCCGTCAGCTCACCGCCGCGGATCAAGTCCAGGCTCAAGAGCTTCCCTTTAGTACTTTGCCCATGACTGATTTACCTGTATGAGAATTGCTTTCCAAAGCTGTTCTTCGGGATAGCCGTGTCGAGCGTTCTCCCTCTCTCCTTCTCTTTCGGGAACGTTGCAACTTTTTTCCATCTTCGCGAAGGAGAGAGGGAGCGGTCGATACGGCTATCCTGAAAGAACAGCTTGGAAAGCAATTCTCATACACAAATGAATGATACCACTGTTTCTGCACAGCGTCTTAAAATTCAGGTTCATTTAGACGGTAGGCAAAACCCAAATAACGATGTAAGTTGTCACGGCTCGATGTATGACAATTGCTCTCCATAGCTGTTCTTTCTGGATAGCCGTGTCGAGTGTTCCTGAATCTGGAAGCCCGATGATGCCTCCAACGTGGGAGGCGAAACGGAAAGAACAGCTTTGGAGAGCAATTCTAAAACCCCAAAGTGTGCGCTACTTAATCTTACACACTTGAACAAAACCTCTTCCCGTACAGATGCTTATTTGAAAATCTCCGACATTTCCGATTACAAGTTAGACACACTTAGTGGCTGCATATTGATTTCAACTCGCAAGAGACGATGGTTCAATAGCGTCATAACGGAAAAGAATATCACAACCCCTTGGGCGACCAGACAGCATCGCCACGGCCTCCCCAGGTGGTGGTGGTGGAGGTGGTGGAGGTGGGGGGGCGCTGAAAATCACCGATAATTTACGGCACCTTTCCGTTGCGCGCTTAGCAATTTGTCCCGCGACTGGGAGGCAAATCCAGGCTCTTAATCCACCCCGGTGATCCGAGCCCTCCTTCTCTCGCGAGGTCTTTTATACCCAGTCGGCAATACAGAGATTGGCTCAGCGGTGCTCCAGGTTAATTCACGCTCCGTGCCGCGTGGCGCCTCCTCGCCCCGTTGTGATCTTACGGACGGCCCTGCCTGGAAATCGTGCATCAATTTGTGCCGTCAATTACAGCGCTTGGTATTTCTAGATTGAGCTTGAGAGCTAATGTGCGAGTCAAATAGGGTTTTTTTTTGTGTCACGGCCGCTCGGTGGAATGTTTTTTGTTTGTTTCGTTCTCCGCGAATTCAGTCGGTCGGTTTGTGTTTAAAGTTGGAAAGAACCGATCAGCTATTGTGTGTAGCTCTTTGTAACAGTTGTCCAGCGGGGAAGGGTAAGTAAGTTGCAACATCTCAGGGACAGTTTAGTCAGGACGATTGACCTAAGCAGCACGTCTTTGGACTGTGGGAGGAAACCTGAAGTACCCGGCTAAAACCCACGCGGACACGGGGAGAACATACAAACTCCATACAGAAAGGTACCCGAGCCGGGAATCGAACCCGGGACTCGTATTGCTGTCAGGCAGCAGCGCTACTCACCGAGCCGCCCCATTCATGTGCCAGGTGTTGTTTGACACACTTTACAATTTTAATTTTTTTATTTGAGATAAAAAAATATATATACGTTCGTACCGGAATGTGTTCAATGACGGCAACACGTCCAGCTCAGTCGTACAAATTAGTCAAAGAGCCGGCTGGCTTTCGCAAACGTTGGCGAATTAAAACTCGTCACGCAGAAGTGTTTACTAGCCGCATGCGAAGCGTGCTAATGCGATCATGGCCACTGCGGGGACAACGGCAGATTAAGGACAACGTGAAACAAATACACGCTGTCATTTATTTCGGTTTTCTTTACCGGTTTATTATTTTTGTTCTTTCCGTTTTGTCTTCCACCGCAACTCGAGCACCGCCAGCGAGATTCAAAGCACTTTTCAGACCTATCACATGACCATACGGCATATGCCGTAATTGCTTCCCCATTATGTAGCAAAGGTTCTTTTGTCCGTGGAAATGTCAATTGCGTCGCGTATTTCCAATTGCCCCCAGAGGTAATAGATTGCATTTAATCAAAAATGCTGCCAAAACAATTGTCTGCTTATTGGAAAGCACTAAGAGATTAAAGCCCGCGTGAAAACGAACGTTCATTTCGAGAGCTCCCCGCTGGCATTTAATGAAGCCGGGGAGTGGGAATCGACTGTGTGTCCGTCCTCTCGGGTGAATAACCTCGCGCATCGGACACATTTTCAGGGTCGGCCAGCCCTCCGTCGCTCCACCAGTCCCCTTCATCGACGTTCGGGCCATCATCGCCATCGCGTCGAATTTGTCTCGTGAACGACGGCGTTTTTTAGGCTTTGTTTAAAAACCGCGAACACACGCAGGGTGTCGAGGTTCGTTTTTTCTTCGTCTCTCAGTTTAAGCCAAGAATAACAACAAATACAAATATTTAATTTTTTACAAAAACCGGCCAGTTTTCACGTGCGAGTAAAATGTAGCCGCTGCGGTCGATATCTGGCACAAAACACAGGCGCAGCGACGTCTCCATTACCGACAATCGCGCAAAGGGGAAAGTCGATATGTTTTCGCGCCGTTTCATCAGGACGTGAACGCAGTTTTTACTTCGAAAAATAAACAGTCGACAGATTTCATTGTTACCACATCACAAATGTTGCGATCAATATTCCCACTAAGAGGCACTTATCATTGATTGCGCGCGCGCATTCAGGTTACAGCCCAGGGCCGCGGCAGTGGCTTAATTCCGAACAAAACGGCCGATGTTGTGGCGACACGAGGACAGACGCGATTCTCTCGTTAGTTTCACAGACGTTCCTGTTCAAGCCCAAACCCGTGAAAACTATCGCAGAGTGTAGCGACTCTGCGTCGGTGTAACGACTTAATTTACGATGAAATCCGATGTTTCGCCGAGAGTTGCGATCAGCTTCATCGGGTATCTCGAACAGAGGTTCTGTTTATGACAGAGGCGGGTTTACGACACTTATTTTTTACGTGTTCTAACCCATAAAAAGTGATATATTAGGAATAACATCGGTTCTAAACCCTTTATATATTAAGTTTAACGACTTCATTTGTATTAGTTACCACAATTTCAAATTATCAAAAATACTTACGACCGAGTGATTACCCGACACGCTCAGAAAAGGCGATCAGAAAACGTTCCGCGCGCATGATTAGTAAAATACACTTTGAAGTATAACGATCCCGTTAAGGATTCCCTTTGATTCCCTTGTTCAGACAGCAGCGACAAAGCCGCGCTCATCTTCAAGCAACGTAATGTCGTCTCACAACGGCGCCGTTATTCAAATCAACCGCGGGCACGAGGAGCGCCGGACTGCGCTCTCGACGCTAAATCGCGCCGGAGCACTGCGTATAAAGTGCGCTTCACGTAACGTTCTTCGGCACGCCCTCGGATTCGGAGGCATTTCATTCGGCATGATTGAAGCCGTCGGGCGGCCAGCGAGTCAACATGTGTCTTCAGATTTCTAAACAGTCGTTTACGCGGACAACCCCTCTTAAGAGCTGCTTACAATTGCGCCGATGACACGGCTACACCGAAAGAGCGGCTCTTAAGGGCAATTCTCATACACCGAGCCGCGAAAACATCAATACAGTGCTTTTCGCTCCCATCTGTGCCTGCAATTTTTTTGGGGGGCGACGCTTCGAACCATTTTGCCCGTTCTCAATCGGGCGAGTCCCCAATGGCGACAAAACATTACGCGTCATTTTCACTCGCACCGGGTCATCTCTACGCGAGCGCGGACACGCCGCAGCAACGCTCCCAGGCTGCGTGCCATCATCCGTCCAGCACCTTGCGACCCTCGGCCGAAAGGCGCTCGATAAACGCAAATCGTTATTATCACAACCCGTGCCGGTAAGTGCCGACGAGACACGCATACGAGACACACACAACAAACGTACGTCGGTCGTCTCGCCGCCGGCGTCACCGCGGGCGGTCACTGCTCCCGCTCGCTGTAGAACACCAGGTACGAGGACATGATGATTTCCCCGGGGTTCTGCTTCGGGTTCGGGTCGCTCCCGTTGAACCAGCCGTAGTAGACGATGCTGTTGCTCGCAGTGGGGTACACCTGCGCGCGCGACAACAACGACGCACAGAGACACGGACAAAGTTCCACCACCACCCCCGCCGCGTAAGTACAGCAGGGCAGAGCGCTGGGGCGAGTGTTGTCTTAAGTGTGCGGTGGTTTGTGGGTTTTGCGCTGGGTGGTCGGTTTGTCCGCGAATCGCGGGTCGGGAGGGTTATTCGGCCGTACTTCACCACGCCGGTCAGCGCGGGTCGGTGGGGTCGGAGGGCGCGAATGAAATCGGCACGTGTGCGGACACTGAATGGACTGCTGCGCCGTGGGGTCACGAGAGGTGACCGCGGTTTGGGGACGCCTTCGTCCAGCGGCGGATTGGCCACGGCTCTCGATTATCACGGAACAGAAATGTACAACAATGTTAACGGAAACGATGCCAAGATGCAGGCAGATTGAACGGCTGTATTAAGTTGTACGGATATTCGCTAACAGGCAATCTGGTAATTTGCCGATTAAATGCGTTCAATTACGGTGGCATCCGTGTATCGTAATGGAGTGAATTAGTTTAGAAGGCCTAAAATCAAATGCATTTATTTATTATAACAACTGATTCATGACACAGACATTGGCAAGCCTACGCACGCAGTAATAACCGCACCGGCTTAACCCCTTCAATGGAACTGAGACACATTGGCTGGAGCCTCAAAGTAGAGTCGCTGCTCCTTCGGATTGAGAGGAGTCAGTTGAGGTGGTTCGGGAATCTGGTAAGGATGCCCCCTGGGAGGCTCCCCCGGGAAGTCTACTAGGCACGGCCCACTGGGCGGAGACCTAAAGGCCGGCCCAGGCCACGCTGGAGGGATTATATCTCTCGGCTAGCTAGGGAACGCCTGGGAATCCCTCAGAGAGGGCTAGAATCTGTTGCTGAGGAAAGGGATGTCTGGTCCACCCTCCTTTGACTGCTGCCGTCACGACCCTCACCAGTACAAACGGATTAGAAAATGGACGGATGCATGGCTGGAAGCAGCCATTTGCATGAAAACACAACGAACAGTCGGTGTAATTATGACGAAATCAATTAATGGATTCATACAAATTCTGTACGTGGTGAAATAATGGCTGTAAAAAAATACCAAGCTCAATAAAGGAAGCTCCAATTCTTCTCCTAAATTTCGGAGATTGTTTTTCCGCCTCGCAATTACCTCCCGAGAAGTCAATCGTGTTGTGGATGATTTTGTGACGCGAAACATTCCCACGGGAATACGGGGCCGGTGAATCCTGCCACAGGGAACGCCGCAGCCGACTGACAACTCCGCGCGGATGGTCCCACGGGAAGGGAGTCGGCTCGCGTTTCAGCCTTCCACGATTACCAATCATCCGGTGTATGCGGTGTGCAGTGGATCAATTTACATGCAAGTAAAAGAGATTTTGTAAACGCAAAAAAATGTACTGATGATAGGTTTTCACGGCTCGATGTATGAGAATTGCTCTCAAGTGCTGCCCTTTTTCAGTATGGCCGTGTCAATGTTTATTCCTCTCTCTTTCGTGATGTTTCACCATCCACGTTGGAGGCACAATCAATCTTCCGAATCAATCAGAGGTCAGAGGAGAGAGGAGGTAACACTCGACGTGGCTTTCTGCAAAGATCAGCTCTTGAGCGCAACTCTCAACATCACAAAAAAGCTGGAGTTTCGCAGGAATCGCAATCAGAGCTCAATTTCTCGCCGAACATTTACCGGGCCGCCGGTTAAAAACGTCATGGGCACGTGACTCTCAGTAGCAGTAGCCACAGCGCGCAGCAATACTAAATGTCGTGCACCGGGCGTGGGAGGGAGAGGGGAGGGGGGCGGACAGGTCACCGACCCCAACCGAAACCAATCTCCGTTAAGCGACAACCGCGGGATGGGAAACGCGGGCGAGCGGCGGGCGACGCCTCGAGTAGGACCGCGAGCGAACCTGAGCGCTGACGTCCACCCTCCAGGGCTCCACCTCCTGGCCGTCGCACCATCCGTTCCTCCCGTAGAGCCACGTGCCGTGCTCGTTGGGCACGACGCCCGCCAGCACGCGCTCCGCACAACCCAGCGGCGTCCCTGCGGCGCGGGGCCGGGCGAGACACGCACGCCGCGTGGCGGTTTGGCGCGGTTGGCGCGGGCGGGTGGAATTGGGGCCCTGGTTACACTTTGTCCCGTCGCCGTAGACCGGCGCTAAGGCCTCTATTGCGGTCGGCTCGCAGGCCCCGGTGCCGTTGCGCTGACTGGACACTAGATAAGCCATGCCGCCGCGATACGCACGCTACTCACACACACACTCGCTACGCGTATACAGATTATAGGAACAACAACAACCGCCTTTCGCCACTAAGTGGCG
Organism: Geotria australis; assembly: GCA_036362915.1. Taxonomy (NCBI): domain Eukaryota; kingdom Metazoa; phylum Chordata; class Hyperoartia; order Petromyzontiformes; family Geotriidae; genus Geotria; species Geotria australis. Next base: position 11,889,162 of record JAZEWU010000006.1, on the reverse strand, counting down.
GTGACGTCACCACGTCGCCTGTTCCAGGCCATATGCACCTTGAGGCCACGTGAAGTGTCGAAGGCTCGTGTACACACGTGTACACACACAATACGTAAATAGACAAAGATCCCAGCCTTAACAGACTTTAGGGTC
>JAZEWU010000006.1:11870699-11888893 GCA_036362915.1 Geotria australis | reverse complement strand
TGGCGTGGGCCCTGGTGGACGGAACGATTTGGGGCCTTCATCCTCACGCGCGTCCCACTTCCTCTGCAGCCATTCCGTCGATTTGTCTCAACCACGCGTCATATCCCTGTCGAGTGACGTCTCCTGCTCAGGCCCACTTATCTTTAACCCACACTGAACATCGTGCCGCTAACTTGCGTTCGTTCTCTGAGCTACGCGTTTCTCTTTCTGTCTCCCGGTGTAATTCCCGGCATGCGCATCTCCGAGCGTCTGCGAAGTTTTAGCAGCATCGTACGTTTTCGCAAAAAACAAATTAAACACGAATAAACTGACACTCGCCTATAAGTGTAGGCACTTGCACGCTGCGCGGAATGTGCAACAACTGAGCTGATCACTCGTCATTCGTGAAAAATGTTTACCGCTATGTTCAACACCCTCTCGTCACTCGCTGTAGATTAGCTCGCGAAACATATTTTGTTTTTAACACAACAAGAAACATAAAGTGCTGAAGAATCCCACAACTTAATTTGCTGTCAGATCATCCGCATTGCTGTTTGCGACGCACCGCTGCGATTACCACTCTCCGCACGCTCTCCGCATCACGATATTTTCCGTTTCGCATTAAAACATTTCAACGCGACACAATAATAACCACAGTTTAAACTTGCGAATCCGCTTGCTGTCGCAGAGACGACGCGAGACTCTGTGGAAACCACAGACGGGCAGCACGAAGGCAGGAACCACGCGGCGAGCCGGCACCAAACAATTACCCAATCTCCCCTCTATATCGCGGTGCTATTCGCCGATTAATCGGTGTTTACGCGTGGGGAAGAAACTGGAGAAACCTCACGCGTGCAGGAGGAACCACTGCACGGGTGGACTCCGGATTTGATTCCGTCCTGTCTTCTAGAAAGCCAGGGAGGGCACGACACATCGACGCGAACGGGGGAGTTTCACAGCGTGCGTGCGGCGATCCGCCAACCGATCCGCCAACCCTCGCGGTGCTAGACCACGGCCCAGGGCCCTCAACGATGGACCGTGGCCCACGGGCTCCACGACCGTACCTGCGTTGTCGAACGTGATCGAGTTGGTGAACTTCTTGTTGACGACGAAGTGGTGCGACGTCACGCAGAACTCCCCGCAGCCGTGCTCGTCGCTGCCGTGCCCCGTTATAACGGCGTACAGCTCCACCTGCGGCAAACCCATTACGCCGGAATTAACGAACCAATTTACGGGCGGAAGGTCTCATCGATCGGCCCCTCGGCGTGCATGGCAAATGCCCCCGGAAGCGGGATTTAATGGCAACGCGGGGCCTTTATTGCCTGCCGTAACTAAGCCTGATTTATCGCGCACAATACGCGTCTAATTAGGCCGATTGACTTTTTTTACGGGCGCGCTATGCAGACAAAACGCTTCAATAAATGCGGACAGGCTCGGGCCCGCTGAGGCGGTGCTCGTTAAACTCACGGGCTGCGCCGCGATCAGGAGAATGCCGAAACTCGTTCCGCCTTTCAATTAGTCGGTGACAAGTCGCCCGGCGTACCCGTATCATCGCGGGCACCGGCGACCTCGCCTGATCGCGCAACTTTGTGCGCGGCACGGAGCGTGGGCGCGCGCGCGTGTGTGTACGCGTGTGTACGTGCGTGCGTGCGCGTTTCAGGTGAACAGTTCAAGTGCACAACCGTTGCTCTTAATGCACAACAAATGCGCTCCCTATGAGTTCGCGGCCTGTGAGATTTATCGTAGCTGCAGGGCGATGCATTTCGGCCGCAAGCAGCTTAGAACGAACAACGGCAGCAGCAGCAGCAGCAACAAAACACAATCATGATTTTCATGTCAAGTCCCTTATATCACGCAAGTCCCTGTGGGGTCGTCCGTCGTAATGAAAATGCTATGGTCGACCCCAGGAGGCGAGCGAGAAATTGACTGGCTTTAGCAATATGTACGCGCGTTGTAAATATGCTCTCTCTCTTTCTCGCTCGCTCTCTCTCTCCCCGCTAGTACGCGCGCAATCGTGCGTCATCCGGTTAGCCGGCGCCTTCGACGTAAAGCTGATTCGGACAGCCGCAGGTGGACAGACACAGGAGGACAGACACAGGTGGAGAGACACAGGTGGAGAGACACAGGTGGACAGACACAGGCGGCTATCGGTCATGGCGATGACCGTGCTCCGTAGGTCGCCCTGGCGACGGCGGGCCGCCGTCCGGCCGTCTGGCCGCTGATCTCGACGAAACGGTATCGAGGAAGCGCCGCGGAATCGTGACGACCCAGGAGGGCGAGGAGGAGGAGGGGGCACCCGAGCCGGGATTCGAAACCGGGACCTTCTTGCTGCGAGGCGGCAGCGCCCAGTTGTATATTATTACATCGGAAAATACCCAGTGAGCTTGTAAGCTCTGGATGCGAGATTGCCGCGAAATGCGCGATTCTTGCGAAAACTAGGCCCTCGCTCCGTCGTCACATGCCACGCACGGCAGGCACGGCGCACGCCAAGAAGCCTTTAATCGCCTCTTAGCCTGCACGCGTTCTCCCGCTGCGACGGGTTTTCGCTCATCGTTAACACGGAGCGTTGGATTTTAATTTACCTTAGCGATGCCTCTAGGGATGCTGAACAGCACCGGCACGTATTTCTTGTTGTAGCTGCTGTTGAAGGTGCCTCCGCTGAAGAGAGGTTGCACCTTGACGGGGAACAATGCTCCATCTGTCCTCCCGCGGGAACAAAACGAACAAAAATCAATTAATATCGCGGTCGTCAACGTCTCTCATAAGCGTCATCGTTTCGGTGGCTTTTTTTTTGCCGTCGCTTCGCGATCGCGAGAATGCTTTCGGGGGCTGCGCTGACTTGCAATCGAAATGAAATGCCATCCCTCAAAAGGGGCCCCTGTTTATCATTTGAATGATTTATACGGCCTTTCACATCTATGAAAGTGAACGGTTAGCTCGCGCAATTAATGCCGCTTGCCCTGCTCCGTTATTTTTAGCCGCGCGCTCAGACAGTCGCGGGAACTCTCGGCGGAGACTGGCGGGTGAAGCGGTTCAGTGGTTATGCGGCGGCACGCCGACCGTCGTTAATTCCCGAACTCGCGAAATGCGCGTCGCACTGCGTCTGTACAGGATACGGTTTTGGGTTTTCTCAAATTCACCGACGTTGTGTTATAACGGCTTCACGTTCATCCCTGCGCTTTACGAAAGGCGCCGCCATCAATTACCACGTGAATATTTTTTTTGCCATTATTAACAGGTGGTAGAGTGCTGCGCTACGAACCCGGCGACCTGAATTCTATTCCCGCTCACGGCCAACACCAGTGACAACTTTCTCAAGCGGTCCTGGGCCTCCCCTTGATCGACTCATCCTGAAACAATTACATGGTGTGCTGCGTAAACATCGCCGCTAGGAGACAAAGGCAGCTGGGCGTGGTGCTGGCCACCCACCCCCTCATGTGGCGTTAATAGGTGCTCACTAACAGCACTTGACCCTACAGTCTGTTAAGGCTATACGGGGGCTCTTTGTCTTTCTCTTGAGGTAAGAGCACGTGCGGCAGCCCAACTGGGATTCTGAGTTTCGCGACAAGCAGGCAACCCACAACAAATTGTGAATTTCATCACCTCAAAGTTTACGTTTATTGGCTCCTGTGCGTTTCCACACTTTCCTATAAATGTTCTCAGCTCGAAAAGAAAATGTGTGAAATTCCAAAAGTGCCATCTGTGACTGCTGAATGAAGTAAATACAAATCCACAAACACAGTGGATGCTTCTGCATCAAATACATTCCCATGAAGACACACATGTTACAGTCGCCAAAATCTCTCCACTAATTCTTTTTTATTTTCCTAACAAATAATACTGATCCGAATAACAAAAAATATACAGCTCTACGAAGTCCTCTCAATACCGTGCCGATCACGGCGGTTGTTTGACCATACTTCACCACGCTGGGCGGTGTGGATTGGTGAATGCGGGGATCGGGACCAGTTCAGATATCGCTCGCCACTGATGTTAACCGTGACCACAACCAAACTCTGGTCGCTGAATTCATAGCGGAGCGTGCTAATCCTCGAACCACCACTCCTAATGTATTAGTTAATGTTGTTATATTAAGCAAAACAAACATTTGCAAAGTGTCCTTCACCTCACAATGCCAACCGGTAACCCATGAGACCCTCACCAAATCTCAAGACTCTTTATTCAGGAGGATCCTACATTCGGACGTTTGGCCCACGCCACCCATGTCTGGCATTTGAAGACAAACCGGAGTAGCGGCGAAAACCGATGCACACCAGATTAAACCCTCAACGCTCCGCACAGTTGTATTTCAAGAACCAGCTGAATGTACCGCCGTTGTACCGGCCAGTTCGCGGCACACGGGAGTTTCACAAATCTGCACGTGATCCACCGACCGTTGCCGCAACCACGGGCGGCTCGGAGGAGCGACTGAGCGCCGCCGGAACGACCTTCAAGGAAAAATCTGAGCGGCGCGCAGCGGTGCGAAATGACACTTTTTTCCGCGCTCAAAATAACCCTCTCCGTCAAGCTCGGAACGAGCGTGGGCCTGTTTATCTGACGGCAATTATCCCTTAAACGATTAAATGGCAAACGTAAAGAAACTCGTAACCTGTCTTAACCCGTTCGGGTCGTTAGTAACCGGCCGCCCTCGCAGATAAATCCTGCCCGTGTTTTGCAATCGTTCGTCGACCACACGGAGTTTGCTTACGCACGGGTGAGAGCGGTAACGAGGTAACGTACGTCATTGCTTCCAGGTGTAATCAGACCCGGCCCGGTTTATTTACATATATTAAAAAAGACCGCTTGAACTTTCTCAGAAATATTAACGTTTTATGTCGGGCGTTGAATATCCGAGTGAAAAAAAAAACAAACCACAAAAAAAAACCATCCACCGAAGCGCTCTCCAATTATTTCTACGGGTGCCGGAGCGTCGTCCAACTCACGATTATCCTGCCGCGGCTGACCTTAATTGCTGAAAATTAAACCGCAGTCTATTGTGATTCAATGTCGCTTCTGCATTCGCAATGAGATTTTGAATGTACTTGATATTATATCAAATATCGCCAGGTATTAAAGGTCCTCCCGGTGCAAAGGAATGCATAAGATGTGATATACCTTAAATACGGATGAGGTTTATATATAAAGACAAAGGTCCCTCCATATCGCCTTAAGGGACTGTAGGGTCAAGTGCGGTTAGCGAGCACCTACGAAGGTGGACACGGCACCGGAGGAAGTGGGTGGCCAGCACCACGCCTGGCTGCATTTGTCTCCATAGTGGCAATGTTGACACACTGCACTAGGTACTCATTTTAGGCTGAGTCGACCTGGGGAGGCCCAGGACCAGCTCAGAAAATCGTCACTGGTGTTGGCTGTGAGCAGGATTCGAACTTGGGTCGCCAGGTTTATAGCCCAGCGCACTAACCACTGAGCCACCGCTTCCCATATACACACACACCCTGCGGAGCTGATGCCACAAGATTGACAATCCACTGTGTCATGTCAAATGCCTGACACGTTCAGTGGGTCCCAAGAATTTGACAGTTTCTTCTCATCATCGTGACTGCACAATCCATCCGAGCCACCAACTTGCATTTCTGAAAACATCACTCAACCCAAAAAGATCTATACAAAAAATAAACATCGAACCCTCCTCGTGCTATAGATGTCAACGCAGCAGATGCAATACACCCGCGTTTGCACTTTCCTTCGCCAAAAAACAACTTGCAAATACAATCTTAACGGGCACCGTTGTAAGGATAAAAAAAACATGTAACGCTCCAAAGAGTAATATTTTCATCTCCTTTCCTAATGTCAAAGCGTTTATTAAAGTCGAGTTTCGCCGTATGTGCCGCACGGCTGTAATAACGCCGTAGCAACTGATGTCAATGACAGCTGGATGAGCGCCAGCGCTGTTATCGCCGCGCCGGCGGTGGCCGTCGCGGCAACTCCAATCGCTTTCGCTTGCCCCACGATGTCCCGGCGTCATTAATAACAGAAACAAAACTTCACAGCTGCCTCTCGCACACAGCGCAGCGTTGCCCGGTAATGAGGCGTGCCCGGGTAATCGCGCGTTTCCACCAGCTCCCAGGCGCCGGGCGTCGCCGCACCTACGCTGTGCGCGCGATTGCGGTGCTCCGATCGCATCCCGCAGGGCGACTCCGCGGCTCGTCCGCTACCGACCGGGCAGATTTGAAAGCTCGCGGGAGATAGGATAAGCCTCCAGTGTCTCGACACGACAAGCCTCGGCGAGTAGAGCCAGCAATTGCCGCTTCAAGTTTTGTGTGCAATTGCGAGTAAATAATACACGAACGTAACTGGTATAAAATATTACTTATTTATGTCCCGTTTGTTACGAATCACAATTGATGCGGAATGGCCTCACGCGAATGTAAAAAAATTAAGCAAAGCAAGTCTAATTTTTAATAGTTAAAGCACACACGTGCATTTGGAATTACACTAATTGCATTTCGCGGGCACTTAATTTCAGAGTTGTTTAGACCCCTGGAAGAAGCAGCACTTCCAAATTGAGAAAATTAATCTGAGGACAAACAGTGGCTTGCCTGCCCAGAGAGGGGGTGCAGTGTTGGCCTCCGTTTTCTCATCAAGGGCCATTTCCACTTGGCATGTAATAGGGGGCAGCGAGCTTGGTCAATTGATTCGCGGGTCACTTAGTAGAGAGGCCCAAAATGATAATTCAAGTTACAGCTTCACTAACATGTAATGTTCTCATCGCATGCTCCCTCACGATCGTATTACTGCCTTGGCTTAGTGCATAATATTTACAAGAAATTAAATCGTATTAAAAAAAATTACTGCGAGCTTTGTTTCAGCACCGTGGACAGCTCCGTTGAGTTTATTCTCAGTGATTGACGGCTTTCGCAAATGGATTTCTGGCGTAACACGTCTGGCTGCGCGATACACGTGGCTTCGTCTTGAATACGATGAATTTCTATTCCACTCCATCGCGTATTCCGCGCGCGTCGCGGCTAGCGCACTGCGCTACGGGCCCGGCAGTTAGCCCGTTCCATGTCGATTTTCGACACCAACGGCGAGTGAACCGGTTCTGGGCCTCGCGTAGGTCGACTCAACCTTCAAAATGAGCACGTGGTAGGAATGTGCAATCAACAGAATCGGGGGAGACTTAGGCGGCCGTGCCAGCCGTAATAGGTGCTCGCAAACGACACCTGCCCCAACAGTCTTATGACAGACTACGAGGGACCTACGCCTTTTGTACGCGCGCGCACACACGCACGCGAGGCGGTCGCCGCAAACAATGCTTTGGCGCGCGAAGGAACCGCTGCTAAAATTACCGAAACAGTAGCGCGATAGCCTGATTTGCTATCGTGGCGTTGGTTTCTTGCCACACGGTGTATGTACATCACGGTATTAATCACAGGCTCTCTGGCACCCAGCAGGGTGGTAATGCGGGCCGTTGTTTGTAAGGACTCGCGATACCCGGTGTGTAATTTTGCACGTAACAGCCCATTATGACCTATCTAAAACTGTGCGCTCCTGAGGAACTGTAATTACGAGACCAATGAAAATGACAGACATAATAACGAGCCAGCTCAACAAAATGGTTAAATAACTCAAGCATAACTCATTCCCCCTAGGATCTAGAGCCGCAGTGACACCACCACCCTTCAATTAGACACACTCGTACACGTGCAAAGACAAAGATCCCCCATGTAGCCTCTACATGCTGTCGGGGCAAGTGCTGTTGACGAGAACCTGTAAAGGCCGGCAATGTGCTTACACACAGCAACAGGTACCTATTTAAGGCAGATGTTGACAAAGACCCCCAGTATATACTTAACAGACTGTAGGGTCAAATGCTGTTAGCGAGCACCTATAAAGGCCGGCACGGCACACGGAAGGGGTGGTGTGACCAGCACCACACCCGACAGCCTTTGTCTCCCTACTGGTGATGTTTACACACCACAGGAGGTACTTGTTTGAGGCCGAGTCAACCTAGGGATGGTCCAGAACCCGTTCAGAAAATCCTCATTGATATTGACACACACACTCTCTCTCTGCAGGGATACCGAGAGCCAGACAAATATCTGACTTGTAATTGTGTCTGCCACACCTACACACACACAGTCAACACGCTGAGCCAAGCCAAGCCAGGTCATGTCGGGCCAAGCTGATGTGGAGCCAAGCCGGGCCATGCCAAGCCAAGTCAAGCCAAAGCCAAGCCAAGTCAACCCAAGCCAAGCCAAGCTCCAACCCAAGACAAGTCAATCCAAGCCAAGCCCTTCCATGTGGGTGCCGACGCTGGGGTCTGGGGAAATGGCGGCGCGTTCCGATGCAGCGGCTACTCTCGGACCAAACAGTGCGGTGTCTTCATGGTTTCATGTTCGTTTTTTGTCTATGTCTTCATCAAGTAACAAGTATAGCCGTCGGTTTCTGCGAGTTATTTGCAGAACGACAATAAACAACGCCGGGGTTTGAGAGAAATGGTATTTCGATCCTCTGTATGTCCTGTACATATGGTATAGTTGACAAATAAAGTGGAATTGAATTGAATATTATCAGCAGGAGCTGCAGGCCACCCTGTGATGACACAGGTCGGTGCTGGCTCCACTTACACTAACTCACAGACAGCGACCGTGCCGGAGCTGGCCGTGTTTTCAAGAAGCCGTGCCTGAGGGTCACTGGAGGTCATGTCAGTCAACAAAGGGAAGAGGAAGCTGGGTGAGTCTGGAGGGGATCGTCATTCTGCAGGTGGATTCGAGAAAAGGTTAAACTCTAACCCGGACGGAATCGGCAACATCCTTGGATGAGGTTATAGCATTGGCTGTATATTATAATAATATTGGTGGATAATGATGAATATGATGATGACCAAAATTACCTTGACAATGTGATGATAACATACAGCCAGCGGGCCAGGTGTGGCCCGACAATAAATTGTATCCGGCCCGTAAAGAATAATAAAAAATCAATGAAACTGTATTGAAAACAATTAAATTGATTGAAAGTAAGTTCATTGATTTTTGTGCTATGTTAAAATACGCTCGTATTTTTTACATAGGCCCATAGCACGATAGCCTACTATACATGTTGTGTGTGCCTGCAAGGCGAGGGGGGGTGCGGAGAGGGAATGGGGGTCGCGACCAGTTTGTGGCCGTTCGTCTAGTTACTTTATCTGGAACTGTCCCACGTAAAAAATAAATTGTGCTCGCCTGGATTATGCCGATGATGACTATGATGGTCGACGATAGGAACAGTTGATCAGACGTGCACTCACCCACGTGGGAACACACGCGGTGGAAAAAGTTACCATGAAGCACAATTTTCCGTGCACGAGTTAAAGTGATCACGTGCCTTGATTCTCATGCGCGCAGAAATATCACACATATTGGGGATAACTTTTCAAAGGCAAAGTTTACGAGAGGGAGGGCGGGAGGGAGGGAGAAGTTCAAGTTAATATAATATATAGGTTCCAATAATCAAATGTTACACCGGTGGGAAATTGAAATTGGAAAAAAAGTCAAATGAAAAATCTGAAACTTTGAGAATTACGCGGAAGGAAAAGTAATTACGGAGCTAAGCGTTGTTAATGAAGAGGGAATGTGGGGTTCCGTGCAGCCCACCACCACCACCACAGGTTCCACATTGCAGGGAGAGATCTCATTACAGTGACTGAACCTGATTCTGTGAAGACAGCGGACGAGGGAAGCTCCCCAGAGGACGCGGCGACGGGAACGGCCTATTTATTGGGTTTCATTCATCAAGACGCGGCAGTCTACCCGGGGCACCGCGGGAGATGGGCGGCCAGCCGGTGGTGGCGGCGGCGAATCGAAATGAGAGTTTGGTGCCGTTCATCACGAACCCCGCTCCGTGCGGAAACCCGGCACGTGCTCATAAGCCGCGCGAACAAAAAAAAAACCCTCGCGCAGCGAGAGATAAGCCGTCGAGAAATAGGTTGAGAACAATTCGCCGATGATTAAAAGAGCCCGCGGTGCGATTCCCGCGATGTGCCGAGCGAGATTAAGCGGTGCATACGTGGTGGGTTGATTACCGCTGGTTTCAAATGGGGGCGCTCCGCTTAGTTGGAACCGCACTCAGAATGTCGTGGTCTGCGCTCGATTCTCGACCACGGCTAACGTCAGTAGTGAGTAATATTTGAACCGGTCCTGACCCCCCTGCCCTCCGACCTTCACCAGTCACCAAGCCGTAATGACCGTCGTGGCGAAGTATGGTCAAAGGAACCCACGTAAGTGATGAGGAGGCTGTCGTCTGGCAGTGGACTGACTTTCGACTGTAGTATTATTTTAATAAATCTTAATGCTCCCAGCAGGGAAACGATTTTAACAACCCGTAATTTTTTTTACATGTTAAATTTTTTAAAAAGATAACCATCTGAAATTGCCGATCACCGTGATATTTCACACATTGGTGCGATAAACCAGCAGGTTTACGAGGAAGAACTTTGTCCCACGTGTTGCAAGCCTTGCCTGTATCCAGCCAGGGCCTGCACCACAAAAATTCGAGGTCAAAGGAAACTTTCATAGCGGTTTGGACATTTTCATATTTGAATAACTTTTACACATCAGTTAACACGACATTTTTAGGTAATGAAATCCGCTACGTGAAATTATTTTAGCATTCGCTGTTTTGTCCGCAAGCGGTGACACTATTTCCCCACTCTACGCGCACGTGTTATTGTGCAGAGTAAAGTAAAATGTCAAAGCGTCACCATCATGAAATGAAAATTCGGGAAAGAAATCATTTCCAGCGGTCACCAATTCGGGTGAAATTGCCGTATTCATGAGGGGTCGGTCACTCCATCTCTCCATCCTACAGCCATGGTTGACTGCCCACAAAGCGGTGCTAATTTTATCAACCAAGGAATAAAGATGGTTTGAAAAAGCTCAAGCAGAACTTGCATTATTATGCCCAAAGATATGCTGCCAAGCTTAATTGTACTGACTAAATTGCCCCCGGTGCCCTGAGATGTTGTAACTTGTTTAACACTCCCCGCTGGACAACTGTTAAAAAGAGCTACATAGCTCAACGGTTCCTTCCAGCTTAGATAAAAACCGAGATCGATTGAATGCAAAAAATAATTACAGAAATGTTTTTAAATGTTACATATTTTAAATCTATTGGTAATGAGTGAATCCCATATAGCCTTAACAGACTGTAGTGTCAAGGGCTGTTAGCGAGCTCCTATAACATATCCACACACACACACACGCCCGGACACGATCGTACATGATAGTACATGCCCGCACATGCCCACACATGATCGTATATGATTGTCCACGGAGATCGCACACGATTGTAGATGCCCAGACATGCCCGGACACAATTTGTACACGCTGGTACATGCCCACACACAATCATACACAATCGCACATGGTCGTACGCGGCCGCACGCGCCCGCCACCACAAATCTGCGCGCCACGAAACTGGCGACACGAGTTCGATTCCCGTTCGCGGTGACGCCGCCGTACGATACCGGGGCCTCCCGAGCGGCGAGAGAAGCGCAGGTTGAGCGACGGCTTCCACGGCTTGGCCCAGGGCGCCGTCCTCAGTGTCAGGTTGCAGACGGGAGCGTCGAGCAGGGGCAGCAGCGGAGAGACGTCAGTCAGCCAGTGGCCCACGCGCCTGCGGGCGGCACGGGAGCACGCCGATGACAACACGCCGATGAGAACACGCGGAGTACACGCTAAGCACACGCCAGGCGCGCGTACGCCGCTCGGTGTCAACACGCCGCCGGGGTAGTCACAACCTGGAGCAGCCTCCCGCCTGCACCTTCGACAGACTATCGCAACCTCGACCTTCAAACGACGACATGAACACCATTTATTCCATCAGGCTGAACCCACACGGAGCTCGGCTCCGCGCCTCCGTGTCTCGTCCCTTGCCAGACGTGGAATGTGTCTGGCGCGTTCTAAATTGTTTCACGATTGTACAAGTAATAAAGGTAAAATGCTTTGGTTTTTGCATAGTGTTTTTCCTTCCTACAAAACATTGTTGTAACGAGCATGTATTGGTTTAGTGGAAGTGTACAAAGAGTATTTGTTATTTATTGTACAAACCTTGATTACTTAAAGTTTATACATAGTAGCACATAACGACCGGTATCCAGGTTGACCCGGGTTGGACGGTTGGGGGTATTGGCGCAAAATGTAATGGCCAGATGCCCTTCCTGACACCAACCTCCGTTAGTCAGAGGGTCTTCGGATCGGTGTTTGTATGGAACCTCACCCCAGACCTGTTCACCAAGGGAGACCCTAGCAGGAGTGCTAGACTCCAGGTGACACAGCTCTGGGGTTCACTGAAACACGCAAACCCCTCCACCACGAAACGGTTACAATCCATGGGTTGGGGAAAAGAAGAAATGGCTTCGAGAGAGAGACACCTAGGGTGAAGCGGTCTGACGCTTCTGTCTCGGGCAAGAAGCCTCAATCACGTCAAGAAAAAAGCAACGATTGCACCCTGGTGGATACTCCGCGGAACTGGCGCCGCATCCGAACGCGGCATTGAAGCGGCGTCTGAATGACGAGGACCTGCCCGGGATGTCACGGCAAGCCGTCATCGAGCCGCGCACAGAGTGCGATTAATTATGCATTGTGTTTCTGGATCTGAGCCCTGTCCATTTAGTCCTCTGGGATGAGCAGAATCACATTGGGCAAATCCCGGTTACTTACCCATGCGGAGAGACAAGACCAGACAAGCGTGTGAAATCTGTTTTTTATGAGCAAGATGCGCCGAGACTGGGAATGGATCGCCGCGGCATTTACCCTTTGCGGGGAGCACACCTGGAACCCACAACACCTACCCCACAACGACTTTATCCAAATCCTTCCATCCATCTATTTTCTAAACCATTTGTCCTGGTGAGGGTCGTGGCAGCAGCCATCCAAGGAGGGTGGACCAGACATTTCCTTTCCTCAACAACAGATTCCAGCTCTTCCTGAGGGATTTCCCAGGCGTGTGTCATGTCATGTCAGTCATTTTCAGAAACCGCTTACTCCAATACAGGGTCGCGGTGAGCCGGAGCCTATCCCGGCAGACAAAGGGCGCAAGGCATGGGACCACCCAGGATGGGACGCCAGTCCATCGCAGGGCGCCTGTGGAAATTCAGTCTAATAAGTGCATGCATCCCCGGAAATCGCTGACGAGCCCGTATTGGTTTTGGTCTAATAAGTGCACGCATCCCCGGAGGTCAGCGCTCGTCAGCATGTATTAGCTCTAGAATTACCACAGTTATCCAAGCAACGGTCGAGCGATCACTTATACACTTTTCACGTGACCTAACTCGTAAAAAGAACTAGACTATGGATAACATTGGTCACGAAAGCCTTCGAGTTAAATGTAAATGATGACGACACACGGGGCGAGCAGCGCTTATCTCGTGGCTACACGTAGGGACGGGGTGTCCCACGCTGTCCAATACTGGTCTGCAGCCTCCTTCACGATAATAATAGAACGTTAGCGTCGCTGTCAAACGCACCGTCGAGGCGCCGTGTTAACATCGCTCCAGTACGTACGTCAATTCTACAACACGTCAATTCGGTGCAATGATAGAGTGGCTTGACCTGTGATTCTAAAGTCTTTAACCCATCAAGGACGCTTCAGACGCGTGGAGGATCTTGAGGCCTGGAACGCACAGCTTTGGGCGGCAGAATGGTGCAGTGGTAACATCCGTGCCTCACAGACAGAAAGTCCTGCCCGAGGTGGTACAATTCTCGTCTTGGGTGCCTTTCTATATGGAATGTGTGTGTTCTCCCCCCTGTTCTGCGTGGCTTTCCTACGGATGCTTCGGTTTCCTCACGCAACTATAAAAACACTTATTTATTAAATGGCCGATAACATCATAAGGATGATGGCAGGTTGGCGCCGGCTAACCTCGTGGCTTTACTTACCTCCCTCTTTTGCAGGTTACCTCGTGCCTCTGAGTTCTCTCTTCAAGTAAAAACGCTTCAAAATTGACTGAAGCGTTCACGTCGCGATCCCTGTCAGGTAGTACTTGGTATTGCCTGCGAATTCTACCAAACACTTCGAAGCCAAGCTGAGGGACGACCATGTCCAGAGGCTAGCCATCGTGCTTCGAAGAATCGCAAAGAAGAAGAATATGTGATACGTGTTACAAATTGTAATTACATTATGTCTACATATTATACAAGCGCTACGTGTGCGTTTCGGGCCCCATATTCTTCAACTGATGAGCTGGCACAGTTTAAGCGGCTAAAGCTGCAGTCCTGGAGTTCCTTTTCCCACCTCCACCACTGGCAGAAGGCGCCTCCACTAGAGGTCGCTCGGGTGAGCCCCTCTAGAAGGCATGTAACCGACACGTGCAAGTTGGCCAGACATCGTCGGACAATGTGGGAGAGCACCCACGCTTCACCAAAACGCACGCGGACCCACCAACCGCTCCAACCGCGGCAAAAGCCACTCACACCGCTCGGTGGACAGAGGCCGAAAGCAGGCGGGATGAGACGGGATAAAAAAACCAACAAACAAAAAAACCGGCGCTATTCCAACTGCCGCAGCAGCGGATCGAATCAAACCGGACTCAAACTGCCGATAAAACCCGGAATCAAACAGCCAAACCGCCCCGTTAACTGCCCGCACGACACGGACTGGGGGGGGGGGGGGTGCCGGAAAAGCGAGATCCGCACCTTCGGAACGGAGTGATCCACCTGCCCAGCTCCATGGAGCAGAGCTCGGAGCGGGGCGAGCAGCAGACGGTGAGGCGCACCGTGTGGTCCCACGGGGCGCAGGCCTCGTCGCGCTCGCCCGGGCACGACAGCGCCAGCTCCAGCGCCAGCGCGTTGTAGTCGTGCAGGTCTGCGGCGGGAGTAGAGGAACGTCGAAAAACCGCGTTTGTCGATTTGTAACGCGTGCCGCGCGGTATTCGTTACAATTTTTTGCACTCTCCCGTTTTAACGTTGATTATGTTTACCCTTAATATGCTTTAGTTTTTTTTACTATCGCAACGCACAGCCTTAATCTTATACGGTTATTTGGAAGAAACAAAAAATCGTGTGCGATGCTATGTATTTTGGACTATTTGATTTGAAAAATGTGTGCAATGCTACGTGTAAATGTTTTTTTTTGGTTGATAAAATTTTGGTTATTTATGAATCTTCTACATATTTTAATTATTGTCAGCAGCTCGCATGTTTGTTGTGTCGCAGGAGTCCCGTAAAGAGCTTGCAAGCTCACTGGGTATTTTTCTGCTGTAATAATAAACATCTATCTATGCCAAAGGCGTTCGTTTGAATTTAGGACGACTCGCAGGCGCAGCGAGGAAACCGCGGGGAGGGGGGGCCGAAGGCAGCCGAAGCCAGCCGGCCAAACACCACGTCCTGTATATTATGATGTTATCCGCCGATTGATGAGTGTTTTTTAGTCGTGGGTTTTAGTGGTTTTTGAGTGTTTTTTAGGCTGTTGTTACTGCCAATGCAGTATCACACATAGACGTGTAAATTATGATGAACGAGTGTTACTTTAAAGTTCTTTCAGCTGCAGTTTTCCTGACCGAGCCAATCCATAGTGTTTTAATCATTGCAATCTCTAACGCTTGCAACACACACATGCTGCCGGCTACGCTAAATAATTAAACTGTGAGAGTGATGACGCCGAATAACCGCTGGCGGTGTCAAAACACTTCACGTTGCACAATCACTAATTCAACAGGTTACGGATACTTACATCTTCAATAATTATCGAGTTTGTAACTTTGTATTGCGGCAGTAAATAAAGTATTTCGTTAAAACAAAAATACTACGAATACAATTTGTAATGCGTGGCACATATTCAGTCAATGTCGAAGGTATTAATTCGAAGAGAGAACAACTCAGAGGCGCGAGGTAACCTGCAGAGAGGGGGGGAGTCAATATATTACGATGTTATCGGCTAATTAATTACAGATTTTTTTTTGTTGTGGGAGGAAACCGGAGAATCTGGAGGTAACCTACGCAGAACAGGGGGAGAAGACACAAACTCCACGCAGAAAAGTGCCCGAGGTGGGAATCGAACCACTACAGGTAGGACTTTCTCTCCGCGAGGCGCAGATGTTATCACCGCGCCACCGTACCGCCCTATTACAATGATCATTTACATCGTACGACAAGGCGTGGCCGCGATCACATAGAATGTAACAGAAAAATCCTGAACTTCAGAACGTAGAAACAACCCCCTAAGCGGTTGGTAACTCACTCCAAAAACACTACGCGCAATTATTTATAAACGACAAACTTCCGCGGATTGTTACGAGCGCCATCGTTAAAATGGCAATCGTAACGACTTCCAGTCCCCGCGTATCGGCGATTACATTTCCTTAATCGCAGTAAGGTGATATTTTCCGCTATTGATTTGCGTGTACGTGACGCGGATCGGCTTCAAAATACATCTATTTACTTTCGTGTCTACGCCACGTACTTAGCGGGCTGTAAAATCATTCGCGAGTGAGTAACTCCCACTGAGAGGCCGCAAAGTACATTATGGGCGACGGTCAATTGCACCAGGACTGATCGCCCCTCGTGGATTGAAAGGCCCACTTTTGTGTAACAAACAAAACCCATTAGCTCGTGGGCCGCGGAACGCACTTCAAGCGCCCTTCGTCCACGAGGGGCCGTGGGCGCGCGCGTAAAGACAAAGCGCGTTAATTAACTCCGCAACGATGGCCTGACAACGCGCGCATCGCACGCGTACGCAAGGGGGGTATTCGCACCGCGATTCATAACGCCGCGCGTCGCACGATCGAGAGGCGGTTCGCCGTTTAT
Source organism: Geotria australis (assembly GCA_036362915.1). Lineage (NCBI taxonomy): Eukaryota > Metazoa > Chordata > Hyperoartia > Petromyzontiformes > Geotriidae > Geotria > Geotria australis. The sequence continues at coordinate 11,872,166 of JAZEWU010000006.1, read as the reverse complement.
TTGCGCACGCCGCGAGGATTGAAGCCATCCGGGCCTGTCGCGGTTTGTACTTTCGGGGTCGGAAAAAAAAATAGACGCAAAGATGGGAACGGTTTGTCCGTTCGGATAAATAAGACATCGATCGTCACCCTCGCGTAACGGCGGCTAGGGAACGTTTAGGCGGGAACAGAGCGGCGCTTGCGGGGGTTGGGGGTGCGTAGGTGAGTAGGGAAACGCTTGCGGGAGGGTGGGGTGTAAGGAATACAGGTCTGAACCTGCATTGGCGAGGTGCGCACTGTGTATTCAAATTGTGCCCGTTCGAGAACGGAGCGGACGGGTTTACCGAGCTCCTATTCCTGCTCCGAGCCCTCGTTACGATGCGACGTTAATTCGATTCACGTAGCGTCTAAACGCGATGGCGCCTCAACACTCCGGTACATAGCAAGTGGGCATATATATATTTTTTTATAGAGAAAAGGGAGAGGAAGTTAGTCATGAGCAGAGGGATGGAGGGCCGGGGGGACGTTTCAGACTTTTGAGGGCAGCACGGGAGAATAAGCGACCTCCCACTAAGCAAAGGTTAACAGAGAGCTCCGTTACAAAGCGTCGCTTGCCGAAGCGGAGAGTGTACGGAAGGCAGTAGAGCGAGACGAGAGGTTGGGAAGCACGTGGCATAGAGTGCAGGTGAGAGGAGAACCTTGAAGAATAAGAGTGTGAAACAGCTCCGGCATTTCATTGAGAGCCAGTGGACGGATCAGAGGGGCAATGGGGGTGGTTTCATCTCCGTTACACGTGCGGACGAGAATTCTAGCAGCGGTGCTTTCTGAAGTCTGGAGATTTGTTGAGTGCGTAGAGCAGAGAGAGAAACGGGGCAGTGCAGCTGTGATAAAGGCGCGGATGAGAGCGTGCGGGATGGGCGTGCAACGGGATGAGAGCCGTGTCAACATCGGACAGCTTGCCGCCGCCGGCGCGCGCGTGTGGACGTGTGAGGCGCGGAAACAATAGTGCGACGCTGCTCTCTGCAACGGTGCCAACGAGCGTGGGCGGACAGCGGGACAGCTAGCAAACAGGAGGGCGGGAGAGGGGGACAGAATGGGAGAGCGGGACAGTGGGAGAGCGCGAGCATGGAAGAGCCAGCGAGCAGGGCGGCTGGAGAGCGGGAGAGCAGGAGAGAGGGCGATAAGAAGGGAGATAGGGAGAGCGGAAGAGCACTAGGGTGGCGCAGTGGTAACATCCGCGCCTCGCAGAAAGAATGGTCTCGCCCGAGGCGGTTCGATTACCGCCTTGGGTGCCTTTCTGTGTGGAGTTTGTGTGTTCTCCCCCTGTTCTGCGCGGGTTTCCTCCGGGTTCTCCGGTTTCCTCCCACAACTTAACGTCAAAAAATAAACACTCATTAATTAGTCGGCCGATAACATCATAATATATAGGCAGCAGTGTGTGGCAACATGGCGCCGGCAAACCGCCCGGCTGCGCTTTCCTCGCGCTTTC
>JAZEWU010000006.1:11859282-11870485 GCA_036362915.1 Geotria australis | reverse complement strand
GCCGCCCCGCCGTCTCCCTGCATGACGGCGTCGTGAAGCACGTCGACAACGTGTGCCGAGCCGGCCAGACGCACGTACAGGCCGCCCAGGTAGTTGAACCTGGACGCGCGGCAAACACGCACACAGCAGCAGGGCATCAGAACTAGTTCTGCGATGTCCGCTTCTAAACGGTAAATCCCGAACCGGGCGGTAATGTGCCGCCGCCTGCTGTGTAGACCGGGGGGGAGTCACTCGGTGGGATTTCAGAAGTAGTTCTTTGCGGCGTCCGCATCAGCGGGCCGTGCTCTAACGTCAAGCGTCGCGCTGCTCCGCTAGAATACCGGACGGATGATTGGGCTCGTGACGTGACGCCAATGGCAAAAATACAAAGCAGCAAAAAAAATATATGCCAAGAAATAATTGAGAAATGCTCTTGAGAGCTGCTCATTCAGTAGAGCCGTATCGAGCGTTCCTCCTCTCTCCTTCGCGACGCTTCTCCTCGCACGTTGGAGGCACCATCACGCTTCTGAATTTAGAGCAGCTCTCAGCAGCAATTTTCACCAACGCAAAAACATTCTCGTCGCACGTATATTTGTTTACATTGCGAACGCGGCGGCTTCCAGCAGCGGCGGCAGACATCGCGCGAACCCGCATCACAAACACCGGGCGAGAGCGTCGCGGAAACCGATCTCCCGGACGCACGTTGCGACGCGTCAACGTCGGAGGAATCGACCGCAGCGGACAAATCGCCGCGTCGTCGACACGCCTCACCACTGGGTTTGCCACACCAGGAAGCTGAAGCTCGGGTACAGGAACCAGCCGGTCTCCGCCAACCGGCCTTGCGGATCGATCGCGAAGAAGAACGCCGGCGACGGAGTGTGCTGGAACGTCACGTTCACCAAGACTCCGGCTCTGCCACGGTCGGGGGAAGAGTTGGCGGGGTTTTAAGTTTTAGCGACGCCGACGAACTTCGATCAGCGAAAGTAACGAGATCAAACAGAACGAGACGTGTCGGGAATGAGATTGAATCGCGGCCGGCTGCAGGGTGACCCATCCGTGCCATCGAACGTGCGAACGGGCCGTGCAAATACCAAGAGGGAAAGCTCGCTCTTTCAAAAGTGTCACCTTGAGCCACGGGTAAATACATTGTGTTCTAGTGGGAATTAAAAAAAAAACTATTCCACAGCCGAAAAGTGAAAGTTTCTAAGCGTAGGGCTTCGTGTAAAGTACCAATGAGATGACAAAGACAGTAATTTGCTCATAAAATCTTTACGCAAATGTAGAGGCTAGAGATTTAAAATGCAACGCGCTAAAGCTATCGTTATTTTGGAGCGATCCTTTACAATAGAGATGAGCTTTGACGGAATATGCAGTCAACGCTGTACAATTCACAGCCTCCTCGTGTTATTGTTGTTATTAGCGTGCGCCTGCTGTTATTCCGCCTCGCTCTGCGCCTCTGATTGAAGGGCGTCGCGAACAGATGAGAATAAACAATCACAACCCCCACAAGCGGGGGTGGACGTAGAGGGGTGGTGCGGGTAAAGGTGCAGCACTGCAATTGCTTGCTCGCATCCCTGCCGGCGGGACGGCTGTCACCAGAGGCATCTTGAGAGATAGATAGATGTTTATTATTGCAGCAGGAAAAAACCCAGTCAGCTTGCAAGCTCTTTACGGGACTCCTGCGACACAACAAACATGCGAATTGCTGACAATAATAAAAACTATATACCGACAGGGTATTGTGGCCGACATCTTGATAGAGGTGAGAGGGCCCAGATTTTACGCGAACTGCCCTGAGCACCTACGCTAACTCAGTCAGTTTGTATTTAAGGTGAAAGGAACCGTTAAGCCACGTGACTTTTTATAACAGTTGTCCAGCAGGGAGGGGTAAGCAAGTTACAACATGTCATGGCTCCGACGGCAATTTAGTTGGGACAATTAATCTAGGCAGCATATCTTTGGACTGTGGGAGCAAACCGGACTGCCTGGCAAAAACCCACATGGACACGGGGAGAACATGCAAACTCCACACAGAAAGGCACTCAAGCTGAGAATCGAACCCAGAGCCTTCTTGCTGTGCGGCGGCAGCGCTACTCACCGCACCACCGTGCCAACTGAACAGAATGTGTAGATGAATAGAAGTAACTCAGCCCCATAATTTCAACTGGGGGGGGGGGTCAAATCCAATCGGCGACCTCTGCGATTGCAACTCCGTCGCGCCGACCGCGTCACCGCGGCGGCTACCATAAATTATAAACCACGGCGCGCGACAACAAAAAATAAATCGCACTTCTTATCACCAATTATATTTGACAACAAATCTCCCCGTGACCCCGCGGAGGCAGGCTCCGGCTGACTCAACGGAGAGAGAGCCAGCTGTGTCCGGGTCTCGCCGCGCGATCGCCTCGCCGTGCCGCGTCCCCGAGTTTGACGACGAACCGTGCGATCGAGCGTCTCTTTCGCGACCCAGACCTCGCTTCCCGTAACAGATTGCAAGAGTTAAAGAGCAATAGTAAAACGAAAAAAATAAGCCTCGAGACGGACGCGCGCGCTAGTTATCCGTCGAGCCGGCGCGCGTTCGTCCAAACGGCGCGTCCTCCAGGGTGCGACGACGGCCAGCGCTGCTGCAGTTTTTCGTTTTTAATCAGCACGTACCGTCAAAAGTCCCTCGCGCTGCTTCCCGGGGCCAAATTAAGACTGTTGACCAAGTTTAATTTCATTCCGACACAGGCCAAAGACGATCGTCGCTTGGTGGCGAGTCCCGTTCGAGAGCCGCAGGCGTGTCCAGTGCTTTATCAATGCGTGGAATTTCACCCATTACGAAATTTCAAGGCGGCTCGTGGGATAACACCGCTTGCAGTCAGCCAGCGCTAACCTGCCAGACACTGCTTTCCTATATATTATGATGTTATCGGCCGATTAATGAACGTGTTGTTTTAGTTGTGGGAGGAAACCGGAGAACCCGGAGGAAACCTCATACCCATTGTTTAGAAAACACATATTTAAGAACACAACAGATAACAAAAATCTGGCGCGTCTCGTACCCCCAGCAAGGGCATCTCGTACCCCCAGAGGGGGCATCCTTAACAGGCGCCCAAACCACCTCAACTGGCTCCTCTCAATCCGAAGGAGCAGCCACTCTAATCCGAGGCTCTCTCGGATTGCTGTGCTCCTCACCCTGTCACGGAGAGTGAGCCCAGCAACCCTGCGGAAAAACCTAATTTCTGCCGCTCGAATCCGCGATCTCAGTCATTTCAGTCATAAGAGGATTTCGTCAAAGTTTTTTTTAATCTCTTTCGCACCCCCAAATGGCGGTGTGTGATGCGCCCCAAGTTTTGGGTGGCAGGGTGGCGCAGTGGTAACATCTGCGCCTCACAGAAAGAATGGTCTTGCCCTAGCAGGTTCGATCTCCGCCTTGGGCGCCTTTCTGTGTGGAGTTTGTGTGTTCTCCCCCTGTTGTGCGTGGGTTTCCTCCGGGCCCTCCGGTTTCCTCCCACAACTTCAAAAAAAAATGTATTGACCGATAGCATCCTAATATTTAGGAAGCAATATGGCGCCGGCAAACCGCCTGGCTGCCTTCTCCGCCTCTCTACGCTTTCCTCGCGCCTCAAGAGTCGTTCTCTCGTCAAACGAGTACGTTCGACGGTGAACGAATACGTGCGCGTTATAAATGTAAAACTATTATTATTATTAAGCAACCACTTATTTAAATCCTCGTCGCGGGGCCCACGCGGCCGGCGACGCCGCGCCATCGCCCGATCGCCGGCGCGCTCCGCACCTCACGTGGGCCGCGACGCGGGCCTCGTCGTGCACCATGGCGGCCGGGATGGTGACGCTCGTGTTGCACTCCTCCGCGACGCAGTCCATGTCCTGCAGGCCGGCGCCGCTCGCCGCGTGCACCAGCACGCCCGCCGCCCCCGACAACATCATGTTGTGCACCTGCGGGAGGAGACGGCGGTGACGAGCGGGCGGGAGCGCCGCGGGTTCGGGCTCCCTCTTGTTCATTCGTGACGTTTCGCCTCCCACGTTGGAGGCATCCCCGGCCGTTCTGCCTCCAACGTGGAAAACGAAACGATGCGCAGAAAATAGAGGGGGGGAAGCGCTCGACGCGGCTATCCAAAAAGCAGAGCGTTGAAACGCAACCATCATGCAATCGGGCAGTGAAAAACCTACATCAGCACGTGACAGGAAGTGGCCCTTCACTTCGTCGTTGGCCGTGAGATTAAGGCGCCGGATCGACTGAGCGGGGACGACACTATACACCGTGCGGCGCCGAGCACAGGACGGAAGCTTCCCCCTAAGCACCACGGAGCGTCACATTCAGGCTCTGCGTCGGAACACAGGGGGGAGGAAGTGACCTTGTCTCTGGGTGTGGGGGCAACAAGTCTGGTGGCAGCCCTTTTGGATCATCTGGAGTTTAGAGACGAGCGAGTCAGGGGTGGGTCGTGGCCGGGAAGAGAGGTCACGCGACGGTGGCGGGCACGGCAGTGTGTCGGCGACAGAAGCGGGCGATACCGGCGACTCACGAGTCGGAACCGCGACCGACGAACGCGAAGCGCCACGGCTGCGGCGATGCATCATCGGCGGCAAATGAGCGAAATTCGTAATGGAATCTCGCGACGTACGCGCCGTGACCTCCCAAAGCTGGCCGTAACCGGAACGAATCAGGCATCCCGCCGCACAGTCAACACCGTAACTCACGCCACCAAAATTAGACGCGCCTAACCTGCGGGGGTGTGGGGCGCGGGGGGCAATATTGCCTTGCGCCGAGGAGGTCGTCGGCAATTATCGCCGCCATCAGCTCCGAGATTTTTCCTTTTTTACAGTTTGCATGCAACTATTACGGGGGGGGAAATGCCGCTCGTTCCCGGCCCGTCTTCCGCGCGATGCCGCTGCGGCGGAAACGCGCAACGCCACCGTCGTTTGCCGAATCCCCTCCGAGGAGCGCTCCAGCGGCTGCCGTAATTCAGCACCGTAAACGAGGGGGGTTAAAAGGTCAGAGCACGTGCCCCGCGGTCAACAGCTGTCGCAGTATTTTATTTGTTATGGTGAGGTTTCTGTGGGGAGGCCGTGGGGGGGGGGGCTGGGGAATGAGGGGGGAGGGCTGCCCGTGCGAAATAATTTCCCGCGCGATTATTCAGGGTGCTCGGTGGAAACGCAGCCGCGGGCAGTGTGATGAGAACAGATTCCGCACACTCCCAGCATACCTCACACTCACCAGGTCCCTCACAATCATCACGCACATCCCAAAGACAAAAGACAAAGATCCCCCGTATAGCCTTAACAGACTGTAGGTTCAAGTGCCGTCAGCGAGCACCTGTGAAGGTCGAAACGGCACACGTGGAGGTGGTTGACTGGCACAGCGCCCGGCCGCCTTTGTCTCCCTAGTGGCAATTAATTTATTTAGAGATTTACGAAAGCAAATTCTTATGATGTTTAACGTACTGAAAATGTTCACTATTTTTTCAGAAAAGTAAAAAACTACACATGATAGTGAATCCCAAAACGTTCTGTAAATTAGCCAGTTTATTATTACTCTGGAAGGAACCGTTGAGCTATGTCGCTCTTTTTAACAGTCGTCCAGCGGAAAGGACAATTAACGTAGACAGCTTGTCTTCGATACTGTGGGAGGAAACCGGAATGCCCAGCAAAACCCACGTGCACACGGGGAGAACATTCAAACTCCGCACAGAAAGGCACTTGAGCCGGGAATCCTGTCCGGGAACTTTTTAGTGTGAGGCGGCAGCGCTACTCACTGCGCCACCGTTCTAAAGCGAGATTCCTGTTTGCTGTGCGAGATTAAGCGATCCTGTTGACTGCCAACGACCGCCGCACCTGGTCCCGGGGCCACCGCTAATCCACACGCGTGTCAATCCACGCGCGTGTCAATCATCAATTCTAAATCGGCCGATATAGAATCGCTCCATCACAATCCTCTCAGAGGCACCGTTAAACTTTTCCCGCGCGAGACGATTAAGGTTTCGCTGCCTCCGCCACGGGCCCGCCTTTCCGTCCCTGGAGCGCTCGCCGGAACTTCCAGCTTGGTGCCGTTAGCGCCAACCAGTGTCAATTAGCGCAGCGTGACGCGGGGAGACGCTCTCCCCCCCCCCCCCGGGGGGGAGCCGCCCCCCGAGTCAGCAATACGGATCGCCGAGTTCTCCACGCGATGGAGTCACCGACGGTACGGATTTTTTGAGGAAGCTCACTGGGTAGTTTTCTGCTGTAATAATAAACATCCATACACAATTGTTGGTCTCCTATCCGAGCACTATCCAGCCTCATTCCTGCTCAGCTTCTGAGATCCGTTGAAATCGGGGCGCGTCCTGCGTCAGTTGCTCCGAGGTGCAAGTTAGGGGGATTTCGTCAAAGTTTTTGTTTTACTTTCCGACAAACACCGCACTCATCTGTAACGCCGACGATCGTTACGTCGCGCACACGCGGAACGAAGCGAATCGCAGCCCCGCGGAGGGGAGCGTTTCGCGAACGATCGGTCGGGAATTCTCGCGGAGCGCTGGGATATCTATCCCAACCGCCCAGCGCGGTTTTCATCCGAACGCGTCCATCGCCGTCTCAACGCGGCCATCGGCGTCACCATCACGGGCACACCCAGCGCATCGCCGCGTCTCGGTGGGCGGCCAATGATGAATGACGGTCGACGCTAATCGATACCTTATACCCCGAGCGTAATGCAAAAACCTTCGTGTTTTTGTAATTGGAATAAGCCCTTTGGAGTGCCGTCACCGTTAGGTATTGCGACACCGTTTTGTTTGAAGAATTTCAAATGATCTGACATTTGTTCCCTCCTTACATTTGTTCCCTCCTTGCTTGTTGTAGAATTATTATTAGTTTCCCTGTTGCATTTTCTTTTGTCCTTTGTCTTATAATTCGTTGCTGCCGCTTGACTCTCGGTTTTCTGTCTCCCCGTTGTTGTTGTGCCGTTCTCTCCACAGCTCGGGGGGGGGGGGGAAAAAAAACCCCCAAAAAAAAATTATTGCTGATTTTCCGTGCTCTGTCGTTGTTGACATGTCGTTCTCTCTGCAGCTTTGTGCAGCGCTTTGTGACCCTCGGGTGAAAGGCGCTATATAAATGCTATTATTATTATTATAAGAGTTTTTATTCCAGACCGTGGCTGACATCAGCCGCGTCTGAGCCGGAGGCTTATGTCACAAAAACGACCCGCGTGCCACCACACGCTTATCTATTGTTATCATTGTTCTAAATATCACTGCTGTAATAATAAACATCTATCAATCTAAAAATAATAAACATCGCAGCGGCGCTGTGGATATCTCCGTGTGGTTGTCGCCGCGCACTCTGGTTTTCTCCCACAGTCCAAAGACATGCTGCTGCATAGGTTAATTGGCCTGCGGACTAAATTGCCCCCGGTGCCCTGTGATGGACTGGCGTCCCACCATGGGTATAGCCCTGCCTTGCGCCCTGTGTCTGCCGGGATAGGCTCCAGCTCACCACGACCCTGTACAGGGGTAAGTGGTTTCTGACAATAGATGAATGGACCTGGGTATTCGAGTGCTATGCCTCGGTCGCGGCTAACATTAATGGCGAGTGATATCTGAACCATCTGGTTAAGGGCCTCCCCTCTTGACCAACCCAGCCAACCCACACCAATCAGCAAGTGGAACTGTGGTCAAACAACCTGCCGACACGGCACGCAAAATTCTTCAACCGGCAGTGGATTGACAAAGTGCTGTTGAAGGCATCGTTAGACGTCTCAATGATGCCTACCGATGCCTCCAGCGAGCGAGCCAAAACGCCGCGAATGAGAGAGAGGGAACGCTCGACACGGCTATCCCGAAACAGCGGCCCTCGGGAGCGAGTCTCAAAGCGCTGAAACGTGAAGTAAAGCGAATTCGGGGTGTGAAATGTGTTTCGTGGAGAAAAACAAAAACGTATTGATTAGAGCTCAAACAAACATCCGGCCCGCGGGCCCTGGGGGACCACGTGCCCATCCGCACGTAGCCGCGCGTCGCGTCACAAGCCCACACCTCCGATCGCTCTGCTCCGTCGTCGTCGTCGCCCAGCCGCGGTGTCATCTCAACCGACCCCCGAGCGTCACGCTCAGCGTAGCCCAGCGAGCAGCGCAGGCCCGCTCGCACGCGACTCCACAAGTGTGTAGAGAGACAAGGCTCCCCGGATCGCCAATATGAATACTGCATGCTGCCAAGCAGAGGACCCCGTTGCTGCTATGCTGCTATGCATACGTCACTTAAGCTTGTTGTCGATGCGTTTGCTATAAGTAGATATTATCATATCATTGTGTTCTTGACTTTTTTATACTTAAGCGTGTATGTTGTACTTAATTGTTTTGCACAGAGTTCAGAGAGAGAACGGGTACAAAGAATGTGACTGCCATGTGCATCTTATGTGTATGTGATCAATAAACTTCACTTGTCTTGACTCTAGGGTCAAGTGCTGTTAGCGAGCACGGCACAGGAGGGGGTGGGTGGCCAGCACTCACACTCGGCCACCTATGAATTCCCAGTATTGATGCGTACAACCCATTGGAGGCCCAGGGACCGGCTCAAATGTTCAACATGGTTATCGATCGTGAGTGAGAATCGAACTCGGGTCGTCAGTTTCGTAACCGCTACTCTGTCGCTCTTTCCCACAACAAGGGGAAATCAACAACACACGCACGCACGCACACACCCCGCTCCGGCTCACACTCGGACCCGATTGCCGATGGGATGAAGCCCGCTCTTACATAAACCCAGCCTGTAATTTTCACTCAGAAACTCGGCTCAAAAGCCACGGAGGTGAGATTATAAGACACACATTGACGCAGGGTGAAACATTTGTCTTTCTGGCGTCATTTACAACAACTTCGAGATTTTAACCGCCTGCACTTTTTTAGCCCGCGTCGCCACCGCTCCTCAAACACACGCGTACGTTTCTAAATGGCATCGGTCCATCCGTGGATTAACACGACGCCGTTATTTCTTTACATCTGGCACCGAGGCGCGACTGCCCGAGCGCAGAAACCGGGAGTGTCATTTCTGACACGAGCAACATGAGCACGGGGGGCCTAATCCACTTAATCCCCGTGACTTACGTCCCAGCGGAGAGGGCCTGCTTGTTTGCAGCGAGAAAGCCTGAGCCGCGAGACCTCTATCCCGCCAGCGGTGTCACTTATCAGAACCACATTTGTAATATGATACTACGCTGAAACATAAATCAATAATATCCCTGCCCTTCGCCGATCCATTGCCGGATGAAGGCCTTCCCACGCCTCGCTGGTTCGCGAGCGTTGGCTTCACCGTACTTCGCCACGCTGGTCGGCAGTAAGAGTTGGTAGAGGGGGTCACGTACATGACCCGTAATATATATACTGAAGCGAGTGTTTGTATGTATGTCCACATAGACAGCACCGGGCTGGAATGCTGCACAAGCGCGATTTTATCTGTGCAATACCAAGGCTTGTATGTCTTATTTTAGCTTTGCGTCCCACCTATCGATCACTCTTTTGAAACCTCTGCGAGCCAGCAGCAACATTCCCAAAAGGACATAACCAGGGAGAAATCCATGTCAAAGCAAAAAGAATCATCAACCAGAGACGTCAGAAAAACGTGTTGCACGCTTTGAACTATTTAGCCGTAGGGCGGGCGCTCTGCTAGCGTCATTAATCGTACGTGTGTTCAACACGGAACGTAAGACACGACGTGTAGCTTCTCACTCGGTAGGCCATTCATTGACATGCCCGCAAGCTGCAAGTCTCTGCTTGGCCAGGAGAGCCGATCCCTCGAGGCCGGCTGTGCGGGCTTGAGACCCCCTAATTGACACTACGACACTTCCAGCCACACCGCCACGCCACTACCCAGGAGGGGCCCCCTTCAACTGTTTCTCAGCAGGCATATGTCACGGTTGTGCATCGCCGGGCTTGTTGGTACGGCTCTCCAAACTCGCCAACATATTCAGCTCCACTCCCCCATCGCACACCGTGTGATGAGATGAATTGTCACGGGCTGTCACGTTATTCGACAATTATACGTTTTGTCGCGTACGTACCGCCGAGCATGTATCGTCCGTCGTGTGTGTACCGTCCCCCACCTCGTTCGCCGTGTTAGCCTGAACGTATAATTTTTGCACGATGCTTCGCGCTTACATTAACGTCCACGCGTGTTACAAAAATAAAAGATGATTCCTACGCGCGAACCCGCCCCGGAGTGACATCCACCGCAGAGACGGAGCGAAGATTTCAACTCGTGCGCGGCTGCTCGGGTGGATGATTCCATCAGGGAGGCTTCGACCATCCAGCAGCGGATTAATCACAGGCACTGCCGCCGCCGACAAAAAAACAATAATTTTACACTTATAACGCGCACATATTCATTCAATGTCAACATGTATTCATTCGACGAGAGAACGACCCAGAGGCGTAGCGAGGAGGAGGCAGCCAGGCGGTTTTGCCGGCACCATATTGCCACTAAACACTGCTTCCTATATATTATGACGCTCTCACGGGCACGACGATCGGTTTAGCGAACGGCGGACCGACGGCGTCTCCCGCGAACCTTGGTGAAGTAGGAGCACTTGCCGTCGGCGGACACCCACGCCAGGGCGCCGGCCAGCCCGTCGCTGCGCCCGCGGCGGCACCCGTCTCCGGCGTCCACCAGGGTGAGCGGGCCCTCCGGCCACGGGACCATGATCCAGTCGTAGTGCGCGTCAAGGCGCTTCACCACCAGCGGCAGCTCCCACCCTGGCGGACGCACACACGCGGCACGCGCACGCGGCACGCGCGCGCATCCATCGCGGGTTCCAACACAACGAAGCCCGTCGTTGAGGTTTATGTTTTGTTTCCTGTCGTTGTTGACATGCTGTTTTCTCCGATGCCCTTGTGCGGCGCTTTGTGACCCTCGGATGAAAGGCGCTCTATAAAATTATATTATTATTATGTTAGCAGAGTGCCCGGCCACAGGGTGGGCAATGCCGCATGGCATTGGGAGGCCATCATACAGCATCACGTAATGATACGTAATGCCGTGAGATAGGCTAAATTGGTTGATAAAACCAAACCAAGCAGATTTCATTATATTATTGTACCATCATTAGTGACCGCATTGAGAAAGCGGATGAAGCACAAGTATTGTCTCTCCGTTATTGTTGTGCCGTTCTCTCCACAGCTCGGATTTAAAAAAAAACCCCAAAAAAATTGTTGCTGATTTTTCGTGCTCTGTCGTTGTTGACATGTCGTTCTCTCTGCAGCTTT
>JAZEWU010000006.1:11832316-11853951 GCA_036362915.1 Geotria australis | reverse complement strand
CGATGCCTCCAACGTGGGAGGCGAAACGTCGCGAAAGAAAGAGGAGGAATGCTCGACACGGCTATCCCGAAAGAACAGCCTTGTGCAGCGCTTTGTGACACTCGGGTGAAAGGCGCTCTATAAATGCTATTATTATTATAACAACTACGGGGCGCAATTCTCCAATTACTAAATTGTCAAATAATGTGAAAGAACTCTTGGCGCGTCGTTATTACTGAAAATGTTTGATGTGATAAAGTGTGTTGAAACATTAAACAGGATTCGCGTGAAAATTTTGAAATATCAGCCCCTTTGTCAATTCATTTCTGTATTAAGGTCCCCCGGTGCAGTGTCGCGTGAGATATACGCTGGTCAGTGCAGGTTGGTAAAGGAGGAACATCACCGGTTCGTATATCAGTCGCCACTGGTGTTAGCCGTGATCGGAAATTGAATTTAGATGACCAGGTTAACAGCACGGTGCTCTAATTATTGTGCCGAAACACAATCATTCTGCCATTGAATGACTCACCCTGGAAGTTTCAGCGTGAAACAACGTAATCTTTTAAGATTCGTCTCGTAGACTTAATCGTTCGCGCGACTTGTCGATTGTTGGCAGACAGTGAGCTCCACAATCTGTGCGCCGCGCAGACAACACAAACACCCCCGCCACGGTGATGACCTCTGTGACACCACAAACTTCAGACTCGCCTCTGAGACGAACGCGCAGTGTGGATACAGGTGGTGAGTGGGTTTAATAATAATAATTTAACATTTATAACGCGCGCATAATTAATTCAATGTCAAAGATGTTCATTCGACGAAAGAAGGACTCAGAGGCGCGAAGAAATCGCAGAGAGTCGGAGGAGGCGGCCAGGCGGTTTGCCCGCGACATATTGCCACACACAGCTTCCTATATATTACGATGTTATCGGCCAACTAATTAATTGGCCGATAACATCATATAACATAACATATAGGCATCAGTGTCTGGCGGGTTGGCGCCTCCGTATCCTTATCTCGTCCATGACCAGGCGTTGAAGTTTGCGCGGCGCGTTACAAATCGTTCCATCATCACCATCAGAGGCGTAGCAAGGTCGGCATGTGCCCTGGTGCAGGATATTAAATCGGGGAAGAGCGCCGCGCCCCTGTCCAATGCCACCGCTTTTCGTGCGTAACCCGGCAGCTGGTCTCCTCCGGTCCGTGCAACTTCTCGGTGCAATTGCACCGCCTGCAGGCGCGTCGCAGCCGCGGGGTGTTGCAGGAAAAAGTGGGGGGGGATGGAATCATGTTTCTGTGAAAGTGCGGGTGTCGCAACATATCATATGAGACTACCTCAGGAAAAAGTGTGGGGAGGGGGGATAGCATCATGTTTCTGTGAAAGTGCGGGTGTCGCAACACCCCCAACACCCGCGGCTGCGACGCGCCTTACCGCCTGCACACTCAATAGCTAGTAGGCAACAGTCTGGCGCAGAGAGAGAGGGGGGGGGGCGGGCGAGTCGCAGCGAGGAGAACGCTGGAGACAACTCTGACGTCTCCATTGACGTGAGCGCCTGCGCGTCTGTGCGCTCGTGCGTACGTGCGAGCGTGTGTGCGCGCGCCCGTTCGTCCGTCCGTCCGCACGTTCGTCCCACGCGGCGTTGCTTAAATTATTTATCGGCAGGATGAGCCCCGTCACACGAGCCTTGGGCAATAAAAACGTGGGAGCGCGCGGCGAGGGAGAACACTGATCCGGGAGCGGAGAGAAGACCGGAGCAGAGAACCCGCCAGCTCGTGCGCAGAGTGCAAGCGGCCTGTCCCGGGCACCAGCAAGCGCGGCAGCAGTAGACAGAGCAGGGTGAGCGGCGGAGGAAGACAGCGGTGACACGCAGCAAGGTCCTTCGGCTGTTTTGGGGACATACAGCCGCTCGGGTGAATTGCGCATTGCCACTTGATTTCACACAACAGCGCGCGTTGTCGGTCCTGCGCTAACGCTCGAGACTTTTTACGCAACAGGCGCCGTGTTATTAACGCGCGCGTCCCCCAGGAGCAATGTACTCGTGAAATGCAATCACATCGGTAAAAATGCAACTCACGCGTGCGTCGTTAATTTTCATTGCGCGCGAAGTTGTAATCACACGCGGTGCTGCGGTGTCCGCGCGTGAGCCTGTGCGTGCGTCCGTTAAACGCGCGCGTCTCGATTGACGCAAGTATTTGACGATGCCACAGGCGGCGTGGCGTGCCTGCTGCACACATTTCACAGTTCCCTGTTTTCTGTACTTTGTTTTTAATGCTCGCGCGTAGGGACAGTCGGCTGTGTTGTCTTTGTTTTGAGCCGACACGCGCGCACACATACAACACGCACAGGCGCACGCTGCCAAAACACACCCTCGTAATAGGCAGCACCGGGCTGGAACCCAAACCCCAAACCCCCCACGAAGTGACTCCAAGTTGCGCATTTACGTCCGACGCTGCGCTTACGACAGAGCGTCGCTAAATCTGCGTCGCGGACCCCGCTGTGTTGTCTCTCGGAACCGTAGCCGGGTCGTACGGGCGGCGGCGTCGGCCGTACATTCCGACGTTTCGCCGTAACCAACCCGCGCAGCGAAACGCCGCACATCTGCCCCTACAACACGCGCGCGCTTTTTTTCCAGAGTTGGCAAGCAGCAGCAGCATCAGCAGCAGCAGCAGCATCAAGAGCAACATCATCATCATCAGCAGCAGCAGCATGAATCGCCTGCTCGCCCTCGCTCTGGCCGCGGCGCTCGTGGCGCAGTGCGCTCTGAGCCACGAGCGCGCCTGGGAGGAGGCGCCCCTGGGGCCCCTGCGGCGCGACCTGCACCAGCCGGCCTTCTCCTCCTCCGTGAGCGCCCGGGACCCGTCCCCGACCGCACACCACACTCCCCACACCACACCACCCACTCTTCCCCGCGCACACACACACACACAGCGTCCGTGCGCATCATCTCGCTCCCGTGTGTCCGCTTGCCCCGTTGCGACCCGCGCGAGTTGTGTACCTTCTGCCCAGGCTTTCCAAGCTAGGGTTGAAGGCGGTAATCCGCCAGCTCTATCCGTCTGTCTGCAGCATGCCAGTCGCGAGAACTCTCGTAAAATACGATCCTAAAATTATTTGAACGCGAGCGTAACGTTGTGCTGCGCTGCTGTTATAGTGGCGCGTCCGACTGAAAGCAGGGCGAATTGATCAGCGTTACGCAAAGCCGTGGACAACGCCCAAACCAGCGCAGGAATCACGGCTGCCAGTCACACTCGTCAGCTTCCTTCAGGCTCGGTCGATAATTGCGAAAAACGACGCGTTACCGCAGTCCATGCGTACGCGTGATTGTTTTTCCTTATCGCGGTGACACATTTAGAAGTAGGAATTGGTGATGCCCTGTGATGGACTGGCGTCCTATCTTAGGTATAGCCCTGCCTTGCGCCTGTGTCTGCCGGGATAGGCTTCGGCTCACCGCAACCCTGTACAGGATCAAGCGGTTTCTGACAAGGAAGATGAAGAAGAATCGATGATCGCCCATTCGATGAGTGTTACACGCGTTAGCGTGCCGGCACGCGGGCGCTCGTTCGCCGCTTGTTGTAGAGGTTCACGGATCGAACCGCGCGGCCGCCCTCATTAATACTGCGGCACGAATTAATAGTACGAGCCGTACGCTTAACCGGCGCGTGTTAAATGTCCCGCGACGTCATCGCAGGAGTGGGCCATTCCGTGCCGGTGTTAAATTCCCAATTGAGCCGTATTCGAAAACTTCACCCGCAAAATACTTTATTTGAAGAAACGTAACAATCATCTCCCACCGACTACAAACGCTAGGCAGGACCCTCGCGAGAAAGCGTCGTTAGACTTAGTGAGTTGTCCCTGGGTAAGCAAACGTCATAACAATAATGACAAATACACACTCTACTGATGTAGGTTTTCACACCTCGATTCGTGATGGTTGCTCTTCAGAGCTGTTCTTTCGGGATAGCCGTGCCGAGCGATCTCCCTCTCTTCCTCGCGACGTTTCGCCTCCAACGTTGGGACGCCTCATGATGCTTCCAACGTGGGAGGCGAAACGTCGCGAGGGAGAGAGGGGGAGATCGATCGACACGGCTATCTCGAAAGGACACCTCTGAAGAGCAACCATCGAATACACAATCACAGGTAATACTTGGTATTGCCTGCGAATTCTACCAAACACTTCGAAGCCAAGCTGAAAGACAACGATGTCCAGAAGCTGACCATCGTGCTTCGAAGAATCGCAAAGAAGAAGAAGAACGGGATGCTGTGCGGACGTCTCCTGTGTGTCTAAACGGCTCTGTCAGAGAGAGAGAGAGAGCCCCTCTCCGCTTGGCGCTCAGACATTCAATCCGTGCGGGGATCTGGATACGATCACGGCGCTCAGAGATAAAGTCGGTAACCCGAGCGGTTAGTTACTGTTTGTTGTATGTCGAATTGTGGAGATGCGACGCGTTAACGAATCGCGGAATTGCGTAAATAAATAAATAAATAAATTGTCCACAAATCCGCCCCACAACCACCGGCGCCGCAACGCGTCGCTGCTGATTTGTTTTTCAGTCAATCCGTCGGTTTTTATTAAATCTGGAAGGAACCGTTGAGCTGTGTAGCTCTTTTCAACAGTTATACAGCGGGGAGGGGGAAGCAAGTTGCACTATCTCAGGGTACCGGGAGAAATTTAGTGAGGAAAATTAACCTCGGCAGCAGCATATCGTTGGACTGTGGGAGGAAACCGCAGTACCCGGCGAAAACCCACGCGGACACGGGAAGAAAATGCAATTTCCACACAGAAAGGCACCCGAGCCGGGAATCGAACCCGGGACGGGTTCTTGCTGCGAGGCGCCACCACGCCGCCCTTTGTTTCGTTTGCTACCGTTGTCGCTTACAAAGCGATGACGTTGATCTGATGCTCAGATAACTCGATGAAGCCGCTAATGACGACATAGATATTCACAGCGATCTGGAGTGGTGACCTCGACCAGTTTAAATAATCGAATGAACGGAGAGAAAAACGCTCATTCGGCAGTAACTGCTCTCGAGAGGGCATACAGCGTGGCCCAGAAATACCTGACTCGTGTGGGCATTGGGGCACAAAATACGCCCTTTCTGCCGCACAGCAAGAAACCTCTGGGTTCGATTCTCGGCTCTGGTGCCTTCCTGTGTGGAGTTTGCATGTTCTCCCCGTGTCCGCGTGGTCTTTTGCCGGGTACTTTGGTTTCCTCCCATAGTCCAAAAAGACACGCTGCTGCCGAGATTAATTTTCCTGACTACATTTCCTCCGGTGCCCTGAAATGCTGTGTCTTGCTTACCCCTCCCGGCTGGACAACTATTAAAATAACGACATTGCTAAACGGTTCCTTCCAGCTTAAATAAAAACTGACTTCATCGTGGCAGAGATCTCTCACAGCTGAGCGATCTCCGACCAGATAGATGTGTTCCGTGAACAAGGGCCATGGCCTAAAAGTCGCATTGTATTTACGTTAATATTGAGGGCGGTGTGATTGAACGCACGTGTTGAGGAGGTTGATTTAAATTGTATTGTGCTCGTGCACCTCTCTCAACGCGGAATCACACATTTATTTGATCGACTTTAAAAATCAGAGCTGCACCAAGTTACGATCACACTCGCGAACTCGCGTACTCACTTTGCCAACGATTCTCAGGCAGATTACACAAGCTGGCGAATGCCTGATTATTGCCTGCTCGCCACGTAATGCCTTAAAGACGCTCTAACGCGGCGTGACTAACACTCGCTCTGCAAAGTAACTGCGTAGACTCAGCCTTAAGACACAGCCTTAAGTGAGGCTGCGTCTGCGTGTAAGAATTGTCACTGGGGGGGAGACAAAGACGGCGGTGTACGAGTGTGACCACGCCACGACCCTGCGCCTTAATCGGTGCTCGCTTACAGCACCGGCCTCAGCAAGCTGTGTCTCGGTACTAAAGGAAGCAACGAGCAGTGGAGGCACGCGCAGCGCGTTGTGTGACAGTGCCTGTGTGGGAGAATTCGCTGCGAGAGAGACAAAGGTGGCAGGGCGTGGTGCTCACCACGCAACCCCCCCCCCACCCCCGTTGTGTCGTGCCTGCCTTTTCTCGTTAACAGCACTTGACCCCCCAGCCTGTCAAGGCTATACGGGGGATCTTTGCCTTTATTCAATTCAACTCAACTTTATTGTCAATTCTGCCATATGGTCAGGACATAGAGAGGATCGAAATGCCGTTTCTCTCAGACCCCGGTGTTGGCACATACATGGACTGGAACACAACAACAAGGGTTTAAAAATACTATGATAAAAACAATACAAAATATTAACTTTTTAAAATATATTTACAAGTTAAGCTTAGCTGGGTGGTCGGGGGGGAGACAATAACAAGGCATAGATCTAGAACTAAATCTATAACTACAACAAATATATTTAGTGAAGCTCTCTTGTGCACAACACTTACATACATTTTCACGTGACCTAAACTCATAAATAGAGCTTCACTATGGATAACATTTGTCATGAAAGCCTTCGAGCTAATGTCACAAATACCTTTATGTTTATGTGGCCCCCACCTGTACCCTTGGACCCACGCAGATGGAGCGCGTGCTGCGGCAGAGTGTGGACGAGATGGGGGTGCGGGCGCGGAGGAGGAAGCCTCACCCCAAGGAGTTCGTGGGACTCATGGGCAGGCGGGCATCCGGTAGCCACACGCACCGCTCCTGGACGAGACGTGGATACGGACTGGGCGGGTAGTCAGCAAGGCAGTTAGCCGGCGCCAACCCGCTAGAGACTGGTTACTATATATTATGATAATAATAGCAGCATTTTATAGAGCGCCTTTCACCCGAGGGTCACAATGCGCTGCACAAGGGCCGCGGAGATATGTTATTGGTTAATTAATTGATGAGTGTTTTGAGTTGTGGGAGGAAAAGGGAGAATCTCAACAAAACCCACGCAGAATAGGGGGATAACGCACAAACGCCACACAGAAAGGCCTGCCCGAAGCGGGAATCGAACTGCGAGGTGGAGATGTTACCACAGCGCCATCCTTGGTGGCACGGTGGCCCAATGAGTAGCGCTGCCTCGGGTGCCTTGCGGTGTGGAGTTTGCATGCTCTCCCCATGTCCCCGCGGGTTGTCGCCGGCTGCTCCGTTAAACCTGATTGTGACCTGCTTCAGCCACCTGATGGAAGTGATCAATGTCACGACTATAATCTATCCATGTGTTTTTACTGCATGGGCTGGAATTAGTAACCGGTGGATGGCTTTGTGTGCCGTTTATCAGCTATTGAGTCACACTCCACGGGAGGTGAATGATTTGGTTAATTGATAATTGAGATGGCATTTCCAAGTTTTTAGCCAGATACCTTAAGTCGTTTAACAATTTAACCTGACCGTGCCATATGAATGAAACCAATCAACTTGCTTAAAATGTAAATTTCAAGGGGCTCACATTCTAAAGTTTAGTATTTCAGACATTTCTCATTGCTATACACATTAAACCAACCTCTGTGCTTAACGTCGAACCCTTCTGGAACATCATTAGAATTGAAAGCAGTCACTGATTAAGACATTGCAACTTACGGGAGATAAATATAACTGAAGTTTCTAACAATACAAATCAAGTTATTTGTATTCAGGGAAGTCTCTGTGATACTTAATCAGTCTCTATGAGACTTAATCAGTCTCTATGGGACTGATGAGACTGATTAAGTATCAGACTGATTAAGTATCAGTCTCATAGAGACTGATGGGGGTCAACGTAGAAGCGTTCACGTCGCGATCCCTGTCAGGAAATACTTGGTGTTGCCTGCGAATTCTACCAAACACTTCGAAGCCGAGCTGAAAGACAACGATGTCCAGAAGCTGACGATCGTGCTTCGAAGAATCGCAAAGAAGAAGTCTCTATGAGAGTTCTACACTGAGTTATGGGACGAGTTACGTGGGAACCTTTTTCATTGTTTAATTGCTCGTGGATTCTGCACAATAACCCACTGATAGTTTCTGATGAGTTTAAGTGAAGGGGAAACCGGTTTTAAGGTTGCAGTGTGCAAACAATCGCTGTTGTGTTAATGTAATCTAGAGCAGGGGTTCTCAACCTTTTGCGCCTCAAGGCTCACTTTGCGCACTTGGCTATGGTCCCCGCGGGCCACTAGGTGGCGCTCGCGGCCCACTGATGGGTCGCGACCCACCCGTTGAGAATGGCGCGTCTCGATTGTACATATATGGCGTGAGTAGGTGTCTCAACCCAGTTCTTGAGTAAATAAGGGAATACAGATATTATTACCAAGATGACTTTTGAAGATTATAAAACGGGTGCTCATTTCCATCTCGGTGAAAGGCACTTACACGGTATTGATTAAAGGGTCTAGTAAATGATTCGACAAAGTTCTGATTATTTACCCCAATCCTGAAATAAGCCTCCTTTCTCCGAGATAAGAACATGGGCTTTTCAATCTCATACGGCCTCCGCTTGGCTTAGGAGGAATTACTGTAGGCGGTCATTTAAACAGCGATTGTGCTGGTGGCTGAAGCCGTGGTGCCGTGGGTTATGCACCGCACCGTGGACCCGAGTTCGATTCCCGGGGAGCGTGAGATATCTGAACCGGTCCTGGCCCCCCTGCCCTCCTACCTTTCACCAACACACGGTGGCGCGGTGAGCAGCGTTGCCGCCTCACAGCAAGAAGGACCCCGGTTCGATATCCGGCTCGGGTGCCTTTCTATGTGGAGTTTCCCAAAGATATGCTGCATAGGTTCATGTCCTGACTAAATTGTCTTGACTAAATTACCCGCAGTGCGCTGAGATGTTGTGACTTGCTTTCCCCTCCCCGCTGGACAAATGTTAAAAAGAGCTACATAGCTCAACGGTTCCTTCCAGATTTAACAAAACTGACTGACTGATCCACATTGACCAGCAGCGTGGTGAAATACACCCACGCACACGACCACTGACTGCATCGTGGGGAGGACTTTGTCCAGCAGTGGATTGACAAAGTAGCTGCAAATTATCATCCTCATTATCAGTCCTTAATTAATCCTGTACAGAGTCGCGGGTGGCCAGAGGCTATCCCAGCATGGCTATACCCAGGCAGGGCTATATCTCGGATTGGACGCCAGTCCGTCACAAGGCACCAGCAGCAATTTAATCGGGCCAATTTAGTTTGTTTTAGATATGTCATGAGCTGTTATCATATAAGTTATGATGGTTGAAGGAAGCGCGACAACTTGCTAATTGTGTTTTCATTCTCAGATATCGAAGACATCTTACAAGAACAAATCCAAAGTGAGTATTTGGCAGACTCCTCCTCCACAGCGCGCTTCTTAATTAATTCATTCATTGCCAGAAAACACTAAATCCTCTACAGGTTTGCGGTGAGCCGGAGCCTATCCCGGCAGACACAGGGCGCGAGGCAGGGTTATACCCAGTATGGGACGCCAGTCCATCAGAGGGCCACGGAGGCAACCTAGTTAGCATGTCAATTCAGCGCGTTTGAGAATGTAATTTGCTGGCGGGGGTCGGCGTGGGTAGGACAGGCGGCCTCGCGATGTGTAGAGGTTTCACTAGAAATATGCGCTCTTAGAGAGGTCGTGTCTGGCGGAGACATCACTCAGACACGACGGGGTCAGCCAGCGAGCCAGCCATCCGCGCCTTCGCTGATCCTATCCGGTCCTACATGTGCTAATAGCCCATCTAAAATACGCAGCATTTATTATGTTTTGGTGACGGGCGTCGGGAGATTGGGCTGAAGACAGGACAGAGACGTATGCTGCAATTTCATGTTGATTCCCCCCAAATTGACCCTGCCAGACGGAAACAGAGGCTCTGCCACAAAGAGATACTGTATCTTAATGGGCTGGCAAATCACTTTAGAAGATTTGGTTACATTCTTCAGGCTGACTATGTCACGGTGACGACAAACAGGCGAATCGCGCGCTTGTAATTTCAATGAATTTCGTTAGAACATCGTTACGTACATTCCAAGTTTTAATATTGCATAGACGCACAATCTAGACGGTATCAGTGTCTTACTTGGGCGTAATATATGATTTAAATGACACGTAGTTATAAAACAAGAATGCGTTTGAAACCATACGTTTGAGAAGAGTCAGCCCGCTGTGTGTGAATGACCCGCGTATCTGAGTGAGCGCTGTGGGGGAATATGAATCAGAAAACGTGTGTGATTTGTCTCCGAAATTTCTGCTGACACCCAGAATCCAGGATTGTATAAATCACTCGGCGCTTGATCCCGGGAGCAGCGTTAGCACAATGGCTTCGTGTGTCTCGAGCGAAATTTCGAACCCGGTGCAGTTGTTGCCGTTGTTAATACGCGCAATTATCACTCTTAAAAACCGTCATTACAATTACATTTCTTTCGCCGTTTGTAAAAGCCAACGGTAAGCCTCAATTTCCTCGCTCTGCCGGATGACCTTGTCATCTGCTTTTAGCCTTGCCAGTTTCACGACCTTTCAGTATATTCGAAGCAGCCTCAATCATTAAATTTTTGTTCCTTTGGTTTTTATTAGTTGTTTTTTATTTCATTGTTGACATGCCGTTCTCTTCGCGGCCCTTGTGCAGCGCTTTGTGACTCTCGGGTGAAAAGCGCTCTATAAAAATGCTATTATTATTATTACGTGTTGTAACGTACAAAACAACATCAATGCCCTCTGCCGCATCTACAAAGCGGTGGCGTGCGGCGCGCCGTGTCTGACGTAGTTAACGGGTGGTCCTGTCATGCGCGCCGCCTCTTCCTTCCTTGGCTTCCCTTCTTCCACACAGCAGATGATGCGGACGGAACGTATTGACACGGCAGCGACGAGCCTCAAGCCACCGAAGATCAACAGATGTAATGGAATACACATGGTTGGATAAACAAACTAACGCGCTTTCTTTCAAGTCGTGATATTTTTCCTTGTCGTCTGTCTGGTTCACGGTTTATTCTTTCGGTTCGTCTCGCCACTGCATGCAACAGATCCCATGCTCCTTTCGTCTCGTCCCATCGCTGTAGCAGAGTTTACACACGTGATCATGTTGTTATTGACCAGGGTAGAACGTCATCGGTGGCACTATTCGATACCTCCGTGCATAGAGATGTGTGACCCGAGAGCGTTACGCAAGCACATAGTCACGAAACGATTAATCGCACAGCCAGGCCGCTCATAAGAATTCACAAGAGGATGAATTTGTACGATGTGCAGAGTTTTATATTTATTTTTGTTTCACGTAAATCAAGTCCTACCGAGCTGTTCTCACGCGTACGATGCTTACAGGATAACGCCCATCACCAGGATTTACTTGTGTGTGTGTCAGTGTGTTCTTTTAACTGTAATTTAAATTGGATATGTATAAATGGAGATGTAAAAAAAACTACGTTTGGTATTTGTGATTCAGTCTTACACGTGTGTCTGCATGCCCAGAGTCAATCATCAAGCATTGTTTGGTTTGATGAGACCCAAAAAATCAAAGCCAGTGTTTCACATCTATCCACGTGTCTTGGGGCAGCTGTCAGTCAGTCGGTTTTTATTTAAGCTGGTATAAACCGTTAAGCTATGCAGCTCTTTTTAACAGCTGTCCAGCTGGGAAAGGTAAGCAAGTTACAACATCTTAGGGCACCGGGGACAATATAGACCGGACAATTAACCGAGGCAGCAGCATGTCTTTGGACTGTAGGAGGAAACCGGAGAACCCGGCGAAAACACACGCGGACACGGGGAGAACATGCAAACTCCACACAGAAAGGCACCCGAGCCGGAAATGGAACCAGCGATTTTTGCTGTGAGGCGGCAGCTCTACTCACCGCGCCACCGTGCCGCTCTGAAATATTGCGACCTGCCACGCTGCGCCTCCCAACATCCTTCCCACTTCCACCCTCGCGGGATAAAATCCATCATCGCTCACCCAGGATCTCATAACCTGCGCGCATTGTTGTTGTCGCGTTGCGTCTTGACATGCGGTCACATTTAGACGCTTTATATACATTTATATGTGTTACTGCTCTGTGAAGAAAGTTGTAAGAAAAACGTACTCACGTATGATTCACGGTTGGTTTCTTTTGGGTTAGATCGTTGTGTATAGATATTATGTCAATGAGTTTTAACTGTAGCCCTCCACAATCCATCAGAGCCATCGTTAAGTTATCAGGTTGGAAAATATTCCAAAGTTTAAAAGCGAGCGAAATTCGGGAAATTATAAATACCCTACCAGCGTCATGCCGGGCTTAATCACTAGTTTAACCTCTAAGTCTCCGCGCAGAAATTGAAAAAGGATCATCTCAGAACAACACAGACCGCACATTATCAGCACACAGCGCAAGTCGTTCCGATGAATCTCTGAACGTCTGAAGATGTCTCCAGCGTGGCAGGCAAACATTCGCCAAGGAGGCAGAGGGAACACTCAACACGGCAATCACGAAAGAACACATTTGAACAGCAATTCTTAAAGTGTACTGATGTAGGAATCCACGGCTCGATTCTTGATGGTTCCTCTTCAGAGCTGTTCTTTCGTGATAGCCGTGTCACTGAGCGATCTCCGTCTCTCCCTCGCGACATTTCGCCTCCCACTGATGATGCCTCCAACGTGGGGGGGCGAAACGTCGCGAGGGAGAGGAGATCGCTCAGTGACACGGCCATCCGGAAAGAACAGCTCTGAAGAGCAATCGCCACCGATTCTCAAAGTGTCATCTCATCAGCCACGCAGCGCAAGTGAAAAAAGCAAGACACCAATTTCTTCCCGTTGCAGTGACGCACACCGACTCGCAAGTTTACAACCAGGGCAGGCAATCTCTGATCACGGCGATAGCCGGGGCGACAACTATCCCGCACAGGCCGAGTGCCGGCGAGAAGAACACGAAACTTTCCTCCCGTGTCACGAACGTCAGCTGTTGGGATAAAGAAGCCTCGGCAATCTGACATCTCTGAGCAGTCAGCCGAAATGTTACACAGTCATGAGCCGGGGGGGAATATATTGCCATCTTTTAACGGGCTACGATTTATCTTATCTTCCGAGCATCCACGGATGACGGGCGGAGGCGGGATGCCGGACCGCTCCCGCGTCGCGGATTCACGCGTAATGAACACGGCGCGCTGGTGCGGGTTGATTATTCGCGCCGATAACCTTGTCCGTGTGCGCTACACCGCCCCGCGCCCTGCTCGATCCGCTGCTCAGTCAGTGAGTTTGTATTCGAGCTGGAATGGACCGTTGAGCTGCGTCGCGCTTTTTAACAGTCGTCCAAAGCGTAGAGACTAATAGAGAATTATAGAGACACCGTGGAGTTTTCATAGTGGATTTTAACCTGCTGGAAGGAACTATTGAGCCATGCAGGCCTTAGACCAGTAGCGCAACTCATAGAGACAAGCAGAGACTCACAGAGACTCATAGTCAGTCAGTAGTGTGTGGCAATATGGCGCCGGCAAGCGGCCTGGCTGCCTCCTCCGCCTCTCTGCGCTTTAATCGCGCCTCTGAGTCCTTTTCTCGTCGAATGATTATCTTCGACATTGAATGAATATGTGCGCGTTATAAATGTTTTTTTTTTATTATTGTTAGTATTTAAGCTGGAAGGAACCTTTGAACTATGTAGCTATTTTTAACTGTCATCCAACTCATAGAGAATCGCAGAGACATGCAGAGACTCATAGAGACGCACACACACTCGTAGTATTTAAACTCAAAGGAACCGTTGAGCTATCTTAAGTTGGAGGAAACCGTTAAGCTATCTAACTATTTTTAACAGTTGTCCAACTCATAGAGAAGCAGAGAATCTTAAATACACACACAGAGACTACATAGAGACGTAGTATGTAATCTGGAAGGAACCGTTGAGCCGTGTGGAATCCGCGCCGATTCGGTCCAAGGCTAAGCGAGTCTGTCCCCAAGGGTCCATTGAGCGGTGAAGCGGGAGGCGGCCAGCGCGTTGCCAGCACAGACGGCACCACGAGGGAGCACTGTTGCATCTCTCTCAGAGCAGACGCCTGGACAGCTTGTGTCTGCCTTCATTTGATGCTGTAAACAAGCGATTCTTAACCTGGCGTGCAGGCACCCCCTTGGGGTGCGAGATGCCCTTACTGATGGGTGCGAGACATGCCAGCTTTTTGTTTATGTTATATTGCATAACTATTGCGAGGATACTCATTTGAGGCTGAGTCGACCTAGAGGAGGCCCAGGACCGGTTCAGAAAACCGCCGCCGTTGTTGGCCGCGAGCGGGATTCGAACTGGGGTCGCCAGGTTTGTAGCCCAGCGCGCTAACCACTTGTATAAGACAACAACAACAACCGCCATTCACCACGGCGCCTGTGCCAGGCCATATGCACCTTGAGGCCACGTGAAGTGTCGACGGCTCGCCGACAGGAGGTCACGGGACTGACCCAGGTTTTCATGGGCTGCCTGACCGAGATTACTGGCAGATGCACCACCTGTGCTCCCAACCCTGCCAACTTGTACAAGACACACACACACAGGTGTACACAGACTCGATCCCTAACTGCCAGCAGTTGCTGCAGCCGCGTTAGCGGGAGGGCTTCAATAGTCATCGCTTCTGTCCGGGTCGCTGACCCTGAAATGCACACCCAGCACGCGCCATACCCAGTATAGGTGTATAACTCTCGCTGTATCGATCCTACCACCCACTTGCTCTACCAAAGCTACCCGCTCAAATAATTATTTCAAAACAAAAGCCCTGGTCACTGCTAAACAACAACAAAAAACACGTTGACAAGGCAAGCAACAAATAACGGATACAAACAAGCAACAAATGATCACGTTGAGAATCCAGAATTGGAGAATTAATGTAATCGGCCCTGGTGCAATTAATTAATTGGGCGGGAGGCGTGTGTGTGGGGTGGGGGGCTGCATCTTTATAACCCGGCGCCAGCAGGTCTCCTCCAGCCTCTGCGTCCCGTTAGCCCCAGCGCAGTTACACCGCCTGCACACTCAAGCTGACAGCAAACGCCCGCCACTGGCCGTGGGCGTTATTGCTGCCGCCACAGCGGCGGGCAGCAGGGAGGGACGGAGCGACGAGGAGGCGGAGGAGGAGTAGGGAGCGGTGCGGGACGCGGGGGGGGGTGGGTGTGCGGAATCAGGAGCAGGCGGCCGAACCCGGGCGCTGGATGCGGATGAACGAAGCAGCGACCGCGGGAACATCTCTCCATCTCGTGAACCGCGCTCAGCACATCGGCAGGTGAGTTGCGCGCGTGTGAGCTCGGTCAAGGTGCGCCTGGCCTGGCACGGGCGCCGTGGTGCCGTCACCGCAAACTTAGCGGGCGAACGGCGGTTGGTCGTCGGTCGTTCAACTCAGCAGGTGAAACCGTCTCGGCGGAGCCACCGTTTAGCACATTGACCACAGGTGAACCTTGTGACCGGTGCAACGGGCACTCGGTTTTGTATTTAAGCTGGAAGGAACCGTTGAGCGATGTAGCTATTTTTAGCAGTTGTCCCGCAAGGAGTGTTAGGAAAGTTACAACTTTTCAGGACACCGGGGGCAATTTAGTCAGGAAAATTAACGGTGGATTTTGGGAGGAACCCGGAGTACCCGGCGAAAGGCCACGCGGTAAACATGCAAACTCCACACAGAAAGGCAACCGAGCCGGGATTCGAACTTGGGTACTTCTTGCTGTGAGGCGGCTGCGTTACGCACTGACAACATGTCCCCTCAACATAGTGACCAGGTATTTACAGTAGTTCTCCCCTCAACTGCTGTTAGGAGATACAGTATATTACAGCAGAAAAATACCCAGTAAGCTTGCAAGCTCTGGATGTGGGGTTCGTGCGAAACAACAGACGTGCGAATTAATACATGGTAGTTACACTTCGAACAGTGCTGGCGCGAGCCATGAGCAGACTAAGCAAATGCTCAGGGTCCTGAACAGCTCAAGGGCTCCCCTCTACTCGCTTTAAACTATTATTTATTTGCGTAAGAACTTTCCTGGGGGCCCAAACAATATCTCTGCTTAGGGCCCCCAATGGGCTAGCTCCGGCACTGCCTTCGAATCACCATTCAGTGTGACACCTGCTTAGATTTGAGATGGGGTGAGGTGAGGCTCACTCCAGGTGATTCGGACCTGGGCAATACACCTGCGCCAGTGGTGGAAATTCCGCGCTGTTGATGCGGGCACCAGGCTCCCCCGTGGGACAGCTGCTGGGACCTTCGCACAAAGTGTTTCCTATTTTATCGACCCTCGAGGCATGAGGGGCCGGTTCGACCCCTGACCAGGATTTGAACTCTCAGACTTTCCGATTGCAAGGCAAGCTAGCGGTTAGCCCAGAGAGCCCCGCGGGGCTGGATATACAATATAATTACAGCGCGGGGGAAAACATCACCTTGATAAACATGCTTTAAAAAAAACATCCAGACGTGACCGTCACTGCTCTGACAGACCGCTTGTGCGAGGTTAAATTTGAAACGGTGAATGATAATAATAATTATAGTTAATACAAGTTATAACGCGCATATGTTTATTCCATTGCTAAGTTATTCATTCTAATCTAAGAGATAATGACGCGCGAGGTAAACTGCAGGGGGGGTGGGTGTGGGGAGTCAAAACCACGCGGTTAGCTGGCGCCAACCCTCCAGACAATGCGAAATATATATTTTGAAGTTATCGGCCAATTAATTAATGCGTGTTTCTTTAGTTGTGGGGAGGAAACAGGAGAACCCGGAGGAAACCCGCGCAAAACAGGGGGAAAACACAAACTCCACACAGAAAGGAGCGCGAGGCGGGAATCCAACCCCCTCGGGCAGGATCTTCTTTCTGTGAGACGCGGGTGTTACCACTGCATAGACACTCTCCCACGCGGTACTCCCGACTAAAAACCCCGAAGTTGACACACGCCTAAAGATCGTGCATTCCGAACGCTCGCTGTGATTTGTGTGTCCTCATAACTGGGCGGCAGGGTGGCGCAGTGATAACACCTGCGCCCCACAGAAATAAGTTGCTGCCCGGGGCATTTCGATTGCCGCCTCGGGCACCTTTCTGTCTGGAGTTTATACGCTCTCCCCTTGTTCTGCGTTGGTTTCCTCCGGGTTCTCCGGTTTCCTCCCACAACTGAAAAAAACCCTAATTAACTAATTGGCCGATAAGATCATAATTTCTACGACGCAGTGTCTGGCAAATGTTGGCGCCGGCTGGCTGCGTGGCTCTCTTTCGTCCATGCCCAGGCGTGGAATTTGCGTGCGTTATACATTATTATTATCATCATCATCACCGGCGCGTTCATAACCCAGCAAAGGGACCCCCACCGATGAGCAGTCCCGCAGACAGGCCGAGGCCGTGCTTTGGAGCCACTTGCTCCCCTTGTAGCAGAGATGTTATCACAATAAACGCCCACGTGCGTATAGCTTTTGAAGCCCTCTGTGAACTTGAAACATCGATAACAACACCTGGCAAGTTTCGAGTGGTTTTGTAATTTACAGCCCTTTTAGTCAATCCGCGATTGGATCCGCAATCGTCTGTATGAGATTGCTCTCAAATCCTGCTTTTTCAGGATAGCCGCATCGAGCGTTTCTCGTCTGTCCTTCGCGACGCGTTATTCGGATTAACCCGATGATGCTCCTGAGGTGGGAGGCGAGACGTCGCAAAGAGAGGAGGAACGCTCGACACGGCTATCCTGAAAATAGCAGCACTTGAGAGCAATTCTCATACATCGAGCCGTGAAAGCCTACGTCAATACAAACATATATTTGGTCTTGACAGGGCAGTTTACATATATTGACGAAGGCTTCCCACCTCGTCTCGTCAATTCTCGGGGGAGGGTTGTTTCGCCATACTTCACCAAACTGGTCAATGCGGATTGATGAAGGGTGGAGGTAGACCTGGGACCAGTTCAAATGTTCAGATATCACCCGCCACTGATGTTAACCGTAGCCAGGAGTCGAACCCACGTTGCGGGTGATGTAGTGTGGCTTGAAAACCACGGTATCGCCGCTCCAGCCCTTGAGCGGTTTCCTTTGGAACACAGTCAGAATGCCGGGTTATAGATGGAATCCCTCCTCCCTGCACCTGACGCTGGGCCCCACCGTTAGCGGCAATAACTCAGCACAAATGAAAAGCACGCTCGGGCGTCCGTGCAGGCAATGGCTACACATACCAGGGAGCTGTGTCCCACGCACGGAGACGCCCAGAATCCATCAGACAGGTGAAGGTCTCTGTCGGCTGCGGAGCGTGGTGGGCATGGGCCCTCGGGGAAGCGGTGGAACGCAAGCGCCTTGTTCGATCCCCCACCCACCCTACTCTCCGCCGTCATACCCCGCCACCTGGGCCCTTTCGACCCCTGTCCCCCCAGAGCGAGACCAGAGTAGAGAAGCTGTTACATGTAAATACTGTGCGTAATGCCGATTAACTCTTGCAGTGCCCTGTCGACGCCGATCGACATTATTTTTCATCATCCACTGTGCCCTGTCGACGACCGTCGTCGACACGTTATAGTACTGCCTTACAACTAATTGTATGAATGAATTATACTTCCCACCACGACTTTGTACGGGATTAAGCGGTTTCAGAAAATGGATGGATGGATGATAGTTCCCAAAGTTGTCTTCCTTTCTCACATTTCTCAGTACTAGGCCCTACACTTGAGTCTTGCGGGCGTACAATCAAGGAGTCGGAGTTGGCCCCGGGCATCACCAAACCTCTGCACGCCACTGTCTGGCCGGCCTGTGCGTGGTTGCAGGTCCATGTCTCCCTTGCGGGCTGCACCTGCCCCGCGCGGCGGTTGGCGGCTCCGGGGGCCCGCGGTGGCGCTCGTGTTCTTGCTGCTGTGCTGCCTGGAGCTGGCGAGCGGGCAGCAGAGGGGCGGCCGGAGAGACTTCACCGGGAGAGGGCCTTCCCCGTTGCGCCAGAGGAGGCCCCAGGCACACACGGGGCCCGCGGCCTTGTACGGCAGCAACGGCCCAGGTTTGGCGTCGAGCTCGACTCGGAATTGACGCAAACTCTCGCTCCGATGGGAATGGGGTTCATTAACAAGGGGTTCATTTTTCACCGATTGCTCTCTGCAGGTGCGTCGCAGCCGCGGGTGTTGTGGGTATTGCGACACCCGCACTTTCACAGAAACATGATTCCATCCCCCCCCACTTTTTCTTGCAACACCCGCGGCTGCGACGCGCCTGGCTTCCTTGGTCGACTGGAGGCAGGATGTGATTAGTAGCTGTAGTCATGGCTGAAAGTAAGCCGGTACGGTCTGGCGCGGTGTACCTGTAAGCACTGCCACAGCTAGCCCGTTGGGAGCCTTAAGCAGAAAGGAGTATATTATTGGACACGTGTTACAACTGTAGGACATGGTGTCTGCCCAGATACAATCTGCTGTTGTCGCTTGGCTGGGGTTGCCCTTGGGCGGGGGGGGGTACATCTCCGCGCACCCACGCCGTCGTCAAAGCGAACTCGCGCGCGTTCCGCATACCCACGATCATAAACGCTCTCAATACCCTTCTGTTTTTAATCATCCGCTGTTTATCGAGGAATCCCCCTTCCGTCCCCGCATTGTCGCCACCCATCGAGTCTTAAGCGAAACTCAAAGCGGTCAAACACAACAAATAAACAGGCGAACAAAGTGTCTGTGGCCGTCGCGCCGCCGGAGCCCACGCCGTCTCTTGGCGATGTCCTCCAGACTTGACATTTCTGCCTAGTTGTGATTGCTGATTCGTGTTCTAAAGGTTCTAATTGTTTCACTCTTCCCTCTTAAAGTTGATTATCCATCCATCCATTTTCAGAAACCGCTTAATCCTGTACAGGGTCGCAGTGAGCCGGAGCCTATCCCGGCAGACACAGGACGCGAGGCAGGGGTATACCGAGGATGAGACGCCAGTCTAAAGTTGACTATGTTACCCTTAATATGCTTTAGGTTTTTTTTCACTATCGCAATGCACAGCCTTAATCTTACACTATTACTTGTAAAAATGTGCAATGCTATGTATTTTGGACCATTTTATTTGAAAATTGCGTGCAATGCTAGGTGTACATGTTTTTTTTATTGTTGGTTGATTTAAATTTGGTTATCTATGAATCTTGTATATTTTTAAATTATTCTCAGCAATTCGCATGTTTGTTGTGTCAGCGCGGGAGTCCCGTAAAGAGCTTTCAAGCTCGCTGCGCATTTTTTTCTGCTGTCATAATAAACATCTATCTATCGTTCTATCGATCCAGACGGGAACCTGACGTGCGCCATGGAGATCGCCTTCCTCATCGACAGCTCGGAGAGCGCCAAGGGCAACAACTACGCCTTCGAGCAGAAGTTCGTGCTGGACTTCACGGAGATGATGCGGAGGGAGAACGGGGTCGCCGGCTTCCTCAGCTGGAGGATCGGCCTCCTGCAGTACAGCAGCACAGTCAGTGGCCTCCCTCGGGTCGCGGTGCTTTCCCTGATTAATGATTCGCGGGCGTATCTAGGGCAGCGGTCCCCAACCTTTTTTGCGCCACGGACCGGTTTCATGTAAGAGAATATTTTCGCGGACCGGCCTTCAAGGTGTGGGGGGATAAATATGACGAAATAAAATAATACGACCGGCATAAAAACAAATATAAAGTGCATACAAAATACAAGTCACCATTACGCTGAATTATCCGGTCATTTTTCAAAATAAAACATCTTTCAGACTGATAATCAATAAAATATGTTTTTAAATAATTCTTTCTGTTCGGCCCGGTACCAAATGACCCACGGACCGGTGGTGGGGACCACTGATCCAGGGTATGGCAGGTATGGCACGTGCCCTGGGCCTGTTCTCCCCGTGCCCTGGCACAACGAGTTAAATACACGCGCGCGTTATTACGTGTTTGCCTCGATTGCTACCTGGACACCCATCAATAACATCCCAACTCAACGGGATCATACCGGTGAAACACTAACAAACCAAACTAAACGCGGCTACCCCATGCTGTGAAAATAACCAGTCGCCCACCGCCCGTAACCGGTGCGGCGCGCGGGGAGGGGTCCCCCGTATAGCCTTAACAGACAGTAGGGGCAAGTGCCGTTAGCGAGTAGCACCTATGAAGGTCTCCACGTCACACGAGGGGGTGGGTGACCAGCACCACGCCCGGCCGCCTTCGTCTCCCGAGTGGCAATATTTACACACCGCTCTAGGTACTCATTTGAGGCTGTGTCGACCTAGGGGAGGCCCGGGACCGGTTCAGAAAATCGTCCCCGATTCTCGCCGTGAGCGGGATTCGAACTCGGGCTCGCCAGGTTTGTAGCCCAGCGCGCTAACCACCGGTCCCCCAGCACCCCAGCACTCACGCCACCCCGAGGCACCCACGGCACCCACGCCACCGTGTCCCCCGTGCAGGTTCGCGTGGAGCAGACGCTGCGCGACTGGCGCGGCCCGGACGACTTCTCGGGCCGCGTGCGCAGGATGACCTACATCGGTCACGGCACGTACACGGCCTACGCGCTGGGCAACCTCACGGAGCTGTACGAGGCGGAGGCCCGGCCCGGCGGGGTGCGGGTGGCCGTGCTGGTGACCGACGGCGTGGACCACCCGCGCGGGCCCGACTCTGCCCAGGCGGCGGCGGCGCTTCGGGAGCAGGGGACGCGCCTCTTCGTGCTGGGCCTGAGCGACGTGGCGCGCCGGCCCGAGAACGCGGCACGACTGCGGCTCATGGCCAGCACGCCCGCCACGAGATACGTGCACGACCTGCGGCACCCGGCCGCGTTGGGCACGCTCGTTGCCGAGCTGGTGAGGTTGCCACCCCCCCCCCCCCCCCCC
>JAZEWU010000006.1:11794380-11819026 GCA_036362915.1 Geotria australis | reverse complement strand
CCTGGACGCTGTCGAACAAAAGTCAAGCGCTTAATAATAATAATGCCTATTTAAAAGCTGCAGCGCGCGGTATTCACTCACTCTCGTCGAGAGAGAGAGCGCGACTCGGAAGGTGCGATGAACCACAGACAAGCGGGAAGGCGGCCACACCGTTAGCCGGTGCCAACAACAGTCGAAGCTCCGCTCACGATGTTTGGAGACGGGAATATAGTACATGATATGATCAACCTTCTATTCATAGCTGGAGAAAACAGAATGGCGGTCGCATGACTCTCGCTTTCAGCATCTGTGTTCTCGTAGGAGCTCCAGAGCCGTCGAGCTGTGTGCCAGTGTCATGATGCGTGGGGTCACTTTGCGCGTGGCCGGGTGTGTGTGTGTGTGTGGTTAGCGGTGGAGTGGGGAGCGGTGGGTCAGTGGTTAGCGCGCTGGGCTACAAACCTGGCAACGCAAGTTCCAATCCCGCTCACGGCCAACGCCAGTGACGATTTTCTGAACCGGTTCTAGGCCTCCGCCAAGGCGATTCGGCCTCAATTGGTTAGCTAGTGCGGTGTGTAAACATTACCAGTAGGGAGACAAAGGCGGTCGGGCATGGTGCTGGTCACCCACCTCCTCGTGTGCCGTTTCGACCTTCACAGGTGCTCGCTAACAGCACTTGACCCTACGGTCTGTTAAGGCTATATCGGGGATCTGCATCTGTTTGTGCGTGGTTAGCGGTGGAACAATGGGTCGCGGCACTCCACTGCGAACCCAGCGTCCCGAGTTCAATCCCACCCACAACAAGAAACAGTGGCGAATATTTTAAACCGAAACTGGGCCTTGACCTTAAACGAGTACTTGGCTCGGTGTGTAAACATCAGCCGTGCCGGCCTTAATCGGTTCTCCCCATCAGCACTTGCCCCCAACCGTCCGCTAACGCTATATGGGGGACCTTTGTCTTTGCATGTACTTGTG
Source organism: Geotria australis (assembly GCA_036362915.1). NCBI lineage: Eukaryota > Metazoa > Chordata > Hyperoartia > Petromyzontiformes > Geotriidae > Geotria > Geotria australis. The sequence continues at coordinate 11,818,075 of JAZEWU010000006.1, read as the reverse complement.
CCGGACAGGGGGATAGGGGCCTGCCCGGCCCTCCAGGCGTGCAGGGGGAGGCGGGCGTCGGACACCCAGGGCCAAAGGTAAGCGGCCTTCACTGCAGGGCCCCAGAGGCCACAGGACCTTCACGTGAGGTGTTTGCTGCCACTAACAGCTCAGGCGACCTCACTGCACGAGCGGCGCGCGGACACGAAGCGTCTCGGCATCAGAGATGTCTCCTGCGTTGACAGACGGTGGCAGCTACCGCTGTGATCGGTAGATAGATGTTACCCACAACCTGGAACAGCCTGCCACATCTATTACGCCTAACACAGTAACCCCACAACCGTCAAAAAACCTTTTAAAAAGTCACCTCTCCACCGACTCACAATAAACCGACTGAGCAAGGCTCCGCGCCTCCGAATCAACGGGTGCAACGCGCCCGGAGAATATGCGCGCGTTACAAAAGTATATTATTATTATTATTTCACGGCTCGATTCGTGACGGTTGCTCTTCAGAGCTGTTCTTTCTGCATAGCCGTGTCACTGAGCTGTCTCCCGCTCGCCCTTGCGACGTTTCGCCTCCCACGTTGATGACATTTACGATTCTCGGTCACGGCCAGCATCCATGACGCATATCGAGATTGGTCCTGGGGCCTTCCCGTGGTCGCCGTAGCCTCATTCACGAGTACCTGCCACGGTGTGTAAAACATCGCTACCCGCGGGAGACAAAGGCGGACAGGCGTGGCGCTGGCCAGCCACCCTCTAACAGCACTTGCCCCCCAACAGTCTGTTAAGGCTATACGGGGGGGATCTTTGTCTTGTGCGCGTTTCCCAGGGCGATTTTGGTTTCCCGGGCAGACCCGGCCCCGCGGGCCCAACCGGGATAGGAGAGCCTGGGCTGCCGGTGAGTGTCCGCATACACACGGGGAGGAATTCCCCGCCACGCACCCCACGACGCCCCCCCACACACTCCACGCGGTCTCCCCTCTCCCACGCGTGTCGCTCGGCTCACCGAAAGCCCGGTCGGCACATCAGAATGTGGGATTCGAATTCGATTCGATTCTTCGAAGCGTGATGGTTATATGACAGTTTCCCATTGCAACAAGTTCTTCTTTAGTTGCAGACAGCCCTTCAACATTTAGAGATATAATAGTCAGTGCTGGCCTTAAAGGCGGCAGGCATTGGCCTCTCTTCTTGCTCCAGACTGAGGGGCTTCTGGCATCTGTTGACCTTCAGGACATCGTTGTCTTCAGCTCGGCTTCGGATGTGGGATACACGGCGGTGACAGGACAAGCACTGTCATCTCAGAAATGTTTTTCGTCTCATTTATTTGTTTGATAAGTTTAATGCGTGTGCCGTGTCGACCTTAATGTGTGCTACTCGCTAACGGCACTTGAGTCTACAGTCTGTTAAGGTTATACGGGGGATCTTTGGCTTTGTGTGGGGAGCGGTGGTTCAGTGGTTCACGCGCTGGGCTACAAACCAAGCGACCCGAGTTCGACTGACGCGCACGGGCCAACGCCAGTGACGATTTTCTGAACCTAACAGCACTTGCACGCTAGCAGCACTTGCACCAATAGTTTGTTAAATGCTGTACGGAAGATCGTCTATCTTTCCATGCACGTGCAACACGTACGTGTGTGCCTGTGTGCGTGTGTGCGTCTGTGTGTGTTGCTAAGGGAGCACCAGGACCCCAGGGATTGCCGGGGGAGAGAGGCCTCCCCGGGGAAGGGCCCCAGGGGACCAAGGTTAGGGCCGCACAATGCAGCGCGTCTCACGCACGATGCGCCTCTCACCCACCCGCGTCTCGCTCACATCGCGCCAATCCACGCCGGTCACAAACCGCTCGCCTCTGTTCATTTAAACAAAAGATAATCTCACAAATACAATACAGAGAGGGAACGACAAGACGGGGCAAGATAAGGAAACAGGAATCGTGATAAAACGTGTTCTCGAAGTGGAAACCTTTTTGTAGAAACGAGTTGGGGGATTTTGAGGCACAGAAATCCGTGGTGGCTTTACGCGTGTTCCAGGAGTGGATTTTAACTCCTGCAGGAACCTCCCTGTTAATTAGCATGGTCCCATGTGCGGCCTGGTTACGTAGGCTGGTCAATATGAACCAACACTCGCTTTCAAAGCCAGCTATACATTTCTCCTGTAATCAGATAACACCTTCGGTACAATGATTATTGTGTGGGTGTTATTTGCTTCGTGATGTTTACCACTGCCGAAAGTGATGCGCGCGAGTCAGTTTAACTAAAAAGATAACTGCCGTAGATTTGTAACTCTCGTTTTCAGCATTTTAACTCAAATTACGATGGAAGTGGTAAAAAAGTAAAGATTACTGAAAATCGGTGACCTCATGGCTGGGACGGTGACAGCGCGTTCGCCACTTGTCACATAATGCTATGGTTCGAATCCAGGTAATTACTGCTGGTATTTATACACACAGATACCATGGGCCGTCTGTTTCGCAGTGGACATTAAAGGTCCCGCGACGTCATTCGAAGCGAGCAGTCGCTGCGTGCCGCCCGTCACGGCCCAAACCCGCCAAACTTTCTCAAAACGACTCCGAAAAATCCCTCGATTGGGAATGCGCAGCAGCATCGCCCCCTGCTGGGAAACGACTGCAGACTTGTAAAGCCAAGTTGTATGTGGATGAGTTATTTTTTTACGTCAAAATTGGTTCAGTTAACGTGACATTATTTGTGTGATGCTTGCGCAGGGAGACCGAGGGAATGATGGGCCCAGAGGCCCCTCCGGGTCGGCGGGATTCGGACAGAAGGGCGACAAGGTGAAACCCTGTCTCCATTCCTCCTCCTTCTGCACTTTCCAGCCAACACTCCCTGTCTCTATCTCCGTGTCTCGTCCATGACCAGGCGTGGAATTCGCGCGCGTTACAAGTTGTGTTATGATGTTACGTCTGTCTGATTACACTGCGCGTCAACACGAAAGCAGACACCGTAGAGGTCTACAGAGCAACCACGAACTCCTCCAGCTGAAGCCAAGCCCTGGTTTTATGACTTGAGCCACGCGGTTGTATGAATCACAAAGTGAGGAGCACAGAAATTTCGGGAGAACCTCAGAGTAGAGTCGCTGCTCCTTCGGGTTGAGAGGAGCCCAGTTGAGGTGGTTCGGGCATCTGATAAGGATGCCCCCTGGAAGGCTCCCCCGGGAAGTCTACCAGGCGCGGCTCACTGGGCGGAGACCTAGCGGCCGACCCAGGACAAGCTGGAGGGAGTAGGTCCTTCGACTGGCCTGGGAACGCGTGAGAATCCCCCCCCCCGCAGGAAGAGCTGAAATCTGTGTTGCTGAGGAAAGGGATGTCTGGTCCACTCTCCTTGGACTGCTGCCACCGCGACCCTCACCAGTACAAGCGGTTTAGAAAATGGATGGATGGTTGTATGACTCGAGACACCCGGTCGCGACTCGGTCTAACCGCGATGTCTGGTCTGCGTGGGCGCCGCACACACACCTTGTGTCGGCGCGTCGCCGCGCCGTTGATCGATGTTCTGTCACCCAGGGGGAGCTGGGCTTCCCAGGGCCTCCAGGCCCCACGGGGCTGTCAGGAAAAGGTCTTCCAGGCGACAAGGTAAGCGTTCCGCCTCCCTTTGAGGGCACTGTCAAGATAACTGACATCTCTCTATGGAGATAAATTAACCGTGCTGGTGGTGGTGGTGGTCTGCATTTATTAATGCCTGCATTCTTCAAGCTGGTGTAACCTGTACCATTGTGTCTCTTGCAAGGGGGATCAAGGCCCCAGGGGCCTGCTGGGCCCACGAGGGCCCACTGGCGAAGGCATTCCTGGATCCAAGGTATCATCAGTAATGTCACCGTAAAGCAACACAGCGCCGCACGACTCGACCGACACGCGTGTACACAATGTCAATCAGCAGGTCACGCGTGGCGGGGTAAACAGGCTCCCACCGCCTCCCCAGACGTTTGGTCAACGTGGAATGGTATGCTGAATGATCTCAAGATGGGCTCCCTAGAGGAAAGCTTTTCAAAACTCTTACACCTCAAGGCCCACTTGCCCCACTTTGGTACGGTCTGCACGGAGCACTCGGTGGTGCTCGCCGCCCACTGATGGGTCGCGACCCACCGCTGGAGAACGGCAGCTCTAGAGCTCTCTCTCGTGAAAGTCCTTCCACCAACAGTGCAGTGTGCCAGATATTGCAGGGCTGCTCCGTTACCTTGTATCTCTACCTACCAGGGTTGCCACCTGTCCCGGTTTTCCCAGGATCGTCCTCCTTTTTGAGGAGGCACTACCACGAATTTACAGCGTTAACTTGCGTAAAGATGAACCATTAGCCATAATCATAAACAATCACAAACAGTATTGCACAGGACAAACATGTTCAATAATTGCAATAAATTAATACGATACTAAATTGCCCCCGGTGCCCTGTGATGGAGTGGCGTTCCATCCTGGGTATAGCCCTGCCTTGCGCCCTGTCTGCCGGGATATGCTCCGACTCACCGCGACCCTGTACAGGATTAAGCGGTTTCTGACAATGGACGGATGGATATCAAGAGACAATACAGTGGAACAGCGCGATGGGAATTATCGTGACCCCACGAAGAGTGTTTGCTGTCGAACGCGAAGCCGTAATTTGTTTACCTGCGATGTTGCTCCCACAGGGGGTCCAAGGTCTCCAGGGGGACCCGGGGCCCTCCGGTGTCGGCTTGGAGGGGCAGCCGGGCCCCAAGGTGAGACGCACCGCGGCGTGCCACCCTCTAGCCGCATCGTTACACCTCATCTCGCTCCATCTCACTGGCGGTCTCTCCATTAGCCGTTGGATGTTTTTGATTACAGCAAAGAACAGCTGGCGAGCTCTGGATGCGGGATTCCTGTGAGTCTCGCCAGACTGGGAGCAGCCAGGAGCGATGTCAGCCACTTGTCCAGACACAATTCTGCTCATCTTGCGAAATAAGGATGAGTTGATGGTAGGCTGTGACTCTCTGTACAGCAGTGCGGTCTCCCAACTTTTTGTTTAAACACAAGATCACTTTTCGAACGATTCTCGATGTGTTCGTATTTGGATCGATTCACAAATCGGTACCAGAATTGGCTCCCAAATCAATTCCCCCTTTAATGCGCGTGTACACTGCGTGGTGTCGCGATTACACGCACCACTTGTTACTACCAAGACCACAGTGGCTACATTATGGATATATAGATAGACATGAAGTGCGATTGTTTAAGACTCCGGGATCGACTGGTTTGAGTCCACTGCTCGACAGGATGTAACGTATTGCAATGTGACGGCTACTGCAGCCAATCATCACCGGGGTCTCTAAAGCCTAATCCGTCAACACCGGTGGGGGAGGGACTCAAAATCCCCCAATACCTCACGGCGGTTTCCACCAGATTTACATGCTCCCGGGAGTCATCATCAACGCAATGTGCAGTTGCCCCATTAGAGTAGCTACTGGGTGTGCAGGCAGTGCAACTGCACCGGGGGTCAATGGGCCGAGTGAAACAGGCTTTCACGAGATAGTGGCAGAGAGAGGCAGAGTGGAACACGTTAACTTCCATAGTGGAGAGAAGAGCATGTCAACAAAAAACTGTAATTTAACCATCGCGCTTCGAAGAATCGCAAAGAATAAAAACTGAGAGTCAAGCAATGTCGATAAATTATAGGACATATGACATAAAGACGGCAGATAAAATACTAATAATTCTCCAACAAGCAAGGAGGGAACAGGTTTTCCCGAGCAGACGCAGATCGGCACGGCACCACTGACCCGCATCAACTGACTCGCACCAACAGTCCAAGCCAGGAATAAATGTTCCCATGAAGGCGCTGGAGAACGCTAAATAAATAAGGAGGAGCTCGCTCGCTTCCCCTGGCCCGTGTGCCCGCGTCCATGCGACGGCGTGAGTTGGCAGTCATCCGCGCCTCACACACAGAATGGTCTTGCCCGAGGCGGTTCGATTCCCGCCTTGGGTGCCTTTCTGCGTGGAGTTTGTGTATTCTCTCCCCCTGTTCTGCGTGGGTTTCCTCCGGGTTCACCCGAGGGTCACAAAGCGCCGCACAGGGCTGCGGATAGAACGGCACGTCAACAACGATAGAGAACGGAAAATCAGCATGTCTTTGGTCAACATCCCCTAAGCTATAATTCATAATAACAAAACCACGTGGCCAACGCCAGTGTCGGTGTGGGAGGGTGTGATTGGGGGGGTTCCCCCGGGGGGGAGCCCCAAGGGGATGCCCCCCGTCGTGACGCCGTGTTGACCTGTTGCCCCCGTTGTGACGCGGCAGGGGGAGCTGGGATCTCCCGGCCTCAACGGGTTTCCTGGGCAGCGTGGAGATGACGGCGCGATCGGACAGAAGGTAGGAACCCCTCCGAGCTACCAGCACCGTGACGGCGAGAACCGAATTGTAATACAACGGGCGCCGTTAGATTTTTAGATAGATCGATATTTGATGTTGCTCTTCAGAGATGCCACCCTTCACGGGGGCCTCAAGGTGTACCTGGCCTGGCACAGACGCCGTGATAGCATCGCCGCCACTTGTATGTATTTTAATTGTTGCATATATTTGTATTATTGTCAGCAATTTGCATGTTTGTTGTGTCGGAGGAGTCCCGTAAAGAGCTTGCAAGCTCGCTGGGTATTTTTTATGCTGTAATAATAAAGATCTATCTATCTATCGATTTAGTAGCAAACGGCGCTTGTTGTTTATTTTTTTACACGGGTGGTTCCCAGCCCCGATCTTAGTTGCTGCCCGCAAAGCCGTCACGAGCGAGGTGCAGACAAGGTTGTGACCACAAATTCCCAGATTCTCAACCGCGCGGGGGTCCCAGAAAGGTTCTTCTTGGGCGTTGAGAGAAGAGGCGTGAGAATGAAACGGCTCGCCCCGCAAGCTGCGCCGCTAGCCCGGCCGGCTGGCACCCCCTGCTGGCCAAAGCGCGCAGGCGCGTGGTGAGGGCACGACTTGTTTCACAATGACACACAGTATTCGTGTGTGTCAGTCAGTTTGTATTCAAGCTGGACGGAACCGTTGAGGCATGCGGCTCATTTTTAACAGTTGTCCAGCGGGGAGGGGTAAGCAGGTCACAACATGGCAGGAATCCCGGCTTACAGAGCTTGCAAGCTCACTGGGAATGTTCTGCTGTAATAACAAACATCCATCCATCCATATTCTAAACCGCTTGTCCTGGTGAGGGTCGCGGTGGCAGCAGTCCAAGGAGAGTGGACCAGACATCTATATATCTTTCTATTTATTTAGTCAGGATTATTAACCTAGGCAGCATGTCTTTGGACTCTGGAAGAAAACCAGAGTACCCAGCGAAAAGCCATGCAGACACGGGGAGAACATGCAAACTCCACACAGAAAGGCCCCCGAGCCGGGGATTAGAGCACGTGTTCCGCAAAGTTAAACTTTCAGAGGAAGTAGGTTCTTCCTTGTTCTATCTGCAGAACTATATATAAACAAACAGGCCTCTGTCGGGTTATGAGTGCATCGTTGTGATTCCTTCGCTGATGTATTGACGTAAGGTTTCCACGGCTCGATGTATTAGAATTGTTCTCGAGATAGATACATGTGTATTATTAAAGCGGAAAAAATACCCAGTGAGCTTTAGAGCTTTTTACAGGATTCATGCGACGCAACAAACACGCGACTTGACAAAATTAAATAAAAATCTAAAAATAGCGACTTAACCAGGATTGCAGTGTCGAGCGTTCCTCCTCTCTCTTTCGCGACGTTGCGCCTCGCACGTTGGAGGAAACATCAGGCCTAGCCTGGCCCCAGAAGAGCATCTGTTGAGAGCAATTCCCAGTGCTGTTGGTGACTTTAAACGTGTGTCCGTGCAGGGAGAGACCGGTCTGCTTGGGCCGCGTGGGCCGGAGGGCCCCCCTGGGATTGGTCTGCAAGGGGAAAAGGCACGTTGGTGACTCCTTTGACCTTCTCGCCGATGTGTCATTTTTGAGTCATACCGCGTGATGTTCGGCACGAGGTCCGACGTTTCGTTCCACGTGCCGGGAGCTTATTCCCGGAACTGGTTTGGACGTGAAACCGCTTCCCGTTGGAGCTCCCAGTTACTCATGAACAAACACAGACTCACACAGAGACCTGTAGACTCACATAGACTCAAACAGAGACCTGTAGACTCACATACAGGGTGCGGCATAAGTCGCTTTCCGGAGAATAATTAAATCCATCCATCCATTTTCTAAACCGCTTGTCCTAGTGAGGGTCGCGGTGGCAGCAGTCCAAGGAGAGTGGACCAGACATCCCTTTCCTCAGCAACAGATTCCAGATCTTCCTGCGGGATTCCCAGGCGTTCCCAGGCCAGCCGAAGGATATATTCCCTCCAGCGTGTCCTGGGTCGGCCTCTAGGTCTCTAAATCACTTTGAAAAATACACTATTTATTGGTTATTACAGAAATTGTTCAAAGTGTCCTAAATCCTGTTGCATCTTTGGATCACCGCACAACAATTAGCGCGGTGCAGTTCTTTGTTATTATTCAACGTCTCGAACTCTTGACGTATCAAATAACTATTCTCAGTGAAGCGACTTATGCCGCACCCTGTATATCCACCGCAGCAGCCATCTACAACGTGTGCATCAGCAGCAGCAGCAGCATCCGTCCACATCACCGCAGCTGCTCTCGATTCCACACACTTTGATTCAGTGCAGCACTGCGGCGCACACGTGCACACGGCAGCGTTGATGATGATAATAATAATAATATCAATTTATATAGCGCCTTTCACCCGAGGGTCACAAAGCGCTGCATGATGAATCACAGCTCCCATTAGTGGAGGCAGCGTGTCACTCTCGTCAAAAGCTGTGCTCCAACGCCGAGACACTCACGGTCAGCGAAACAGTTTTCACACCAGCCTCTGGCTCGGCGGTGTGTGCCGAGCTTTGAGGAGGCGTGCGGTTGTGACCGTCAATCATTCTCGCCCCGCAGGGAGACCCTGGCCTGAGGGGACAGAAGGGGTTTCCGGGCGGCCCAGGTACCGTGGGCAGCATGGGGCCCAAGGTGAGTGGCGATGGTGACACCGGGGGGCCGGCGTGAACCCAGCACGCTCGGCTGCTCTGCACCTGCCTGCCTGACGCGGTTATGGTTTACACAATCGCATCCAGATTGTATCACGATAGCGATGTCGCTGGTGCGCTGCGAAGAAGCCCAGTTCGACGCTGGCAGAGCAGCGCCGTTGTCCGTGTTGGAGAACGGGCCACACAGAAGTGGATTTCGCGGAACTAATTCTGAGATCGCTTCAAGTAACCACTGGTCCTCGCGTTGAGGAGGCAGCAGCGCTTTTACACGTGCTCGCCACCAGTGCCGGCGCTAGGCATGAGCAGAGTAAGCAAATGCTTAGGGCCCCAAGCAGCTCAAGAACGTCCCGTATTCGCTGTTTATTATTATTATTTATTATCAGAAGAACTTGCCTGGGGTCCCCAAAAATATTTCTGCTTAGGGCCCCCAACAGGCTAGCTTCGGCATTGATATCTGCGGTGTCCTGAGCTACTTGCCTTTTGGCAACACTTAGCTAACAAAGGTGAGACTAGGCTATGAAGAAACCGTCTCTGGTGTGGGCCAATCAGTTTCAAGGACAATGCAAGTATTTTGTTTGCATGTTTTGCCACAAGCATGTGTGGTTTTTTTGTGCAAACTTGACACTTTGTGAAAGGTGTCTATATTGACTTTCAAGATCTTAACACAGGAAGGGTTAAAAAAAACCGCTTTTTTCATTTTAAATCAACTACTGTTCCTCGCACGCCAAAGTGCGATGTTTCACGTCTCAGAGCCGGTGTTTATCGTAATAGAGGGCAGTTGTTGGTGACTGGGCTGAGACCATCACATTGCCACACTCGAGGGCTTTTACTTGAAGAGGTCAAAGCCCACCGAGATTACAGGTTCCTCTTGCAAGAGAGGCCAGGGGGTCATTACAAGGATGAATAGGGCACGAGAGAGCAAGCGCTAACCTTTACGACAAAGCAACAGGCGGTGCTCGATACAATACAGAGTGAGTGGCTTTAGAGTGCATCGACATGCGACCGCATCTCAAGATGTACAGACACAGTCGTGGGCTTGTCTGAGCTACTTCATTTTGCAAATGCACCTGCTCTCATCCGGTGTAATTCCGTGTAACTGAGGTGCCATGGTTACACGATTGCTCGAATCGTGTTTTCTTCCGTTTGGAGGCCATGTCACAGGTTGCAATTATTTGCCTGAGTATCGGGCCCTCTTTAAGAGGTAGTTTATAATTATTATTTTGTTAGAGTTGCTACCTCTTGAGGCACAATACACTGGGACGTATCATGGCAATGCGAATATCTCACAATACCAGAAGAGGGCACAACTACATGTAAACATAACAACATTGGTATTCTTAATATTTAGTGTTCTGGGAAGATTTGTTGCTGTGGAAAGGGATGTCTGGTCCACTCTCCTTGGACTGCTGCCACTGCGACCCTCACCAGGACAAGCGGTTTAGAAAACGGATGGATGGATGGGAAGATTTTGAGAATTTCCAGGACAAGCTACCTCCAAAAATAAGTTGATCCTGGGAAAACCAGGACAGGTGGCAACCCAGCCATATTCGTTTATTATTTATCATTTTTTGCGTGACCTAACCGATAAAAAGAGCTATACTATGGATAACATTGGTCACGAAAGTCTTTGCGTTAAAATGCATATGAGTTTTTAATCTGAGCTGCTGTGTGCGGTGGTGGCACAGGGCCAGCCAGGCCTGCCGGGGGTCGTCGGCCTGCCAGGCCCCGCGGGCCACGGAGTCATGGGCCCCAAGGTAAGGCTAGAAGCCACGAACGCCGGCACGTTACATGGGGACATATATGAGTATTAATACAAGCAGAAAGTACTCAACGAGCTTGTAATCTCTGGAAGCGGGATTCCTGCGATTAACCAAAGCAAACAATATATAAATTCACGAGGTAATACAACGAATTTAAAGAATTTACAGCGTTAAATTTTTGCAGGGATGAAACATTAACCGTAATTATTAAGTAAACGGTAACACACAGTATTGCACAAGACAACAAGGTCCAATAATTGCAATAATTTACTGAGAGACAAAGCGGTGCAAAAGTATAACAGTGCATGTAATGGAATGAAAAAGCTTATGCAGAACCTATCAATTTGTACAATTGCAGCCGGGCAAACATTTACATTCTAATCGGGATCTTAGGCGACTCATCCCGAGATAGTGAATGTAGCCTCAAGCTCACAGCAATAGTTCCAAAAACGCTCATTGGCGACAGAGCGTGACTCGCACGCTCTGTCGCCAATGAGCGTGTTGCGTATGGTGAAATGATCCAGAGCCAGATGCCAATGTCGAGGTCTACTGCCCTTAACGAGGGCCTCCTTTGAGATTACGGTTAGGGGTTTCAACCCTGCACAATTTGGTGCTGTGAGTTTCTTGTACTGCCTTGTGATTGTATATGTTGTTTGTGTTGGTTAGTTCGAGCGTTTGTTGGGTCGCAGGAATCCCGCTCACAGAGCTTGCAAGCTCACCGGGTATTTTCTGCTGCAATAATAAACATCTATCCACCTCCGTGGAAGGCGCGCCGACTACAGTGGGTTGCTACATGGACCATAATATGGGTTGCATAACCACGATTCCTTGTCACAGACACTTAACCGTAACCCCAGCAGTGGCACTTCGCCAAAACCCTCTTTCTTGTGTTTTATTTGCTCTTCAGTTTTGTCGGTTACGGCGCCTTTATTTGCATGAATCGTAACCCCGGTTCCAGAGGTAAACACACACCTGTGAGGTTTCACACTTTGACTAAACGCCGCACAGATCGATGTCAACATTTCAATCTCGGTGATGATAAATGGTGCCGGTCAGTCTATTTTGTCTAAACGGGTGAAAACTCGAGAAGCCGGAATGAATTCGATTTTCAAAGAGTCATTCGGTGACCAACAACTACGGACGTTAGATTAAACAAAATACAGCAAGGGTAATTAAACTTAACAGGAGCACAATTACCTGATACCGTGTAATGCTCTAATAGTCTAATGCCACTAACTGGCAGGCTGGGACAGCCCAATAATATAAACAACCAGAGATGCGTTGCACCAGTCACGCCTTAATATTTGTTTATCTTTTACCCGGATATTTCCCTTTGCAAAGGTGTCCACCGCGGCGTCATATGACACACGGCAAACACGCAATGACATGTGTACACACGTGCTTACATTGACAAATATATACAGCGCACGATTGTGCAAAGTCAAACACAGAATCAAGAAAAGGAACAAGGCAGCCGCCGCAGCACACGTGAACGTCACGCCCGCAGGCACCCCACATGAACGTCACACCTGTCACATACTGACAGATGAACTTCATACCACTAGTCACACGCAGAAACAAAAGACCTACAGTCACACGCACATGAACATCACACCAGTCACACACTGACATATGAACATCAGACCACAGTCACACGCAGACACATGCACATCACACTGCAGCCAAGCATAGACATACACCGTGCACACTGCAGCTTCAACAAAAACGTACTCGAGCCACAACTGTCACCAATATTGTGCAAGCGTGTTTGAAGTCCAGAGATTGATTGCTTTGCGACTCGAGGCACGTTGCAGCGCGAGTGCGGGTGAACGCAGTTGTGTGAGCGAACGAGAGCGCGCCGCTTGTTTATCATGTTTGTGTTTTAGGGCGAGCCAGGCCCTCCCGGGCCTCAAGGACTCATAGGTGAGACCGGGATTGGTCTGCAAGGACCAAAGGTTTGTTGACGTTCGTTTCTAAATACACGGCCACTAGGACGAGGTCACTCTCCCCAGATAAGCCAAGCCGGCAAGAGTTTTATTGTTCGGTCCATTTGTCAATACCCTGCGGGGTGAAGGCCTCTGCGTAACCTTTCAGTCACGGGGCTTTGTTTTGACCATACGTCACCGCAGCGGCGCAGCGGTAGCATCTTCGCCTCACGGAAAGAAGGTCCTGCCCGAGGCGGTTCGATTCCCGCCTCAGGCGCATGTGCGTTCTCCCCTTGTGTTCTGGGTGGGTTTCCTCCGGGTTCTCCGGTTTCCTCCCACAACAACAAAAAACACTGATTAAATAATTAGCCAATAACATCATAATATATTGGACGCGGAGTCTGGTGGGTTGGCGCCGGCTAATCACATGGGTTGACATGCCCCCCCTTACCCTGCAGTTTGAATCGCGCCTCTGACTCGTTCTCTCTTCAAATGAATGACCTTCAAAATTAAATGAAATATGTGCCACGCGTAAAAAAAAATGTGTACAGCTTATTATCCAGTCATATCTCTCATCTCTCAAACTGAGTCACTGCAATGTTGAAGTTCTCCACCGTGATGCAGCCTGCGTGCGATCTGCCGTGTCCAGGGGGAGAGGGGATTCCCAGGCCCCATCGGATCCCAAGGCGGCAAGGGAGAGGGCTACCCCGGCCCCCAGGTCTGTACATGCGTTCCAAATCACGCGGCCAATCGTGCCAGTGTTTCACCTGGCCAACACATGTCAGGTGAATCGTCACCGTCAATCAGATAGATAGATAGATATATTTAGTTTGAAGGCTTTCATGACCGATATTATCCATAGTGATATTGTCCATGAGTTTAGGTCACGTGAAATGTTATGCAAGTGTTGTGCACCCGTCGATATGTTTATTATTACAGCAGATAGATATATGTTTATTATTACAGCAGAAAAATACCCAGTGAGCTTGCAAGCTCATTACGGGACTCCTGCGACACAACAAACATGCGAATTGCTGACAATAATAAAAAAATATACAAGATTAGTAAATAACCAAATTTAAATCAACCAAAACAAACATTTACACGTAGCATAAATCAGAGGCAGAATGTGGTCGGCTTGGACCCTGGTGAAATTGGGCCCCGTTGTGGAATTGCTCCCAGTGTCCGGGCGCCCCGGTGCAGTTGCACCGCCTGTACTTTCGGCCGATAGCTACGCCACTGCTGTCAGTCACGACTTACTCGGAAGCAATCGTCGGCAGAGCGACAACATCGCAGACACGTTCAGCGCAAAGATTACCTCTGCGACGGCTGTATCACGTACGGCTGTCAATGGCCACCGCTCCTCCGTGCACGTCTAACGCTTGCTGATCTTATCCATCAGTGTGCTCGGCAAAAAAACCATTTCGTCCGACTTGTCACAAATCTGGCTTAGGAGGCATCGAAGAAGCTTGTATGTGTCTCTTTCCGCCCTCAAGCCCATTTCGCACGTGATCATTTGCTGCTGCTGCACAAAGAGCAAGTGCAGCCAAAGTTGTAAAACTGTGGCTATTTTAGAGTCAAGGTAGAAGCGTTCACGTCGCGATCCCTGTCAGGTAATACTTGGTATTGCCTGCGAATTCTACCAAACACTTCGAAGCCAAGCTGAAAGACAACGATGTCCAGAAGCTGCCCATCGTGCTTTGAAGAATCGCAAAGAAGAAGAAGAGTCGGAGCTCCGAGTTCCAACGTGGATAATTTCGCGATGATCCGTCACGCACCGAATCTCTCCAGTCATTGTGTAAACGTCGCTCAGTCGCTTGCTTGTCTCTCTGTTATCGAAAACTACTCCAATCATAATAATTTATCTCACGAACATCCCGCCCATCTCTGGGATCCCGCTTCCAGAGCTTGCAAGCTCATTGGGTATTTTCGGCTGTAATAATAAACAACTATCTCTATCAAGGATGCATTCTAACAGACTGATCATTTCATCTTGCCGCCTTCAACCACCATACGTACCAACCAGCACACGCACTGTAGGTCAAAGCATTTCTCTTCCTCCTTTTTTCCCCGAACAGCTCAGCTTTGAGTCTCCCTCCCGTCATTTCCCATCCCAAATTCCTTTCTCAGTAAATCCAGCACGCTAGTTCCTATCTGCTATACGATCAGTCGTGCTTTTAATTTATGGCTGTATGGATTACAGGACTTTATGTCTAGGTGAGTCACGCACCTCTCTCCCAATAAAATATACATTTGCGAGTGCCGGGTGGGGCGGCACGGTGGTGAGGTGAGTGGGTAGCGCTGCCGCCTCACAGCAAGAAGGTCCCGGGTTCGAATCTCGACTCGGGGGGCCTTTCAGTGTGGAGTTTGCATGTCCTCCCCGTGTCCGTGTGGGTTTTCGCCGGGCACTCCGGTTTGCTCCCACGGTTCAAAGACATGCAGCTTGCACAGGTTAATTGGCCTGCTGACTAAATCGCCCGCAGTGCCCTGTGGTGGACTGGCGTCCAATCCGGGCTGTAGCCCTGCCTTGCGCTCTGCGTCTGCCGGGATAGGCTGCGGCTCACCGCGACCCTGTACAGGATCAAGCGGTTTCTGACAATGATGATGATGGTGAGTGCCGTGTGTACGTTTCCCGGTGGGTGCTGCCCGGACCTCCTCCAGGCCGCGCGATGGTCGCCACGTGTCGCACCGTTACCGAGCCGCACTGCTCTCTCGCCCCGCAGGGTCTGCAGGGCCTGCCGGGACCCCGGGGCGAACCGGGACTGGAAGGCGTCGGGCTGCCCGGTTCCAAGGTGCCTCGTCCCGTGCCGAGTTTCGATAATTGCCCTTAACAGCCGCTCTTTCGGGATAGCCGTGGCGAACGCGGCAGAATGTCTAGTTGCCATAATCCTGTGCAATATTTTTCATTACTATGAGATCCAGATTTTAATCTGCGTAAGCAGGTTATTTAGCGACGCTGCTGCTGTGTTGGCGGTGCTTGCACCAGCGCAAAATTAACAAAAACTCAACACACTTATCAGCAACACCGTGGCCTTAAAATAAATTGAATATTTAATTCCTGGCATTTTGGACAATGGCCCTTATTCATATCACGTAAATACGATTTATTTAAAGGCAGTGTGTTTTATTTATTTATAAAGGCAATGTGCTATTGATGAATAAATAGATTGTATTTATCCGTACAAATAATGTAGAACAATACGATACACAATACAAACGTGACGGCAAAAACGAGCTAAGAAAGAACCGACACCTCAATCGAATACTGAATCGTGACATCTCGATGGATCACTGGGCAAGCTGGAGATGAAGACATCGATCGACGCAACGCAGCGCTTGTCTGGAGCCATCTCCTGCTTGTCCGATCTCACGTCTCTCGTCCCGGTTCGTTTCAGGGGGACATCGGGACCCGGGGATTGCCGGGGGGTCGGGGCCCCCCAGGAGAGGGGCAGCCCGGTTCAAAGGTAATCATCGAACGTCCTGCTTCTCACGTTGTCTTCTCATCTCATCTCATTATCAGACACCGGTAGAGTACAGGTAATAATAATAGCATTTTATATAGCGCCTTTCACCCGAGGGTCACAAAGCGCTGCACAAGGCTGTGGAGGGAACGGTAGAAAGGCGGGTTGCGATAGGACCATATGCATGTTACTCTCACCCCTGGACGTGAGTTTGTTCCGTAGTATCGCTTTTTTAATGGGTTAGCTCACGTAAACCCATAGAAAGAGCGATGCTTTGGATAACATTGGTCACGACAGCTTTCGTGTTAAATTTACAAACCTCTATGTCAGCGGTTACCAAAGTGTGCACCGCAGCGCTCCGCGGCGCCGCAGCTAACTCGCAGCGGGCGCCGCGCATTATTACACATGTTCTATATATATGCCATATATTTTCTGACTTTGGGCGCCGTGGAAAAACAATCCTGATCCACACCAAGGGCGCCGTGAACCGAGACAGTTTGGGAACCACTGCTCTACGGGGCGATGAGTTTGTTTGTTCGAGTCGTCTCCGCGTGTGACCGTGCGCCGTGCGTCTGGCCCGCAGGGAAACGCCGGCCGGCAGGGCCCCACCGGGCCCCACGGACCGCCGGGGGAGGGCATCCAGGGCTCGAAGGTACCCGGCGTCCACAAGCTGCCGTGACGAGCCACCGCCGCCAACTCACCTGCCGCCACCACGGCTTTGAAACCACATATTACTTGTCGCGATCCCTGTCAAGTGATACTCAGTATCTGCGTCTCGCTTCGGCTGGGCGGGGAATTTGTGCGCGTTATAAATTGTATTAATATCATTATTACTTGGTATTACCTGCAAATTCTACCAAACACTTCGAAGCCGAGCTGAAAGACAACGATGTCCAGAAGCTCAACAGATGCCAGAAGCCCCTCGGTCTGGAGCAAGAAGAGAGAGAGAGGCCAATGCCCGCCTTTAAGGCGAGCACTGACTATTATATCTCTCAATGTTGAAGGGCTGTCTGCAACTAAAGAATAACTTGTTGCAATGGGAAACTGTCATATAACCATCACGCTTCGAAGAATCAAATCGAATTCGAATTGCAGCTTGGCAGAAATGTTACTTCTGATAGGGATCTAAGGTGGCTACAAGGAAGGTGTGACTGTAGCTTGAAGCTCACGGCAATGTAGTTACAAAAACGAGGGGCAGCCGCCAAGAAAGCTTCACCCCCAAATCGTGATGTGCACCTCGGAATATTGAATTGAAAGTAGGTTGAGCTGGTAAGGTTTAATTTATTAATGTGTAGGTCAACAAATCCATCAGACATTTTGCTGATGAGCCCCAGTAGGCGTAAAACCAATCCAGAGTTTGCATTAACAGATGCTGCTGGTTAACAAATGTGTGAAAGGCCAGAGGGACGATAGAAACCTAACAACATGCTTAATTAGGGTGTTTTGATGTATTAGGAAGAGGGACTTGCTCCTCAGCCCAGTGCTAATATATAATTAACTTCACGGAAAATAATTATGCTGCACCTTCTCCCATGATCATCATCATCGCCGCATTCATAATAATTTATTTTATTTCTTAATGAACGCTCTTCATCATTGCGTCGCTACGCTGAAACAGATACAACATTAACATAAGTAATCGCATTAAAGGACGATATTTTCTCAAAGCGTTGGCCTGATATTTGAAATCTAACGGTGCAGTCTGGCACCTAGAGGGAGCTCTACAGATTCTTTATGTGAGGCGCAGATGTTACCGCTGCGCCACCCCGCTTGTCACTGAGGCTGATTTTTGCTGTTGTCTCCGTGTTTCGTCCCAGGGGGAGCAAGGATTCCAGGGCCTCCCGGGCCCACGGGGGCCCCTCGGGGAGGGGGTCCCCGGGCCGAAGGTGAGCCACACACGGATCACACTCGCGTCGATCTGCGGCTCAGCCTGGGTCCCATCCTGACCTACATCGTGACAATAAATAACCACGGCGTGCGGTGCGGTCAACTGTCCATTAACCGGGAGAACGTGGGGCAGCGCTCGGCGCGGATGTCACGCGGCGAATGGGAGACGTATGTAGATGAGGCCATGAACCCGTTGTTTACCGTTGACTTATGCAGACGGAATAGCATGCGCCTGTGTTTTTATTACATCGGATGTCGATTGAGAGGTCCTGGTTTAGAATTTATTTCCAAAGCTGTTCTTTCGGGACATCCGTGTCCAGCGCTCCGTTTCTCTCCTTCGCTACGTCTCGCCTCCGATGTTGGAAGCTTCCTCCGGCGTCCTTATTGTTTCTTAAAGTGATAGATGTACGGTGACACGGTGGCACAGTGGGTAGCGCTGCTGCCTCACAGCAAGAAGGATCCGGGTTCGATTCGTGGCTCAGGTGCCTTTCTGCATTAACTATCCGTCTTAGGTATAATCCAAGCATTTTGCATTAAATTGCCCTTGGATTTAACATATTAACACAATTAGTTGCGCACATCCAAGAACAGGAAATGCAGAGACGCGCTGTCCCTTATCTCGCATTCCGGGAGGTCATCTCAGTGAGCATAGATTGATTTGTATTATTACAGCAGAAAACAGCCTGTGAGCTTGCAAGCTCTGGAAGCGGGATTCCTGCGACGTAACGATCGTGGTCGTGGCCGTCTTGTGGCAGGGTGACCGGGGGCTGCCGGGAGAGAGGGGCCGCACGGGAGACACGGGGAGCCCCGGGGAGAAGGGGACCTTGGGACCGATGGTCAGTGTCTGCTTCGCGCACATTATTCTCATCACATTCACACCTCTGCTGCACTTCTGGGCTTCTGCTGGTGGCC
The DNA here is from genome assembly GCA_036362915.1 of Geotria australis. Taxonomy (NCBI): domain Eukaryota; kingdom Metazoa; phylum Chordata; class Hyperoartia; order Petromyzontiformes; family Geotriidae; genus Geotria; species Geotria australis. The sequence continues at coordinate 11,799,139 of JAZEWU010000006.1, read as the reverse complement.
TGAGGTCCGTGTTGTGTTTGTTGTTGTGATCGGACTGTAGCACGCACAGCCGCGTCGCAGCCGCGGGTGTTGCGACACCCGCACTGTCACAGAAACGTGATTCCATCCCCCCCACTTTTTCCTGCAACACCCGCGGCTGCGACGCGCCTGAGCACGCACACCGTTTGCTTGTGCTGCGATAGCGGTGTCGTGTGATCGGCTTGTTTCTGGATCTGCTGGCTGTACTCCGCTGATTAGTATTTTACCTGCATTTTTTTTATACCGGAATACCGCAGAATAAAAAAATATTACCAAAAAAATAATAATTTTGGTAATACTGTAAAAATATTATATTACCAAAAATTTAGGACGGCACAGTAGCGCAGTGACTTGTGCTGCCGCCTCACAGCAAGAATGTCCTTGGTTTGATTCCCGGCCTGGGTGCCTCTCTGTTTGGTTGTCTTTCCCCGTGTCTCACCCCGTGTCCGTGTCTCTCCCCATGTTTCAAACCCGTGTCTCTATTCGTTTCCCCATGTATTTCCCCCGCTCTTAAGATTGCCAGTTTCACGACCTTTCAGTGTATTCGATGCAGCCTTAATCAATTTAATTTTCGTTGCTTTGGTTTTTATTAGCTGTTTTTTTTTCCTGTCGTTTAAATGCTGTTCTCTCCAATGCCCTGGTGCAGCGCTTTGTGACCCTCGGGTGAAAGGCGCTCTATAAAATGCTATTATTATTATTATTTCCGTGTTCGAGTAGCTTGTTGCTGGGTAATCCGGTTTCCTCTCAGAGTCCATACACGCTGCTTCTGCTGCCTAGGTTGATTATCCTGCTGACTAAACTGCCCCCGGTAAACTGTGGTGGACTGGTGTCCATTTCCTCGGTATAGCCCTGCCTTTCTCCCTGTGTCTGCCGGGATAGGCTCCGGCTCACCGCGACCCTCTACAAAATTAAGCGGGTACTCAAAATGAATGAATACATTTTTTTTTAATTGTGCTGGCTCCACGTACACGACGGGCCCACACAATGCTACTTACCCACAAACACTGGCAGAGGGTGTTGGCGCACGAGCAATGAGCCCTGGTCTGTTCCGGTCCGGGTGGCCCGGCCCGGGTCACGGTGCCCACACTCCCCGAGCCACGAAGCTCCCGCGCAGGTGGCACGGCCCGGGTCACGGTGCCCGCAACCTCTGTGGACTCACTCAGTCCTTCTCCGTGGGATCGACGGACCTGAGCCCGATCGATCCTTCGGACACGCGGATAGAATCGGCGCCGTTTGGAATATAATTTTCAATAACATCAAGGCCATGTGGCCGTACTTTGAAACATCCACCGAATCGCACAGCCCTGCCCTGCCACCCACACACAACCTGGGCTCCTGTCCAGGTCGGCGATGCCTCACCCAGGCCTATGCTTGAAACCCGTCCGCATACTGGCAGGGCAACGGTACGATCTGTGGACAAATTGAGAAAGCAGAGCACTGCTCCAGAAGCAGTTAATCACGCGTCTCGCAAAATCACCGTGACACGGGCCCACTACCTTATCGCATTGCGGTGTCGCGATGGCCCTGGGTAACCACAAACCTCCATCGATCAAACTTAACCACAGAGGACATCGCCTACCTGGCACAACTTCTGCTGCGGGTGTAAACAGCGCCGGCTTGGTGTGGTTGACATTTGGCCCTGATGCAACGAATTAAATTAGTTCCTCCGTACAATTTCTGCCCCCCCCCCCACTCCCACACACGTCCCCCTTCGCAGCCCCGGTGTTTGCACCCATCCAGACCGTGGGGCTCCGGTGCAGCTGCACCGCCTGCACACTCGATAATAACAACGCCACCGAATTCGGGGGAATTCGTGTGATTTCAGTGTCAGCGGCCAAAAACGTCCTTTGGGGGTGAGCGTGACCTGACTGCTGCTGCTGCGTACTGTAGTGGGAGAAGGCGCGTGTTGTTGACTTGCTGCGGGCTCCAGAGTCCCTAAGCGTGTTTCTGTCGGCGGGGCGCGGTCGTTTAACAACGCGGTATTGTTTGCCTGTGCTGCTCCTGCAGGGCAGGGTCGGCCAGAAAGGTGATCCGGCGCTGACTGTGAGTACCCAGGCACCTCTTGCCGTCCGCTCAGCTGCGCCCTAGCAAACGCTAGTCTCGTCGATGAGCGTGTTCAGGCTTTTGTTGTTGTTGTTATAATAGCAGAGGAGGTTGAAATCCTTATCTCAATCTTCCAAAATCTTTCCGTAGTTTTTAAAGGGCGGCTGGCGCCACAGGTTACTGAACTCTTACTATAGTTTCACTTAATGTCCAAATTAAATCTGATAGATCCGTTCCGCTCTGGCTTTGCAAAAAACCCCGTTGTCCCGTGCCAGCGGCGCTCATTTATTAAATCATCGCAGCCCAGACCCCGCTTTATTTTTCTTCTTCCGCGTACGGCTGGATAATTGAGCAACTTCACGGGCGCTTGTTGTCGAGGCTGCCACGCCTGTTGGGTGACGCTGCGACTGTCTGAGACGCTGCCAACGTTGCCAGCAGGCGCGTCGCAGCCGCTGGTGTTGCGACACCCGCACTTTCACAAAAACACGATTCCATCCCCCCCACTTTTTCCTGCAACACCCGCGGTGCGACGCGCCTGGTTGGCAACGTTCCGCGGGCAAGGCATCGATAGCCGCGTTCGCGACGCGAGCCGGTTTTTAATCTTCCACGCCTGACAACGAAAACTCCCGAAAGCCAGGGAGGCACGTGCCACGTATAGACGCCCTATGGTACGGCACGTTTTGTGAGCTCCCGCGTTCCTCCCCGGCATGCCCAGGGCCTGCTGGATGTGTGTGTGTGCGTGCCCGGGCGTCGTGCCATCGCACAGTGATTTGTTTGCGGAACGGTCGCAATTGCGATACCGTTAGAAAATGTCAAAAAGTTACGCGAGATTGTAGCTGTTATTTGCGCGGCGATGTAGCCGGCGTAACCTTTTGAGAGGGCTAATGCGATTGCTTGTTTACACCTTTTCTTTTTGTTGTTTATTTCAGAGGCAAGAAATCGTCAAGTTGATCAAAGAGATATGCGGTGAGTATTCCGTAGGAACGAAACACTGCTCCGAGGACATTTTGTCTCCACAATAGATATGAGTTTCGCTTGTCAAGATCAGTGAAAATGCACTTTTGGTTTTGCTGTTTTTGTTGTTCAAGTTTGTGCTTGTTGTGATAGTGAGAGTCGATCACACACGGCGTTTCAACCCGGGGCTGGGTTCGTCTGTCATCCGTCCGTGTGTCGTCTGTCTAATAATAATAATAAAAAATAATTTTACATTTATAACGCGCACATATTCATTCAATGTCAAAGGTATTCATTCGACGAGAGAACGACTCAGAGGCGCGAGGAAAGCGCAAAGAGGCGGAGGAGGCAGCCAGGCGGTTTGCCGGTGCCATATTGCCACACACTACTTCCTAAATATTATGATGTTATCGGCCACGCAGAACAGGGGGAGAACACTACAAACTCCACACAGAAAGGTGCCGAAGGTGGGAATCGAACTGCCTCGGGCAAGACCATTCTTTCTGAGAGGCGTGGATGTTACCACGGCGCTTCCCGTCTGTGTGTCGTGGCAGGTTGTGGGGTGAAGTGCCGGCAGCGGCCGCTGGAGCTGATGTTCGTGATCGACAGCTCGGAGAGCGTGGGCCCCCACAACTTCCAGATCATCAAGGAGTTTGTGAGCGCGCTCACGGAGAAGCTGCCCATTGGGCGCAACGCCACCCGGGTCAGTAGCAACCCGCCTCGCTCGCATCCGTGCCTCACTCCCACGGTTCTTTAGCAATCCTAGCTGGCGCTCTGTGTATGCCGGGATAGGCTCCAGCTCACCGCCACCCTCTACAGGATTAAGCGGTTTCTGACAATGATGATGATGATGACGATTGACCGTACCGGCAATAATAATAATAATTCAATTCAATTCATATAGCGCCTTTCACCCGAGGGTCACAAAGCGCTGCAATCAACGTAAGTCACCGTCAAGATCTTAAAAACACCAAATGGACACCTTTTTTGCAAAGAGTCCAGTTTTCAAGAAGCCACACGTGCTTGTGGCAAAAACATGCTAACAAAATGCTAAGATAATATATGCATTGTCTTTGAAACTGATTATCCCAAACCAGAGATAGCTATCTTTATATCCAAGTCTCAGTGCTAGGCAAGTGTTGCCGAATGGCAAGCAGTTTTAAGACTTTAACACTTGTCTCATTCCCAGAAAAGGTAAACCCTTGTATATTTTTTTGCATTATCTGTACGCTGCCACCGCGAGCCTCACCAGGGCACGCGGTTTAGAAAATGGACGGATGGATGTACACTGGCCAAAAGCAAGTCACCGTTCAACGGCGCGCGCCGCGGCTCGAGGGCTAGAGCAGCGCTGAACGTCCGCCCCGCCGCCGTGGGCCCCCCGCTTCCCCGCACAGGTGGGCCTCGTGCTCTACAGCCGCGAGGTGCAGCTCGAGTTCGGCCTGGGCCGGCACGCGAGCGCGGCCGAGGTGCGCCGCGCCGTCACCGCCATGGCCTACCTGGGCGAGGGCACCTACACGGGCACGGCTCTGCAGCGCGCCATCACCGAGGGCTTCGCGGGCGCGCGGCCCGGCGTGCCCAAGGTGGCGCTGGTGCTGACGGACGGCGAGACGGACCAGCGCGAGCCCTACCCGCTGGCGCAGGCTGTGCGCGGCGCCCAGGCCGCCGCCGTCGAGGTCTTCGCCATCGGCATCGTCAACCGCAGCGACCCCGGGCAGGACACGTTCGTGCGGGAGCTCAACCTCAT
>JAZEWU010000006.1:11738590-11775028 GCA_036362915.1 Geotria australis | reverse complement strand
CAGCATTAACAGCATTATACAGGCAGTCCCGAGGTTATGAACGGCTTCCGTTCCCGAGTTCCGTTCGCAAATCGGAACGCAATACAGTATTTAATGTTTTACTGTACTGTATACAAATCAGTAAGGCGCTCGATCCTTTTATGATTTGGACATGACTTGTACTGTTGTAGATATGTATAGTTTACACAACCTAAACTCGGAACGCTATATGTACTGCTGTACTTCATGCAGTATACTGTATACCGCTATTAATAGTATCTTATGGGAGTTAGTTCGCAAGTACAAGCATTCGTAAGTCGGGGACTGCCTGTACCATCATATACTTCAACACATCATAAGGGGTACTGACAAACACATTAATGCTCCGCTCACCTGTGATAATAACCTTAGTCCATACACAAAAATGTAGAGGTAGAACATGAAGCGCCACCTAAATAACAAAAACATAAATAAATCCACTGTGCATGATAACACATTCACTCTGCATTGCAGATAAACACATCCAAATGCACGGCACGACTAGAATGACGACAATGATGAATGTTACAAGATATTTTTAATGCCTAAATTGGTATTAGGAATAGTGCATTTAAATAAGACATGGAGAAGGCTGGTTACTATGAATTTGCCCTTTAGCCACGACAGACCCAGCTAATAATAATGTCTGATTAAAAACTAGAGCTGCCAGGCGGGTATGGCTTTGGCACTTCATTAACACTCAAATTAGGACGAGTTTAAAGTGCAATTGTGTTGCGCGAGTAAGGGATTCAAATACAATTCCCCTTTGGGCATACATCAACATCGACTGCTTTACTAATGCATAGCTGTTACTTAAACAGTTTGTCTGCACGGCCCACACATGCAGAAGCCCTAATCTGTGCTGTACGTATATATCTTGCCCAGTGAGCCGGGCCATATACAGGCAACTATGCCGCGAGACATTGGCGGATTGACGTGGTCACAAAGTTTAGCGGGTGGCATTTCGGTTGTGCTCAGGTTCGCTCGGTTTTCACCGCACGTGCATTAACCGTACATGCTCTCACAGAACTTGGCGAGGGGACTGGGCTTCTCCTGGTTGCGCCGGCGGCGGAACCAGCGCTGAATGGTTCGCACGTCCCAGTCCAACTGCTTGGCCAGGCCGTCCAAGTGCTTGTCCCCTGGGTTCTGTTGACGAGGAAGCAAACAGGAACGCATGAAACAAACGATACACTCAGAAAATAAATATGCGGCGATGCTGCCGGTGGTGGTGTAGAAGCACACATAAAAAAAAAACACAAAACCTCAAACCGCCCACTTTATTATTAACACCGCCTTTCGTCAGCCAAATACACCGACAGAAATTCAGTGAAACAACGTCGGGATTACGGTACGTACGCGTGCTAGAGACATCGTATTGACTGGTGGGCTTTGGCAGGACACGTGATTTGGCAGGATGGTGGCTGGTGGTTGCGCTTAACCATGCGGTGACAACCAAAGGAAGGAAACATGCCTGACAGTAAGTTCACCACAGCTGGCTGTGATGAAATCACCGGGTGTGTTGTGCTAGATGAACTGCTGTATTTGCAAGGCCACGACACATGCTGACGGCTTGGGGAGGCATGTATTCAGCAGCGCAGAGATCTTGTTAAAGGGCAGTGTTAATGACTACTGCAAGAGTTTTTGGGTCCACAAGTTAACAAAATTATTTACACCATGGCAATGGTTACTATTCTTATGGCGAATGAGTAATCTGTAAAAAAAAAACCTCCTCATTGAAATGAACTCCTGAGATTCACGAATTACCTTCGTGATGGACGTAAAGACTTTCTCCAGAATGGCATTGCTCTGTGCCTTCCTGGGACCAGCCGCCTGGATTTTTAGGACGTATGCACAAGGCCTTGCAATGCACCTACAGCAAGGAACAGGAACAATGTTATTAGCATTGTCAACAACTTCACCGTAATAAAACATTCATAACCTTGAAAAAAAAATCAAGCACTGCTCAACCTTTAGGAATTTACCATTGTGATGGAATCACAAAATACATTAGTACAGTAGTGCAATACTGAAATAACAACTGGTGCAATTATTATTTATAATGTATTCCAATGTACGGTTTGTTTTGGCTGTGGTAGTGGTACTTTCCGATGTGAACGTTCTAAAAAGTTAACAGGATTGTGTTTCATTATGATGTTATATCCTTAAGCCCTATGCTAAAATAATACGTTTTAGCTTGCAAAAGAAAAAAAACCCCACTGTACTGTAATCCCCAGTGGCAGAGAATGTTGCCAAAGACCCACTGTCAACGGTGTGGGCGCTATTCATTTGGCTCGGCTCGGCACAGGAAGGTGGACTGGGACAAAAGCCGATGCTTTCAAGGGCCTCCTCCAGACCTCCGGCCTTACATCAGCACTGGCTCAATTATATGTAACCAAGTGAACAGCAAGTGCAGCTGCACCAATTACGCGTGCACTTGACAGAAACAAGAGAGAAAGGCTGTGTGGCCACAAATCCCACATTACGCATAAACAACCCCCCAAAGGGCTGAAACAAACATCCCGGTGCTATCCCCAAGGCTCTACACACGAGGGTTAACATTCTGGGAAATAAAATGGGCAAGCTCATTGGAACATGGCTGCAGTGAGTCACCGTGGAACTGACACGGAGAGCACGTGTCTGCATTTTGAATGTGAAATATATACAGGAGGATAAACAAAAACCCGTAAGGCAAAAGGTGGCATTAACTTGGGCACAGTTCAAATGTGTGCTCGGTGTGGGCAATTGAAACACTGAAACATTTATGATGGAATTACACCCAAACGTAGATCAAATTCCATCTTGTACCACAAATTATTTGATGACAGCATGGTTAATATTGTGAAACGTAGTGGATTGGTGAAATAACGAAACAACTACATATCACAGGCAGCTGGTAAAACTGACCTTCTCAGCAGATTCCCTTTCAAATCCCGACTCAAAAAAAGCCCTGGTGTAAATATCAAGACTTCCACTTCAATCAACTATGCTTGGCTGTCATTGCTGCCAAGGACTGATATTGGTAATAGTAATTTCAAACAGGCCCATGACCTAATGCATCTGCTTTGAACAGCCCTTGAATTAATTTTAATTTGGTGGCACAAGGGACAAAGAGCCACCATTCAATTATGGCATTAATAATAACGCATTCTTAAACAGAACATTTTAATTCTTAAATTCAAAGGACGTGTTCTTTAGTATAGCGACAGTGGCATACTGTGGCCTTTTCTTTACTGTATTATCAAGTGCTATTTTCAGTCAGCTATTTAGTATTCCGGGAATATCTCCTTATTGGTTGTGTTACCTGAAATGTCAATGTGTTTAGCACAAACACAGCAGTGCGCAGTGCTGGGTCCCACTGTAATATTTGAGCAATGTTTTTTTTTTTACACATTTTCCCAAGACCATCTTTGGCGTAAACAGAAGCAAAGCCGCTGTCATCTCGTAATAACACTGCAGAGGACACACCTGTGCCATGTACTGTATGTGACGGTGCATCTCGTGGTTTGCTTGATGTGTGAATTACTGTACAGTTCTGCACAAGCGTGCACGCCTATCCCAATAATGTGCATGCAGTGCGAATGTGAAGCACCTAAGCGAGGGTACACGTACATTAAACGTGCAGGTGTGGCTGTTGTCAGTGTGTGCGGCTGTATATTAAACTCGGGCTTTGGCACACTTGTGGTTTTTTTTTATCGCTGTTGTTTTTGATGTCAGCATTTCCATCGCCCGTCTCGTCTCTCATCATGAGCATCGTCCTCCCAGCCCGCACCCTGGTCGCCGGGTGGCAGCTCTGGCGAGTGATGGGGGGCGGGGGGCAGCTCGCTTGCCGAGCAGGTGATGCTTGATCGTTGCTCTTCACAGCTCTTCTTTCGGGATAGCCGTGTCGAGCGATCTCCCGCTCTTTTGTCCCTCGCGACGTTTCGCCTCCCACGTTGGAAGCATCATCAGGCGTTACTCCAACGTGGGAGGCTAAACGTCGACACGGATATCCCGAACGGACAACTATGTAGAGCAACCGTTCAGGAATCGAGCCGTGAAAACCTACATCAGTAATCAGCTGATGTTAGGTGATGGCATGGGGTATTTTCTGGTGGGAGTGGATGGTGGTCATTGTTGATGGGCTGTCAGAATGGGCACCCACTGCGGTGGTTTGTTGGTGATGCCTGCTAGCTCCTGGAGGGTGCTCACAAGAGTTGGCGTGGCTAGTGATGGTGGTTGGTTGGTAGGTGGTGGGTAGGTGGTGGGTACTTGTGCTGGGTAATCATGGTGGCTGGTGGGTAGCGGTTCAAGATGTGCCTCGTTGGTGGTAGTTAATTAAGGCTGGTTAATTAAGGCGCCTAAGGCTGGATGACTGTGTTTCATTCAGTCAATGTTTACATATAAGCTGAAACAACACCGCTGAACTACGTAGCGCTTCTTAACAGCGGTCCAGCGGGGAGGGGTAAGCACGTTACAAAAACACGATGCGGGTGCGAGTGTGGCACTGGGGTATGTGGCACTGGGTCACGACTGATGGCCGATAACGGGGTCGATAGCTGGCTGCTGGTACGCGGCAAGTGACCACGACGCTGCGTGGACAAGGCGATGCCTGCGTACCCTATGACGACTGACTCAGTTGGCTGATGACTCGTAGGAGCTGGTGAGTTTAGCTAGCGGATGTGATGATCACGGATGACCTGATTGCCCCGTGAATCACGTTAAGTCGGCTGACAATTTGCAAGTGAACATACGACCGCCGTCGATTGCGTGCAAGCCGTAAGGTGTGCTCGTCCCGTCTCTCTCCGTTCACCTCTCAAAGACGATCCGCACCACGAAGATGGCGAGCGCAAGCGGGAAGGCCAGGTAGAGGTCCTCGGCTTGAGGGAAAGTCACGCCATCGGGGTTCCTCATGTCGGCCCATGTCACGTTGTGAGGCAGCCAGAAGCGCTCGTTCCAGAACCACGCCAGGGCGCTAGCCATCATCGTCTAGGCCCGTGTCGCCGTCGCCGCCGCCGCGAGCCGCCGCCTTCAAACCCTGGTCTCGTTCCCCGGCCACCTCCTCACGATGTTAGACCCAGCTGGACCTCAGTGCCCAGCCCCACCCTCGTCTCCTTTGGAACGCTACTATTTTTGCCGGGCAGACGGTACAGAGCGAGCGGGCGCCGAAGCGCAAGCCTCCGGGTCACACCACGAGAGACAAAGACGCGCGAGGGCAACACGAACAAGCAGCGGTTAGCAGCAGCAAGACAAGAAGAAGATGCAGAGAAGCGGGGAGACCCGAGAGGTTTTACTCCACCCCGCGAGGCCGGCGTGGGGTGTCGGCCGGGGTACTAGTAGAGGAGGGAGAGGAGGTGGGGAACAGCTCGGCAAGCCGCTCGCTATGTTGTTGCCGTGTTATTACCCCGTGCGCGCTTCTCCCAACACCGAGGCGGCTTCACTATTGTCTGCGGGCTCCAGCTGCACGAGGCGGAGTCCGCAGCCAAACCCAGCCCCGCCCTTCTGCCGGCAACTCCGCCCACTCGACCCCAAACTCCGCCCACCACACCCCAAACCCCCGCCCACTCTATCTGAACACCCGCCCACTCTACACCAAACCACCCCGCGATGGACCGGCGTCCTATCCGGGGGTATAGTGCTGCCTTCCCACCCTGTGTCTGCCGAGATAGGCTCCGGCACACCGTGATCCTCTACAGCCGTGGTGCTTAACCTGGGTGCATCACGCGAGACATGCCAGATTATTGTATTTATTGTATTATATATGTATTGTGCTATACAGTGTATATATTGCATTATATATGAATCGCATTATACCGCCCATTCCACTTAAACCCCGCCCATTACAACAAAACCCCGCCCATGGCTTGTAGAACGTCGCCCAGGCCACACACACACACAGCTCCACCCCTTTTCTTCACGGCTCCGCCCTCTTTCTTCACGGTACCGCCCCCTACCGCATAGCCCCCGCCCCGTGCCCAGCCCCTCGTCTGCATGGCCCCGCACGGGCAGATTGTATTTGTTAGCCACGATGCGCGCCTTGGTCGCTTTGGTCGCTGTGGGGCTTCTTCTTCTTTGCGATTCTTCGAAGCACGATGGTCAGCTTCTGGACATCGTTGTCTTTCAGCTCGGCCTCGAAGTGTTTGGTAGAATTCCAATAAAGTGTGCGAAATGTAACCGAGGCATGCCGGTGACGTCTATTGGTGACGTGTGGCCCTCTCACGCGCACGTGGCTTCCACCCACGCCCGAGCCGACACCGTGTTTATTACAATGAAAACATGCTCACACTTAGCACTTGCTATAACACCAACATAACCCACTAATAGTCACGGAGAGTGATATTACTAAAATATTGACGCTAAATTCGCCCTCTGGGGGGGAACTCTAGTGGAGAGAGGGCCCTTCCACTGGCAGGGACGTCATCGAGCAATTGCAGGGCTGCGCCTTTAACTTCGACCTGTAATCTATGAATTACTCTACCACCATTGTCAGTCATTTTGCCCATGACTAATGTCGGTTTGCACTTCCTCGTAACTTTCATACGCACCTTTTCATACGCACCAGGGTGGTCCAGATGTCTTGTGACCCCCCATTTAATTGACTCAGAACATTCTAATTTGCTCATTCATTTTTGTTTTAAATAACCCTTATTTATTTCGGATTATTAAAGTGTATCCCATTTATCGTTTGCTTACGCTACATTACACGTCTATTTGCATACACAATTGTTAGGTTTTAGACACTTAAATGGGGATCACAAGACATTTGACCGCCCCGTACAGTATTTGTAATTCACAGCCCTTTGTGCCAAGCCTTTGGCTAGATGAAGCCTCCCCACGCCGCATCGGTCATGGTAGGTTATTTGACCATAATTCACCACGCGAGTCAGTGCGGGCTGCTGGTGGGGAAGCCAGGACCTGTTCCCATATCACGTGTCACCGATGTTAGCCGCGCCCAAGAATTGTGCGAAGGTATAGGGATTCGTTTAAAGCTCTCATTTCGGGATAGCCGTGTAGAGCGACGTATCGCCTCCCACGTTGGAAGCGAGGATGCTCGACACGGCTATCCCGAAAGAACAGCTTTGAAGAGCAACCATCACGAATCGAGCCGTGAAAACCTACATTAGTACCTGTAGGGGTTCCTCCTTCAATGCGTGAACCATCGCGTCACTGTTCTTGTATATCACAATGAACAGATATTATCCACTGCTTGATGAAGACATCTCTAAGCTGTCGCGATCTCCCGCGGTGTTGAGAGGCAACAATCCATCTAGCTGGTGCACACCATCTTCACGGTGGAAGGATTCAATAACCACTGCATCAATTAACAAGGCCCCATCGAAAACGCGGAGTGTCCTTACCGATAAGATTGTTCCTGGGAGGCGGCCGGGCGCATGGCTCAAAGTTAGGAGCTCTTAGTTCGAACCACATCCACGGTTAGAATCCGGGGAACTTGATTCTCTGCATGTTTGTTGTGTCGCAGGAATCCCGTAAAGAGCTGGCAAGCTCACTGGGTATTTTTCTGCTGTAATAATAAACATCTATATCTGTCTTGTGCGGTGAATTGTTGTGGCACCATCCAGGTCACATGATGCCACGCACTTGGTTTGCACTTCATGTTTTATAAAAATCCAGCTCTAAGAATTAAAACTATGGAGGTTACTGTTATACGGCGAATATTTTCTGTCGAAAAGTGCTGCTCCTAGCGTCGCCATAAATGTCACTTGGGATCTCAGAGGTAGTTCTGTGGTATCTGCTTCCGAAGAATGTTCTCTTTACACGGGACGATGCTTTTGGTGGATTATTTGTCTCAAGACGTAATCCCGACAACGCAATCGGGACAAGATTGGGTCGGCGGAAACGCATGTACTGTACTGTATACCCATGAAAAACGATGGAGTGTTCCGGTTACCCAAGTATTTGTTTAACAAACCTGCCTGCTGATGAGGCCCAAAATGTTGGTAATGGTCCAAGGACTGCTTAAGCAAATCCTTCCGGATAATATTGACTGCTGAGTAACGAGACCATGTTGTCTCAGTGGAGGAGAGCTCACACCTGGTTAAATAAAGGAATGATCATACGTTTTATATTTACACGTCCTCTATATATTTGGCACGTATAAACACACGGGTCTCTGTTACACTGATTTCACAATGCATTCGCAGCGTATCCAGACTTCTCAACTATCACGAGGGGATCAAGGTTGAAGCGTTCACGTCGCGATCCCTGTCAAGTAATACTTGGTATTTCCAGCAAATTCTACCAAACACTTCGAAGCCGAGCTGAAGCTCAACAGATGCCAGAAGCCCCTCAGTCTGGAGCAAGAAGAGAGGCCAATGCCCGCCTTAAGGCCAGCACTATTATATCTCTAAATGTTGAAGGGCTGTCTGCAACTAAAGAAGAACTTGTTGTAATGGGAAACTGTCATATAACCATCACGCTTCGAATAATCGAATCGAATTCGAACTATCACGAGCTATGGGGCTGTCTCATTAGTCCGGAGTTCTACTACCCTGCAACTCTACCTGTGCACGCCGTGAAGATTACAAACAGCCGTGCTTATGAGAGAGAGCGCGCTGTGGAGAGCGACGGGGAAAGCTGTAAACAATGACCTCAAACTATATCGATGCTACATTCCCTCTGCAACAGACCTCGAGGTGAAACGATCAGTACACGTGGCTTCCGGCTGTACTCTGCCCCGCTCACCTTGGACATTGGTATGATGAAAGTGGCATTTTCGAGTCGTGGTAAATAAACGTTTCCCTCTGTGACTGTCACCCCATATGCTCGAGATATTGTAAGATAAGCAAGTCTGAGCCGCGGATAGTTCTGGAATGGGTGTCCGGCATTCACACAAACATGCCGTTAGAAGCGGCGGCACGCTGCGTGGTCGGTAGTTGAGGCAGCAGTGGAAAAAATGATGGTACTCTGCTGCCTGGCTGCACCAACGCGTACTGGCCAGCTTTGTGAAGTATGGTCAAATAACTTTCGACGGTTAGCGCGGTCAGTGGCGCTGCGGCCTCACAGCAAGAAGGTGACCCCGGTTCGAATCCCGGCTCGGGTGCTTTTCTGTGTGGAGTTTGCATGTTCTCCCAGTGTCCACGTGGATTTTCGCTGCGCACTCTGGTTTCCTACCACACTCCAAGGACATGCTGCTGCATAAGTCTATTGGCTCGACACGGCTATCCCGAAAGAAGAGCTTTGGGAAGCAATTCTCATACATCGAACCGTGCCAAGCACATGTGCAACATGCATGTTTGTTGCCGAACGATGCATTGCTGAAGGCCAAAGATCTACCTTGGTTATTTTTCATTAACAATCACGGTCAGAATCCCCGCTGGGTGAAGGCCTCCTCAATCTGCCGCCGCCGCCACCTCTCACGATACTTTGGTATAATTATCAACCTATGTAGCACCTCCACCAGAGCGCATTTAATCGCTCCATCTCTACAGAGCACATCCTCTGAGATGCGCTCCAACATCGGTCTTAACCATCTGCCACCATCCCTTTGTTATGACCGTATTCTCCGGATGATAAAACGCACTCTTTGCACCCGTAGTCGAAAGCAAAGTCGTGCCTGGGTTGGCCTTATAATCCGGTATAATGTTAACGCCTGCTGATGCTTCCAACGTGGGAGGCGAAACGTCGCAACACGGCTAACCCGTAAGAACAGCTCTGAAGAGCGACCATCATCTTTACAAGCTTCGTGGACGCAATTTCGCGGTGTGCCTTGCTTTCCGAAGCGTCTTTTCAGTCGGGGGATACGGCAACGTACGCCCAGCGAACATGGAACGTTGGCCAACGTTGGTGCGACCACATGCCAACATTGGACCAATTTTGCATGCTCGGCGGATGTGTTGCCAACAAGGCAAACACGCGAGGCGCATGGTGTAATGCAATACACCTGCCTTTGTTTGCTGTTACATGATTGCATTGCCTTTGCCTCATTATATATGCCGTGGGATTTGAGTGGTTTTTTTTTAATAACGCGGCATTAAGTCGCCTGGGTCGCAGCGTTCGGCTTGTCTGTACTCGCCCTGCCGTGCCCTAACGTCTGAATGAATGGATGGATGCGGTCATGAATGAATGGGTGGTAAGATGCACTCCAGGGATGGCCACGAATCACCGATGTAAACACACCGACAGACTCAGCCCGAGCTGCCCGGGATTCAGTCTCCGGTTATGTAATAAGGCTACAGCCACGAGCTGGAAGCTACAGTCACCACCTTCGATGAACAACCTTAGATCCCAAATTGAATTAGAATGTCTGCCTAGCTGTGATTGCAAATATTCATTTGTATTTGAAATGTTGTGAATGTTGCACTTGTAGCCCTCAATGTGCGATAAGCTACCTATACGTATTTATTTGGTCAATTTTGTGCAATGCTGTGTGTAAATGTGTATTTGTTAAGTGAATGTGTTACTTATTTATTTACTTACTTATTTAGGTAACGCGGGAATCCCGTAAAGTGCTTGCAAGCTCACTGGGTATTTTTCTGCTGAAATAATGAAGATCTATCTATACAGGGTGGGCCACACACAACTGACACATTTCAAACGTCATTAAATATGAATGTGTCAGTTATTTCCGGCCCACCCTCTATTTACCCACGTTGAGAGTTGAGGGAGGCAATGGAAAACAAATATTCCACGAGGGATTAAACCGTCACCGCAATAATCCTAAAGCAACCTTTGTCTGGCTCTGCGGACATATGTCGTTAACAATTAACCCTCGGAATTATAAAGCAGCCTTAAGCTAGCGTTACGAGCCTCTGTCATAAAGAGAACCCGCAGGAATCCGCAAAGGAGCCTTAGTCTAGCTTTACGATATCGTGTCGTTAACACTTAACGCGTAGAGTCTTTACAAGCCATCGTCTGACTCAGATCATGTGTTTAACACTGAACCCTGATGCATTTTTGTATTAGGGTTGGGGGCCACGTGGTGTCTGGATGCCGACATTCATTATCAGTAACCCGCTTTATCCTGTACAGGGTTGTCGTGAGTCTGAGCCTATCCCGGCAGACACAGGGAGCAAGGCGGGGATATACCCATGTTGGGACACCAGTCCATCACAGGATTAAGCGGTTTCTGATAATGAATAAGTAATTATCCATCCATCCATTTTTTAAACCGCTTGTCCTGGTGAGGGTCGCGGTGGCAGCAGTCCAAGGAGAGTGGACCAGACATCCCTTTCCTCAGCTGCTCAGCAACAGATTCCAGATCTTGCTGGGGGATTCCCAGGGCATTCCCAGGCCAGCCGAAGTATATAATCCATCCAGCGTGATTATTAATAACAATAATGACTACATTAACATGCGACGCGACATTTCGCACGGATCCGCTGTGAAATTCACCAGGCAGGGAACACAGGCCTGCGATGGACTGGCGTCCCATACTCGGTATACCCCTGCCTTGCGCCCTGTGTCTGCCGGGATAGGCTCAGGCTCACCGCGACCCTGTAAAGGATTAAGCGGTTTCTGAAAATGGATGGGTGGATGGGAACACAGGCGTCTGACGACCGCTACAGCCAACTCTCGCTCTGCACTACCCGCCTTCGCGTCACCAACCGCCAAAGCATGAATCATCCCCGTTTCTGTATAATTTGGGCTTGGCCACCTTTAGAAAAGACATTGATTTAACCGCATACAACACATTTCAATGCTCGACATTGGACTCCCAATTTCAATAGGCTACTGCTATTGTGTGGCCGAACCCAGAAATAAATTCGGCACATTGTGTTCTCGCCAGAACCCGTGTTGCTGATGAAGCTGATTGCAACTAACAGCGAAACGTCGTACCTTGATTGTAAATGTTGTGGGTTCGCTCTCCAACATACCGGTGCGTTGAAGATGTAAAGAATTGCCACGTTTTGTTGACGTGACAAACCTTACGAATTGGCTGTGTCGGGTGGAGGCGGGGTTACGACACTTGTTATTTTACGTGACCGAACTCGTGAAAAGAGCTATACTACGAATAGCATTGCTCACGAAAGCCTTCGTGTTAAATTTAGCCCTGTATCCTAAGAATGCTAAAGGCGCCTTATTTAGGATATGTCTGCGATACATTATTAATCCCTGAACAGAATGGGGCCTACAACCCCGACAAAGCAATAACGTCTGATCTCGCTTCCGTCACAGTCTAGCGCAGGAGCCACTGCGTGCAAAACCACGATGACGTATTGGTAATCTGACAGCCCCCGAGAAACAGCTTTAAACTAGACTGCTGCAGTCTTCAAGTTTAAAGCAATGACACTCCGACGCTACTGTAGCAACATTACCGATGTGTACATGTCCACATCGCCACCAACATTATTATTACAATGACAGCACGGTCTATCTATGCACGCGTGCGCATCGCAGGCGCGCGAGTAACGCGGCGTTGCTTTGGTTGTCGCCCGTCAGAGCAGCCTGCAGCACCGAGCATGCCCGGTGTTCTAGATCGAACTAGATCGGGCGCATTCCACTTGATTTTGGTCAAAGGCAAAGGGCGCATTCGCACAAAACAAAATACTTTAATAAAGCGACGCCGCGGCAGCAGATTGAGCGGCGGTCTGACAACGATGCGCGCCAAACGAGTCGTTTTGCAAGCGATGACCCCGAGCAGATCATAACACTTGTTTGGACGCGCGCGGTATGTACACGCGGTGTGGGTTCTAGGACGCCGGCACAACACGTGTTTTGACCTCGGATGTATTTAATGAGAAATACAGAAGCCGCCGTGTGACTGCCAGGGCGCAGCGACGCGCGCGCATATTCCAAAACTGTCCTCTTGACTGATTAGATCGGGCACACTGCATCTGTTTGATACATTTGGCCGATTTCTTATCGCTATTGCCACTCTTGGCAACACGCAGCCCACTGTGAAGTGGGGTTCATATCGGATAATCTTTACGATGATTGTGACGACCCTACCCCCCCGCCCCCTTCATATCCGTTATCTTCTTTCTTTGCGATTCTTCGAAGCACGATGGCCAGCTTCTGGACATGGTCGTCTTTCAGCTTGGCTTCGAAGTGTTTGGTAGAATTCGCAGGCAATACCAAGTACTACCTGACAGGGATCGCGACGTGAACGCTTCTACCTTGACCCCCATATCCGTTATGAACGCACAGAGTTGACGCAATACACGCTGTCAATAGAAGCTCGAATCGAATAGAGACTGTATGCACTATGCTGTAACCAGGGCCGGCGCCAGACTATTTTGCGCCCTTGGCATCACCCATACACAAAAAAAATTGCCAACTTCAATTTTTAAAAACAGATGTTTTGTAGAAAAAAATTGTGATGCTGTCAACACAAAATTACATCTACGTGAATACAAAATCCTATTCTAAGTCGCTGAATATAATTCAAAGCCCCTCTGAGGTCTGCGCCTTAGGCGGCTGCCTAATTGGCCTAATGGTAAGCGCCGGCCCTGTGGCTGTAACTCAGCCACCGACCCGGACCCACCAACACCAACCAGAGTTCAATACCTGTGAGCGATGTCTAAACTGGTCCTGCCGCCCTCCCCAAACCTTCAGCAACCAGGACAATAACCAGCGTGGTGAAGTATAGTCACACAAGCACGACTTTACAGTGGCTGTGTGTTGCCAACGGTGGCAATAGCGATAAGAAGTCCCGTAAGAGCTTGCAAGCTCACTGGGTATTTTTATGCTGTAATAATAAACATCTATCTATCTATAACTGACACGGCGCGGGGAGGCCTGCATCCACCGCAGTGCGTTTTTAAGCTACGTTAAACAAAATGCAGGAGCTAATTTCTCACTGAATGTCTTCCGGTGTTCCTGGCTAGACTAAGTGACTAACAGCTACAGCATACTGGATGTGGTGGGCCGAATAGAAAATAATACTTTTCGGGTAGCCGACCCATACAAAGAACAGAGTCGGCTGAAGTTGTGTGTCGAAAAACATAAGAACTCGCAGCGAACACAATGTACAGACGGCTCCCGAACACGCCTAATTGCAAGTGGGCGCTGCAGCATCGGCCCGCGCGTCGCAATGGCTTATTTCTAATCGTTGCTCGCGGTTAAGGCAGCTTGTTTGGAAACTGTCACCACAAGCGGAAGTCCAACCCGGTTTAATGAAAACCCGAGAGAATAAAACTCCACCGGGAAGAGGGGGTCAAGGTAGAAGCGTTCACGTCGCGATCCCTGTCAAGTAATACTTGGTATTGCCTGCGAATTCTACCAAACACTTCGAAGCCGAGCTGAAAGACAACGATGTCCAGAAGCTAACCATCGCGCTTCGAAGAATCGCAAAGAAGAAGAAGATAATTTAAAAGTTTCCCAACTATTAGGCCGTTGCATCATACTGTCACTCGAAAAACCGTTTGCAAATGTGGACTTTAATCTTGAACCAGCCATCAACACCCTCGTAAATAAAGGAGTTTTATTTTACACTGGGTGGAGCCGTGGAGCGGTGGCGCACTGGTCAGCGCACTGCGCTGTAAACCCATCCATCCATACATTATCATTCATTCATTTTCAGAAACCGCTTAATCCTATACAGGGTCGCGGTGAGCCGGAGCCTATCCCGGCAGACACAGGGCGCAAGGCAGGGCACAAGGCAGGGCTGTACGTATGATGGGACGCCAGTCCATCACAGGGCACCGGGGGGCAATTTAGTCCACAGACCCGCCCTCGCGCTGTAAACCCGGTCAACTTTCGTGAAATCTGAACTGGCCCTAACCCTTCCAACCCTTCCTCCCCCACTTTAAACAACCTGCGCTGACCAGCGTGGTGAAATATGGCCAGCCAACACCCACGTCGACCAAGAGATTGACCGAGTGCTGTGAGTTATTTCTTGAATTAAAAAAAATGCACAGGCGCCCGCTCGGCCAACGATGAAAACATCTCGGCGCCTGCGGTTGTTGTAGCGGCCTCTAGTGGTTGGCATGCGGGGGTCACGTGAATCCATTGAATGCAGTTCAATGGATTCAACTTCGAAGCCAAGCTGAAAGACAACGATGTCCAGAAGCTGCCCATCGTGCTTTGAAGAATCGCAAAGAAGAAGAAGGTAGAAGCGTTCACGTCGCGATCCCTGTCAGGTAATACTTGGTATTGCCTGCGAATTCTACCAAACACTTCGAGGCCGAGCTGAAAGACAACGATGTCCAGAGGCTGACCATCGTGCTTCGAAGAATCGCAAAGAAGAAGAAGTTGGTGATATTTGTGCGCGAAGACGGTTTGGGTCGTGTTTTGGGAAGTGTCGCAACTTGCTCGTCGTCACGTGACTCGCGAGGCTTGCCAGATGCCACGGGGTGACATTTGTCTAGGTCCCAAAAATTTAAGAGGTGGCCCGTAAAAAAGATAGTACGTCGCACGCGGTCTATGTCAGTATAACGTACGGGTGAATTGCGCCGCTTCTAAGACGGCTGACCGGCGTGGAAGAGTAGGCCAAGTACCCTCTCGAAGGGCTCGCTAGAGCTCTCTCTAGTGGAGGCCATTTCAGCAGGAGTGGCGTGAGCAATGCAGCGCCTTTACGTTCCGTTCAGAGTTGAAGTTTGTATGAGCAAACGTGTGACCCCGTGTATTTACATTGCCGTTTCAATACGGTAAAATATTGATGCGACACCAACGTTTTATTAACCTGCTGTGCTATCTCTTCCACTCCGGTTGAAAAGTAAACCCGGCCGTGTGTGGGTGTGTGGCATGCACAACTCGCGTCTCGTCTCTATGGCAGTGGCGATACCAGAGAACCTCCGTGGATGGAGGCTGAACAGAGGACAGCAAGAACATACGATGGCTGCTCTTCAGAGCTGTTATTTCGGGATAGCCGTGTCACTGAGCGCTCGCCTTCTCTCCCAAGCGACGTTTCGCCTCCCACGTTGGAAGCGTCATCAGGCGTTTGTGCGTGTGTAAACTGACCGGAGTTATATACGTGTCCTGTGTCCACCTGGCTCCCGACAAAAGGGCGACCTTCATGCGTGGCCTCCACCTACCTCAGCACAACAAATTACAGACTCAGCCCTAACTTTAAACGGCACTGCCAGCGAGCAACTATTAAGTAAGGGCCAGTACGGTGGTGATGTAACCAGCATCACGCCCGGCCGCCTTTGTTACCCTACTCCTCCCAGGCAGGGCGGCCCACTAAGCCGAGTCCATATCGCTCCAGGGGGACGTGAACACACGGGGCGCCGCGCGCATCCATCCATCTATTTTCAGAAACCGCTTAATCCTGTACAGGGTCGCGGTGAGCCGGAGCCTATCCCGGTAGACACAGGGCGCAAGGCAGGGGAACACCGAGGATGGGACGCCAGCCCATCGCAGGACGCCTGGGGAAATTTAGTCGGTACGCCAGTTAACCTGGCAGCATGTCTTTGGACGGTG
Organism: Geotria australis; assembly: GCA_036362915.1. NCBI lineage: Eukaryota > Metazoa > Chordata > Hyperoartia > Petromyzontiformes > Geotriidae > Geotria > Geotria australis. Next base: position 11,758,711 of record JAZEWU010000006.1, on the reverse strand, counting down.
GGAGGAAACCGGAGTGCACGGCGAAAACCCACGCGGACACCGGGAGAACTTGCAAACTGCACACAGAAAGGCCCCCGAGCCGAGATTCGAACCCGGGCCCTTCTTGCTGTGAGGCGGCAGCGCTACCTACGACGCCACCGTGCACGTGTTTTCAAAAGCAGCCGAGCGGAACCCGCGCCTCACCCCTGCTGCTTCTGGGCGAATACCTGCGAGTACCAGTTTTTCTGGTTTAAGCCACTGAGCGTGTCTCGACACAAGCGTACTACGGGGGCGGGAGGTGGATGGCCGTCATTGTGTGTGATGGTTTGCTGTGTTAGATTGTTTTGCTACCGACAATCCCCGCGGTTTCGTACGGCGCCAGCATCCTTAAAATGTGCCACCGTGTAAGATGTGAGTTTGTTTGGTCACTCTTAACCAGTGGGTTAAGAAGGTGCTAAACATTGAATATGTGCGCGTTATAAATGTAAAATTATTATTGTTATTATTGAGAGGTCCTGGTTTAAAATTTCTTTCCAAAGCTGTTCTTTCGGGATAGCCGTGTTACTGAGCGCTCACCCTCTCTCTTTCGCGACGTTTCGCCTCCCACGTTGGAGGCATCCTCAGGCGTTCTGAGACTTTGGACAGCAATTGTCACGCATCGAGCCGTCAAAACCTACATCAGTACACACTCTGATTTCGTCATCGCGTTAAATAAAGGTGACCGACCCCCCACTCCACCGCGGCCGCCCACCCCCCACAAATGTCCACACTATTTGTTTTCATTAATTGTCAAAAACCGCGAAATCCTGTACAGAGTTGCGGTGAGCCGGAGCCTATCCCAGCAGGCACAAGGCATAAGGCAGGGCTATACCATGATGGGACGCCAGTCCACCACAGGGCACTGGGTGCAGTTTTGTCAGCAGGCCAACTAAACTACGCTGCTGCATAGGTTAATTGGCCGATGCAGCAGCATAGGTTAATGCACTCGGGGAGGAAACCGGAGTGCCCGGCGAAAACGCACGCGGACACGGGTAGAGAACATGCAAACTCCACACAGAAAGGCACTGTAATTACTTTGATTCTATTGTAATAATTAAACACGCAGCTGAACAGGGTACAACAAAGCCATTGTAGCAGAGACAGTCCCCATTAGAATGTGTGTCTTATCGGAATAACACGTTAAGATAACGAATAATTACTGCGATAATTCTTCTGTTGTTTGGTTTAATGACGGTTGGTGTGCCGACTGTGCACGGCACGGAGTAATAATGACTTTGCGGTGTGGCCGCTACGCGTGAATATCAAACTCTCACACCAGAGGGCGCGCCTTTCCCACGTCGAGTCACAGGATTCAATCCAACGTGACAAACGCATCCGGAAGCTGAATAATATTCGTCGAACCTTCAACCAGGAAAGTCTGACGTGAATATTTTCCATCCATCTATTGTCAGAAACCGCTTAATCATGTGCAGGGTCGCGGTGAGCCGGAGTCCATCCCGGCAGACACGGGGCGCAAGGCAGGGCTGTACCCAATATGGGACGCCAGTCCATCACACCGCAATAAACATCTATCTTCCAGCTTAGATAAAATAAAAAAACGGACTGACTGACTAGAAGCCACGCGGACATTCACGCTGGATAACAGAGCAGCGCAGCATGCTTGCGAGGATCAGGCACAGGGCGGTTAATAAAACTTTCAATGAACTGGATATGCAATTGGGGTCCACTTACTAATTCATCCGGATGCAATGACTGTGCTAAACGGCCGACCCCGGGCCGTGGGCCACGATACCCATCTGTCTGGCTGCCCCGCGTATTACTTGGTGACAAGCGTAGATTTAAAGGCATTTCATGTTTACCTGTTTGCCCACGAAACCTGCTCTCTCCGGGGCTTTCAAGTCCATCCGAAAGCACCGTTTTGGCACGTGCTGGCCGCAAATACATTCTTTGATCTGAAAGTTATCTCGACAAACATCTGTCAAACATCTGAGCTTTGGTGACCCCTCGCTTGGAGTCACCGAAGTGGACGGATTCTGTTGACGATACGCGCATTCCCTCACGAATGCGAGCAGAGCCGTGGAAGTGGTTGGCACGGGCCCGACTGAAGGTAAATATCGAGGCCCAAGGTCCCAGCCACACGCCTGCTGGGACCGTGGGGCTCGGTGCAGCTGCACCGCCAGCACACTCCATAGCCACGCCAACGATTGCCAGATGCACGCCGACGCGCCGCCAAGACGAATCAAAGCCAAGGCTTGCACGGTGCTAAGCAGTGACGCTGGAAGTCGCTCCGCGCGATGATTACCATCATCACACTGTGTCCACAATGCAATATGCGTCGCGCATAGAGGAAGCGCGCAACGGGAATAATAATAGCATTTTACATAGCGCCTTTCACCCGAGAATCACAAAGCGTTGCACAAGGGCCGAGAAGAGAACGGCATGTCAACAACGAAATAAATTTGTTTAGATAAAAACACAAAGCAACAAAAAATAAATGATTAAGGCTGCTGCGAATACACTGAAAGGTCGTGAGACTGGCAATCTTAAGATCGGCAAAAATCTGCCAGCGTCCCATAAGATGGCCGTCACTTCCTTAAAGACAAACACGGAGGATGACATCGGCTCGGGAGCTGGAGATAGATTGAGAGATGTTTAGGTGTTGCAGTCAGTCGGAGCCTATCCCTGCAGGCACAGGGCGCGAGGCATGATATCCCCGTTGCCATCCATCATAGGGCACCGGAGGAAATTTAGTCCGCAGGCCGATTAACCTATGCAGCAGCATGTCTTTCGACTGTGGGAGGAAACCGGAGTGCCCGGCGAAAACCCGCGCGGACACGTGGAGAGAACGTGCAAACTCCACACACAAAGGCCCCCGAGTCGAGATTCGAAACCGGGTCCTTTTTGCGCTACCCACTACGCCACCGTGCCGCCCCAGGATGCTTATCGCAACGGAGCATTCTGTCGAAGCACAGCGCCACTCAGCCGCGTCTCGCACGTCTGAGCACGTGGCGCAATGTGCTCGCGCGGTCTCACGCTGAGGCTGAAATCAATACACCGCCTGGTCACACTCACAGTCTCCACGCCATACACTCGCCCCTCGCTACCTCTCACCTCGCTCTGCTCCCCTCCCTCCACGCTCTCTCCTGCCTCAAAGACAAAGGGTCCCCGTATAGCCTTAACAGACTTCTTCTTCTTTGCGATTCTTCGAAGCATGATGGTCAGCCTCTGGACATCGTTGTCTTTCAGCTCGGCCTCGAAGTGTTTGGTAGAATTCGCAGGCAGTACCAAGTACCACCTGACAGGGATCGCGACGTGAACGCTTCTACCTTGATGCCCTTCCCGTTACTAAGTATGTAACACCACCATTTCACAATGAGCCGGGTGAATTTGAGTCGGACACAGCCAGACCGCATCGTGTTAACGTACGTTTTTGTTTGGTGCTTTTGCTGCATACGGAAGTTATAAAACCCGAACAAAAGTTTTGTAAATTGTGGGGGTGTTTTTTTTTTCAACGTCGGAACGAAACAATTTCTGGATCAGCCACTTTTCAATTAAAATGCAAAAACACGCCGGTTCTGCAGGGCTAGCGAAGGAAGGATGGTTTCAATAGCTGTGCGTGTTGAAGGGTTTTGTTTGTTGCTGTTGCAGCAAGTATTCCATTGAAATTAGGGCTGTGTGCGCTCTTTGTGAACAAATAATTGAAATATCAATTCGAAAAGTGCAAATAGCCCCGTGTCTATGCATGGAGGTCATTGTATTTCACGGTCAATGCTTCTCCTGGAGAACGAACGTCAATGCCACGCACAACACCCTCCTCTTAATTATAATAGAGTCGTTTGTTTATCCATACAGGCCTTATTCTCAAATCTCCTATTCATAAGGTTATTGCTTTCGTGCCAAATTACTCTTTTTAAGGAGCGTTTACGATACGGGAGGCAGGGCTTAAATTCTCACTCGATATTTTACAAATTTTCAGCTGAGCACGCTGGAGCGCATGTTACCATGCAATTACCATCAAATCCATATATTCCTATGGACAGGTTTGTAAAGGATATGAGACAATATAAGGCGAGAAGGCTGCGGCAAGCAATCATAATTGCTGGATCAGTGATGTGGAAGTCTCCGGCTCAAAGGAAGTGGAGACGGGAGGAAACCGGTGTCCAGGAGATGCCAGTGCTGAGTGTTATCCCCGTTGCGCTCGTTTGGGGTTTTCTCCTGGGTTTCCAGCGTCTCCCCCCAGACGACTCCAACTTCCATCCATTGTCAGAAACCGTTTAATCCTGTACAGGGTCGCGGTGAACCGCAGCCTATCCCGGCAGACAGAGAGCGCAAGGCAGGGCTATACCCATGATAGGACGCCAGTCCATCAGAGGGCACCGCGGGGAGCGATTCCAACTTCATTACTGGAATTAAACCACGCGTCCCCAACGCATCACTCTCCTGAGAAAGCATGTATGAGGCTCATTGAGGTTTTCCTGCATAAGTAACAGCCACCGTTACGCACCGTCACGCTCTTATTGCGATATTGCCAATGAGCGAATCACTCTGTTTGTGATCGATCTGGCCAGATATCCGATGCTAAGCTGGACCGAGCCTGGCTGTGCCACCTGTGCTCACTCCACGGTGTTTGGTGCGAGCTGCAGCGCGGTATATCCGTGCGCTGGTTTCCCTCTCACGGCGCGCTCTCCTCTCCCGTAACACAGCGCCACTCAGCACGGGCCGGTGATAACAGGTACCGTATTTACCGGACTAAGAGGCGCATTCTTTATCCTGTATTTTAAATCGAACGTTCGGAGGCGATGTGTGTAAGAACATTTTTTTTGTTTTGTAACTTTATAATGCCGGCTTGGGTGCCGCATTTAATAATAATGTAAAGAGCTTGCAAGCTCTTTACATTATTATTTTTTATATTAGTATTTTTATTCCCCGTGTCCGCGTGGGTTTTCGCCGGGCGCTCCGGTTTCCTCCCACAGTCCAAAAACATGCATAGGTTAATTGGCCTGCGGACTAAATTGCCCCCGGTGCCCTGTGATGGACTGGCGTCCCGTCCTTGGTATAGCCATGCCTTGCGCCCTGTGTCTGCCGGGATGGGCTCCGGCTCACCGCGACCCTGTACAGGATTAAGCGGTTTCTGAAAATGAATGAATGAAAAAAAAGTATTTTTATTATTTTTGTCAATTCGCATGTGTGTTGTGCCGCAGGAATCCCGTAAAGAGCTTGCAAGCTCACTGTGTATTGTTCTGCTGTAATAATAAACATCTATGTTCTCCCCATGTCCGCGTGGGGTTTCGCCGGGCACTCCGGTTTCCTCCCACCGCCTAGGTTAAATGACCTGACTAAATTGCCCCCCAGCAGTGCTCTGCAATGGACCGGCGTCACATCCTGGGTATAGCCCGTGCGACTTGCGCCTGCCGGGATAGGATCCGGCCCACTGCGATCAAACACAGGCTTATGTTGTAAGCGGGTAATGGTAATGATGATGACTGGCATGGGGTTTGGGGTATGTTGTGCTTTCGGGAGAATACGATACTTGAAGCTTCGCGCAGACTGACTGCTGCTGTTGATGTTGCTGCCGTCAGTGAAGCTGCTGTTGCGTGCTGTGCAAGTGGTGCCTCCCTCTAAAACATTCATCCCACCCAACAGTTTCCCCCACCCATGATCGAGCGAAGGAGGCGTGCATCATTCATCCCGCATTCATTGGTCGAGCCATCTCTACCGTTGCTGTCGCTGCCAGCAAGTGTGTAATTAACAAACCAGCACCCGGCAATGTGCAGCGCAATATCTCCGCAGTGCTTAGATAGATGTTTATTATTCCATCCGTACATTGTCATGGTCGCGGTGAGCCGGATCAGTTCCCGGCAGACGCAGGGCGCAAGGCAGGGCTTGTGCCCGGGATGGGACGCCAGTCCGGCACAGGACACCGGCGGGCAATTTAGATAGCAGACCAATTAAACTATGCAGCAGCATGTCTTTGGACTGTGGGAGGAAACCGGAGTGCCCGACAAAAAAACAGCAGAAAATACCCAGTGAGCTTGAAAGCTCTGGATTGCAGAAGGGCAATTGCCCGAAACGTCTGCTATTGCAGATATATTTTCCGTTTTATCCCGGTGCTATTGACGAACGTGTTAAGGGTTTTGTGTTGCGGGTGTTATGTGTGCTTATCCACCGGTCATGGGCTTCCCCTAGGTCGACTCAGCCTCAAATTAGTACCTATTGCGGTGTGTAAACATTGGAACTAGGGGGGGACAAAGGCGGCCGGGCGTGGTGCTAATCACCCACCCTCTCGTACGCCGTGTTGACCTTCATAGGTGCTCGCTAACGGCACTTGACCATACAGTTTGTTAAGGCTATACGGGGGATCTTTGTCTTTGCCGGTTGCGTATCCACCACCAACTTATCCATCACGAGGCGTAAGCAATCAGAGCAAATGTTCGGGCCCCCAGTAGCTCAAGGGGGCCCCCTATTCGCTTCGTATTATTATTTACTGTCATAACAACTTGCCTGGGGGCCCAAAACATATTTCATCCTAGGGCCCGCAACGGGCGAGCTCGGGCAGAGTCCAGCACTTGGCAAACGCAGAATCCCCCAAACACAGCCGCACACACACACGGAGAGACATTACATCATTAGCAGGAGGGGAGAAGCGCATTGGCCGCTGGGTGGAGCTTAAACTCGGGCCTTCGTTCTGTTTCCCCCGCACACCCCCCCCCACTAAGTCCCCCCCACCTACATCCCCTGCACATCCCCGCTCCCTCCCTCTACATCCTCCCTCCCTCCCTCCCACTTCGCTCCCACCCAGCAGTAAAAAACCCCGGCGCGTGTGCGGTGCGCCTGGCTTATGGAGCGCGTGCGAACGAGCGGGGACTCCCCATGCGCTGCTCCGAGGCACGATGGACGGCCCCGCGATGCGATGCAAGGTGGTCGTCATAGGCGACAGCCAGTGCGGCAAGACGGCCCTGCTGCACGTCTTCGCCAAGGACTGCTTCCCCGAGGTACTTCACTCGCTTAACTTGTCTGTGGACTGCCGGCGCTCGGCCACCGGTCGCGCAGGCTGCAGCGGCGGTTAGAGCCGGCTGCGGTCGCGAGGGTCGAGAGTTCTGTCGCGTTCGCACGCAGGCTGGAAAGCTCGCTCGTGTGTGTAAGCCGGTATGGAAGTAAGCTGGAAGGCGAACCCCGTAGAGATGTCTTGTGGAGCTCTCGTTGACGGCTGTCCAGCGGCCGGGACTGGGTAGGCAAGTTAGGAGCTAACTTGGGATATGCCCCCCCGGATGGGACGCCGGTCAAATCGCAGGGCACCGGGCGCGATTTAGTCAGGGCAGTTAAGCTAGGGCTGGCAGCGCGTGTTTGGACTGTGGAAGGAAACCCGGAGTAGCCGGCAGAAACCCCACGCGGACACGGGGAGAACACGCAAACTGCACACAGATAGGCACCCGAGCCGGGAATTGAACTCGGGGTCCTTCTTTGCTGTGAGGCGGCAGCGCTACTCATTCATCAAGGTGTTAAACTCAGTTCATCACCGGTCGGGAGTTGATAGACTACAGTAAGTCTCCCTTTTATGTAGACGTCAACAGCGGTTGTTTCTATGGCAAGCACGCCCCGCCATAGGAACGTGGAGTGTCCAGACGAGCATCCCCCGCCTCGATGCTCACATCGAACACATCGAGCAGACGAGCGCCGCCGTGAGCCGACTTCATCCACAGAGGAGTGTGTTGATCGATCCACCGCTGGTTGAAGTGGTCCGGTCAAGCCGGAGGCGAGCTCGGCTGTCGCGGAGTCACAGCTGTCAGCTTTAGCAGCGAGCGCATCGGATGGGCTCAACGTCCATCGCCTCTTCCTCCTCCCCACGGAATACGTCCTCTCGGCCTCGGCGCTTTCACGCCATCTCCCCCACGCGTCTCTAGCGGGGTGTTTCGGGCTTCGTGAGACCCCGCACCGTGACTTTATGCGCGCATCCTCTATTGCCGACGCTCTCAAGCGCGTGTCAGTCTCACGACCTTAATGGGTGCTCGCTGACATCACTTGCCCCCAACCGATCTGTTTAAAGCTGTAAGTGTAAGACGGGAGGCCCTTCGTCTCTGGTATTTTTGGAGCCGTTTTTGCTAAGGAGGTGGTCCACAGCAGACATTCTCAACCGGTGGGTCGCGACCCATCAGTGGGCCGCGAGCGCCACCTAGTGGTCCGTGGAGAGCTGACCCGAGTGGGCCTCGAGACGCTAAAGCTCGGGAACCCCCGTTCTGTTTTTCTGGGAGTCTCCATGTATCGCTATGGGTCACTTACGGGTCTGCTATATGTATGGTCCAAACGTTTGTTTACATAGCCACAATGGCGTTTCTCTGGCTTGTGTCTTTAATGCATCTCTTTGAGCGCCTATGGGTGTCTATGGAGCCTCAATGGGTCTGTATTTTTATGAGTCTCCAAAATCGCTGCGAGTCTCTACAGGTTTACTACACGGTTCATAGTTTGGGCTGCATGATCACAATTGCACTTCTCTGCCTTGTGTCATTAATACGTCTATGGGTCTCTGTGAGCCCTCTATGGGTCTCTCTGTAGTTTTATGAGTCTCTATGTATCGCTGTGAGTACTCTGTGTATTTACTATACGGTCCAAAGGTTTGGTTACATAGCCATAATGGCACTCCTCTGGCTCGTGTTTCACTTCCCGTTGACGGAGGAGACGGCAGCCTCGTTGCGGCAGTCTGAGCCGTGCTCCTGGGCTCGAACCTGTGGCGCAAACCTGCCTGGTGTCGCAGGGAATGAGTGATTGAATGCGTGGCTCTGATTGAATGCGTGGCTTTGATTGAGGAGGGGCGGCACGGTGGCGTAGCGGTGAGCAGCGCTGCCGCCTCAAAACAAGAAGGCCCCGGGTTCGAATCCCGGCTCGGGTGCCTTTCTGTGTGGAGTTTGCATGTTCTCTCCGTGTCCCCGTGGGTTTTCGTCAGGCACTCCGGTTTCCTCCCACAGTCCAAAGACATGCTGCTGCATAGGTTAATTGGCCTGCGGACTAAATTGCCGCCCCGGTGCCCTGTGATGGACTGGCGTCCCATCATAGGTATAGCCCTGCCTTGCGCCCTGTGTCTGCCGGGATAGGCTCCGGCTCGCCGCGACCCTGTACAGGATTAAGCGTTTTCTGACAATGGATAAATGATGGATACAGAGGAGAAAGTAGTGGGGCAATGTGTCTACGGCAGCTGTTAGCTTTTAATGTCATCATAATCTGCTCTCAAACAAATTGTACAACAACAATGCCGAAAACAATCTCCGCAATTAAAGCCATTAAGAGCGTTATTTCTATTTAAGATGACGTGTTTAAATTGACCGGCCTAATGGACCGTATAATAATGGCGATGCGACATGTTATAAGTGCCGTGATTAGGGGTCGCAGTCGCGTTTCTCCCTGTAGTCAGTGGGGTGGTTTTTTTTTCTGTTGAAGTCACGCACACTTTGATAAAATATTAAACTGCGACAGTCGAAACTACTCGAGTGGGGATTACCGTAACATTCTAAACAGGGCCTCGCTGAGCTATATTCTTGGCACTCGGCATCCCCCGAATGACAGAGGCACATTACTAAGGAATGACTATTTAATGACGGTCGAGCGGTGGCGCAGCGGTTAGGACGTCGCGGCCACGAATCGGTCCGGCGACCCGAGTTCGATTCCCCAGCGCGGGATCACAGTATCGGTGAGCGATATCTTGAACTGGTCCTGTGCCCCCCCTCCCCACTCCACAAACCCTACACACTGACCAGCGTGGTGCGGTATGCTCAACAACCCCCACAACCACCACGGCATGTGGAGGCCTTCATCCAGCAGTGGATTGACAAAACGTTGTATACTGATGGTTGCTCTTCAGAGCATCATCACGCCTGATGATCCTACCAACTTGGGAGGCGAAACGTCGCGAGGGAGCGAGAGGGAGAGATCGCTCGACACGGCTATCCTGAAAGAACAGCTCTGAAGAGTAACCATCAATACGGTTTAGTGCAGCGTGATTGGCATGGGGACCTGGTGCACAAAACGGGGCCCCGGACTCCCCTCCTAGCCCAACACTCCAGCCCCTCTTCGGCCCCCGTGTGGCCCCGGACGCAGTTACACCGGCCTGCACACACAACAGCCAACGCACCCCATGTACCGAGATGTTGGCTCCCTCTCTCTCCCGATCTGCGTCTGCTCGGGAACATGTTCTCTCCTTGCTTGTTGTAGAATTATTAGGTTTTTTTCTGCTGTCTTTATGTCCCTGTGTCCTGTAACTTATCGATATTGCTTGACTCTCAGTTAATCTGTCTAGATGTTGTTGACATGCCGTTCTCTCCACAGCCTTGTGCAGCGCTTTGCGACCCTCGGGTGAAAGGCGCTCTATAAACGCTATTATTATTATGTCACGCTCGCGACCCCACGCTCGCCGTCACGCGGCTGCTGTGACCCGTCGCGCGGTTGACCGCGTGCTCGATGCCTCCCGTCTCGTCCTTCCCCGATCCCCCCCCCTCGCAGGGCTACATCCCGACCGTGTTTGAGAACTACACGGCCAGCTTCGAAATCGAGAAGCAGAGGATCGAGCTCAACATGTGGGACACGTCCGGTGAGCTCGGTCGACGCGGTTTAAGAACCGCCGCCGCGCCGCGCCGATGCCGCACCTGGCCCCTCGCTCGGAGCGCGTCGCTGGCTTTGCCGAGACTCCTTGTTTTGAAAGGGCTCCGCCGTACTCCGTTGAGAGAAAGAGAGCGGCGTTTAATAAGGGGACACTTTTTATTGAAGGACGTGCCCGGCGCACGGTGCGTGCACGGCTGAACGGACGTCCCCGTCTCGCGCCGAATAAAGACGAGTGTTCGATGGACATTAACGGCGCGCGTCGATCATCGATCCCCGTGTATTCACGCCGCATCGATCGTTCGCTAAATGCACTGTAGCCGAACGTTCTTTCGCCTTGGGCAAAACCCAAATAAAAAAAAAGATAAAAATCACAGCCAGTTTTAAAAAGCCACCCACCCGCCAGATTGCCCTTTGGCCTCCCATTACAATTCCGCGGCGCTTCTTCTGCCGGCCCACAAAAGCCGCGCAGATGCTCTCGCCGCTCGGCGGTGGTGTGTCTCATTCAGTCGCCCGGTGCCACCGCGAGGTTACCCGGAGGCCCATCTGCTCATTACCACCGGATCACGGCTGATCTGCGGCACGCGGAGTTGTTTTATTTTTTTGCCGGATTTCTGGATTAAGCAACGAGGCGGCTTCACGGAGGACACGACGCGCACATTGCCCGCTCGTCGCGTGCCTCCAAAGCTGTCGGATGTCCCGTCCTCCCGCAGTCTCCCCCGTGTCCTGTCTGACCTCCACATCAGAATGGGGTTGGAGCCGGAGGATTTATTTTCGTGACAAGGACACGACGAGCCGTGGGTTCCGAGATAAACCGCCGTGACCTTTTGACGGTCCTGTGATGAGTGCCGCTCGCGCGCCGATGAGAACCGGCTTGTCACTTAGCTCAAGCCGTGTCGTCTCTTCTCAATGGGCTCTGACCTTTCTCGATGCACGGTCCACTCTGCGCGCCGTCGCTGGCTCCAGTCGGCAGGAAGACAGGCTCAGTGGCTAATTAGAGATTAACTCGAGCGAATGCCAAGTGCGCACCTACGTAAGAGTGGTGTGGGGGGTGGGGGGGGCGGGGTGGGGGGGGGCGGGGACCTGCAGCAGCAGATGCTGTTGTTAAATAAAAAATCGCATTAATCTTGCAACTATGACTCACGCGGTTATGGGCAAGCGTTAATGGTAACAGTCGACGCTAAATGAAGAGCTTTAATAAAATTATTCACCCGCGGGGAGGGGGTGCGGGGGAGCTCATGACGGCGGCTAATGATGCAGCGCCAGGCGAGCTGTTAGGGTAATGCCCAAAGCGGTTCCTTCGGAAACTCATCCATTGCTCGTCATCAAGGACACAGGAGGAACCAACGAGTTACTAACGACGCGGCAGCTTTGCGGCGTCTCCAGCGACGGGGGCCTCTGGGCGGCAGGCGAGGCGCGATCGCGTCGCGATTCGCCCTTCGGTCGCGTCTGCGGCGAGATTTCGCGGAAAAAATCGGTGAGCCGCGTTCGAATAACCGCGACCCCCGACTAATCCGTACGGAGGGAGGCGGCGTGACTCGGGGAGTTGTTTAAACCGCGCGGGATTTCTGTCGCGAGTAGTTTGTTCCCGCGGGCTCGCTCCTTTCAAACCTCTAATCATGCGTAATGGCGACGTCGCGGGAAGCCCGATGACACGCCACTTAATCATGTCAACCCGCACTTGGTTAGCGCTCGCGCCGCAATTTACACACGCCGGGGTCACGAGCGGCTCTTTCCCTTCGCCCAAAACAGATCAGATAAAGCCTTTCAATCGTACACTCGTCGTGGTGGTTTATACATATATATATATATTTTTTACCGAAAGGAATAATCTCCCCGCTGGCGGTGTAAGTGCGAGAGGGTGGTTGGGGGTGATTGGTGGCGTGTGTGGGGGGATTAGTGGTGGAGGGGGCTGGGATGGTTGGAAGGGACGGACGACCTCCTGGCAGCCCGGCTGCTGTGCCCGGCCGGCACGGGGAGCGGCCGGCGGGGGCTCGGAATGTCCTCACGTGGCCCGCCCGGCAGAGTGGGGTCAGAGAGGCCACAACAATCGGGGCTTTGTTGTGCAAATCGTCTCGCATTGAGGGGGCCTCCTATTCTCCGGGCCACCGCGGGGACCGTTCTCGGCGAGCGGTGGGCTTTGTGCGAGATGAGGGGTGAGAACTGCCCCGTAACTCTGTTCCCCAGCCCTGGCGCGGCATCGTTGGGGTGGCTGGGCCCCTATTCGCTCCGACACCGTGAACCTTGACCCGTCCAGAGATTCCCCCCTCGATGTCCGCGCGCGTGTTAACACGGCCGCGACCCCGCGCAGCCGTCTCGCGGTCACGTTCCCGCGATAACAGGCGCGTCGCGCCCGCGGGTGTTGCGGGTGTTGCGACACCCGCACTTTCACAGAAACATTATTCCATACCCCCCCACTTTTTCCTGAGGTAGTCTCATATCATATGTTGCGACACCCGCGCTTTCACAGAAACATGATTCCATCCCCCCCACTTTTTCCTGAAACACCCGCGGCTGCGACGCGCCTGCGCGGTAGCGTTAGAGACGTTACAAGTTGTTCCCGGTTCGCCGTCTGTGTCTTATTCGTTTACCGGAATGATTCGGTCGTTTTGTGTCCCGTGCGATGCCGCGTGTTACTGTTTGTGATCGTGGTTAGGCTTTCGTCCTTTACACGATTTGACGCTGTCAATTCGTTGCGTGTTGCCCTGTGATTTGATGCGTGGTTAGCGTTGGTTGATTCGAACGTTTGTTGTGTCGCAGAAATCCCGCATCCGGAGCTTGGGAGCTCGCTGGGTATTTTCTGCTGTATTAATAAACATCTATCTACAATGTCGCAATCGTGAAATATGAAAGTGATTAATTACACGTTTGAAAAAATTGTACAGAAAAAACGTTTGTTTTTTTTTCTTCCCCCCTGTGATTTAATTTGTTGTTCTTTCACAAATTCAGCGATTAATTTTAATCACGTTTAATTACTAAGCTGGCTGGCTGCACCTCTCTCTTTCTACCCAAGCTGTCCGAATTATTTTTTTATTCCCTCTCTGCCGGTAATTAATTGTTCCAGCAGTCACCCATCCGAACCCACGGAAGATTTTTTGCGCATTGCTCTCAAAAACCTTGTCTGCCTTCCGCACACCCGGCTCTCCCTCCCACACCCACCGCTCTCTCTCGCACACGCGCCGCCGCTGAGAAGCCCGATCCCCCGCTATGCATGGCGGTTGCTGTAACAGTCTGTAATTATGTTCGCTCAGAAAATATGAGCCGGTTATTAAAAAAAAAAACTTTTTATAGTTCTCCCCGCTGCTGCCGCTGTATCGAGAAAGTTTCCGGAAGGACGAGCCGGGTTTGTGTTAGCGTCCTGCAATGCATTCCAGATTTTGCAAGCTGCCACGCAAATGCATTTATATCATTACAATATCATCGCAATTTAAACGCTTCCTACCGTTTCGCCTCCAACGTGGGAGGCGAAACGTCGCGAAGGAGAGAGAGAGGCAATGGCTCTCTATGCCGAAAGGACAGCTTTGGAAAGCAATTCTCACATATTGAGCAGTGAAATCCTACATCGGTACGATACTTTATACCAACCAACCCAGTTGGAATGCATGCAACTTGCTTTCTCGGAGGCTGTGGGCCACGGCTGAGGTGGGTGCGGTTTGAGCACCGATTCTTTGATGTGATGCCACGCATCTGCAACCCAGCTGCTCGGACGATGAGTTAGCGGGCCACACGAAGATCGTGTTCTTTCGACGGGAACTTTCAGCAAAGCGACATGACTGGCGGGAGGCAGCACAGCAAGCTGCTTTGCTGTCCTATCTCAGTTTGAGCGCCCTTCCCCAGAAACGCGTGGGATTTTTCTCAAAGCACTCAATATTCTTATCGTAAAAAATATATAAATTGGACCAATTCACCCTTGAAATATATAGCCTCAAGACTTATTACGGCTTTCCCTGGGTGAATATAGAATGAGGGACGCGGAGGACGAGCCGCGTGGAAATCATCGCGTGATCGTTCGTGTTCACGCCGCGGCGGACCGGGGACGTTGTTCCCCCCTCTACAGAGACAACCGCGCGTTGCCCTCGCCAATGCGGACAACAGCGGCACGATGAAGCTGATTGCAATCATGAGCGAAATGTCGCACTCTATTGTAATTGTTGAGGATTTGCTGCCTAACACACCGGTGTGTTTGCTCTCTAACACAGCGGTCCCCAACCTTTGTTGCGCCACGGACCGGTTTCATGTAAGACAATATTTTCACGGACCGGCCTTCAAGATGTGGGGGGGATAAATATGACGAAATAAAATAATACGAACGGCATAAAAACAAATATAAAGTGCATAAAAAATACAACTCAAGAGACACAGACGCACAGACGGATGTATCCGGTCATTTTTCTAAATAAAACATCTTTCAGACTGATAATCAATATAATATTTTTTTATTCATTCTTTCTGTGTGGCCCGGTACCAAATGACCCACGGACCGGTACCGGTCCGGTGGTTGGGGACCACTGCTCTAACACACTGGAGTGCCGCTCTTTACAGAGGGCTATACTGAGAGAACGGCTCTTCAATACAATGATCATAAGTCGAGCCGCGACAACCCTACATCAATACAAGCTCTTATCAATGTTAATATGAAAAAAAACCTCCCAGGTTCTTCCCGGCTTCTACCAGGCGCCGAACATTCAGGTGCCTGACGAGGGCTCGACGGGCAGAAGCCTGGTTCGCAGCAACGTGCAGCAAAATGTCGGACATCGTGCCCGAATACCGAGCGACGAAACCTTAGCGGTGCAGGTGGCGTGGCGCAGGTGCGAGGGTGGGAGGGAGGGGGTCACCGCGGAGTCACGGCGGGGTCACCGCGGGGTCAGTGCAAGGCGGGTGAATCACGAGCACCGCCGTCGCTCCCAGCTCACCGCGCTCCCATCACCACGGCGAGGCCGCTAAGTCCGTCGCCAGACGCGTTGCAGCGATTCGCCGCTATTATTGGAATGACTGTTCGCTCTCGTACCGCGCGCGCACGCGTGAGAGAAAGTGTGTGTGCGTGTGAGTCCCCTAGGTCGACTCAGCCTCAAATGAGTACCTAGTGCGGTGTGTAAACATTGCCACTAGGGAGACAAAGGCGGCCTGGCGTGGTGCTGGTCACCCACCCCCTCGTGTGCCGCGTCGGCCTTCGTTGATCCTTGCTAACGGCACTTGACCCAACAGTCTGTGAAGGCTATATGGGGGATATGTGTCTTTGTTACGATCGTCTGTGAGTGCGCGCGAGTGTGATCGAGCGCGTGTGCACACACGCTGCTGGCGGCGCGCTGCGCTACGAACCCGACGACCCGACATCGATTCCCGCTCACCGCCACCAACGCCACCGACGATTATCTAAACACGATCTAAACAGCTCCTGGGCCTCCCCTAGGTCGACTCACCCGGTGAGACGTATAAACACCGCCACTGGGGAGACAAAGGCGGCCGGGCGTGGTGCTGGCCACCCACACCCTAGCGTGCCGTGCCAGCCTTCACAGGTGCTCGCTAGCGGCACTTGTCCCGGCATTACGTTACGGCTACACGGTCTCTATCCGGCGCGCGTCGCAGCCGCTCGCATCGACGAATGGCTACGGTCGCCGGGTTCATCGCCCTCTGTGGCTAACCGCTGTGCCACCGCTCCACACATCCAATCCGTATTCAAGGTTTAATTGGTACACGTTGTTTCGCTCGTTGCGCCGTAGAGGTCGCACGCCAGTAGTAAATCGTGGATTTTATTTTTTAAAAGTAATAGAATGCTCTTGTTAAATTGGAATTTATTTATCAAACTATTTTTAATACTAACGGTCGGAGCGGTAGTCGTGGCGTTGAAGCTGGCACACGACCTGTGTACAATTAAACGTGCCGTGCTGCAGAGCAACACAAAATGTTGCGTGCAGTTCGCAATAATACAATGTTTACAACAAAACACAAACATTTGAAGCGAGATTTTAATTACGTGAAATGTATTTAATTCATTATTTAACAGCACCTGTTTAATTTGGCAGAGGGTTGCGGTGAGTCGGAGCCGGCACGAGGCGTAGGACAGGGCTGTACCCATTATGGGACGCCAGTCTATCGCAGGAGACAGGAGGCAATTTATTCGGCAAGCCAATCAACCTAGACAGCAGCTGGGTTTTTGTAGACTGTGGGAGGAAACCGGAGTGCGCAGCGAAAACCCACGCGGTCACGGGGGCAACATGCAAACTCCACACAGAAAGGCACCCGAGCTGCTGGGAACCGAACCCGGGTCCTTCTTGCTATGAGGCGGCAGCGCATTGGGTGGGGACTATGCCGACGTGAAACGCATTTACACAATTACATTCGCGACGATTCATTATTATTACAATTCTACCAGTCTGGTGGCTTGTCAGAAATATCCGTGGCTGCTGGAACGCGGTGAGAACCATGAGCGAATCTGTCGGAGTCTCGGCGGCCGCACGTTGTCCATCATCTCCCCTCCCCCCCTCTCTCCCCTTCGCCCGTCCCCCCCTGTCCTAGTCCCCCCTCCGGTGAGTCTGCTCGGCTCGAGCCTCGCCGTTTGTTCTTCACAGAGCCGAGCCACTCTGCCCCTCGGTGCAGAAAAACCTGCGTTGGATCTCGGTCGCGGTCCCGGCGCGCGCCGCGTATCGCTCGGCCCCACGCGCCGGCAGCCTGTTCGTGAACAATTCATCCGTCCGTCGTCAGAAACCGCCTAATCCTCTAACAGGGTCGCGGTGAGCCGGAGCCTATCCCGGCAGGGGAGGTCGCAAGGCAGTGCTATACCCAGGATGGGACGCCGGTCCATCACGGCTCCAGTCGATTGGGAGCAGAGCGTAAGAGACCGGTCGTAATCTACAGCGGCTGTACATTACGACCGCGCGAAAAAAACACGCCGCGGAACCTGTTTTCAGTCGCGAGCTTTCGTGAAAACTTGCCCGTGGTGGGACAGACGTTCCCCGCAGCATTAGCATCCACCTGCTCGCTCGCCTCACCTCATTTATTTCGGAGAAGCAAATGTTATTTTCTTCTTGTCCGACTTGATTGGTTTATTTTCTGGAGCGACGACACGGAGTTGCCGCGCTGAAGGTCACTTTGCAGCTGTGCTTTCGGTGTCAGAAACAGCGGCGGGCGAGGGGGGGTGGGGGTGCCGCAGCAAGCGAAAGCACGAAACCGCGCCTGTTACGCGCTGTCACATCGCCACCAATCACGACGGCAGGAACGGAGGCGCGCCGCAACAAGAAAAAAAAGGTTATCGCGAAAACGTCGAGCCTGTAGACTTTAAAAACTCGGCAAATTTGATTTTCCGGTGCGGCGCAGCGTAATCCCATCTCGCCGTGACCCGGGGCTAGTCAGGGTGATACTATTTGCCGAGTAAATATCCCATTCCCCACAGCCCCCGACCCCCATCGCCGTCCCCGTCTGCCGCCTCCTCCTCAATTTCCCGTCTCTCGCGGCGCAGCTATTTGGGCTAAAATACTTTCCACCCTGTGATGGACACTTAACCGGGGGGAGAAAAAAAAAAATCCCTAAACTGCGGCTCAAGGCATTGATCAAGCCGCGCGCTGTCGGGGGCGCCAGCGGTGCCACTCACCGGACCCGTCTGGGCCGTGAGCAACTGTCACATGACACACACGGGGTGGTGGTGGTGGTGGTGGGAGCAAAGTGACGGGGGGAGGGCAAAGGATGGAGGTTGTTGGGGGTGCGGGGTGGGGGGGAACAGTCTTGCAAACAATCCCACGCTGCGTCTCTCCAAAGAGCGTTGGGGAGGCAGCGCGCTGTGTCGTGCGACGTTTCGCTCCAAGAGCCGGGAGCTTCTGCAGGAAGGAAACGACAAAGCACTGACGGTGGCCGGCAATGAAGTGCGATCAGGAGGGGGTGGGGAGATAAAGTGAACCGCTCGATTCGGTTTCTGGCGGAGCTTTCCGGAACGTGGAGCGAAACGTCGGACGTCGCGGTGCGACCGGAAAACACGGGCAGCGTTAACCGGCAAAACCTACGCGGCACAGTCAGCATTTATTCAAGCTGTAAGGAGCTATTGAGCTATGTAGCTATTTTTAATAGTTGTCCAGCGGTAGGGGTAACCACGTTACAACATCTCAAGGCACCGGGGGGCAATTTAGTCAGGAGAATAATCTAGGCAGCAGCAGCATGTCTTTGGACAGCGGGAGGAAACCGGAGTGCCCGGAAAAAACGCACGCGGACACGAGCAGAACGTGCAAACGCCACAGAGAACGGCACCCGAGGCGGGTATCGAACCCAGGGATTTAGTGCCGTGAGGCGGCAGCGGTGCTCACCGAGGCCACCGTGCCACCCCTTCGCACGGTGCCCCCCCGCTGTGTGGGGGCTGTGGGCGCCACACGGGGGGGGGAGGAACGGAGCCAGGGTCAGAGAGAAATGGATCATCGTGCGCTCGCGTCGCTGACAAGGAGACGCGCCGTTCCGGACAGGGCCCGCGGGACATTACGAGGGCCATTACTTAAGCGGATAAAAGGCATTCTGACGGCGGCATGTACGCATGGAAAGTGGATCTATGCCGTGGCTGTTTGGAAAACCGCCACTGTTTATGTCTCGATATGGGATGAGTCATGACACCGAAATTGATTTTCCGCGTAAAAAAAAGTAGGACTAAACTAACGGCGCAATTACCCCTTTCAAATTCTATTTCTCCGTGCGGAAATACATCCGCGTCAATGTGGAACGCCGAACTTGAACGGCTGTTCGCTGGTACATTATATATAAATAATGCGCGTTCGCTCCTGCCAATAGTCCCGTAAAGAGCTTGCAAGCTCGCCGGGTATTTTTCTGCTGTAATAATAAACATCAATCTGTCTGTCTAATTCACCGCGGCACGACAGCCTCCCTCGTGCCGTGCAAGCCACGGACATTGTATTGACCATATCTCACCATAAAATAAACTCGAAGGCATTCATGACCAATGTTATCCATAGTGAAGCTCTGTTGGGTGGGGGTACAGGGAGCGGGGGGGGTGGGGGTGGCAGTGCCAGTTAAGATATCACTTTGCCACTGATAACAACCGCGGCGTGAATTCAAACGAGGGCCGGCAGGCTGACAGCGCAGCGCGCTGAGCATCGCTCCGCCGCTCCGAAATCTTCTTAGAACCGCGCGGCGATGAATTATCCGGCCGACACCGCCACGATCGACCCGCGCGGGTCGAAACGCGTCGTTAAAATATAATAATGATAGTAATAAGCTACTTTTGTAACGCGCGCATTTTCTCCGGGCGCGTTGCACCCGTTGATTCGGAGGCCGAGCTGAAAGACAACTAACGATGTCCAGAGGCTGACCATCGTGCTTCGAAGAATCGCAAAGAAGAAGAAGAAGATTCGGAGGCGCGGAGCCCTGCTCGGTCGGTTTGTTGTGAGTCGGTGAAGAGGTGACTTTTTAAAAGTTTTTTTGAAGGTTGTGGGGGACTGTGTTTGGCGCAATAGGTGTAGCAGGCTGTTCCAGGTTGTGGGTGCCGAACGACATGCTGTTGTTCGTTCATTTCTCGTGCAACCCTAGGCTCGCCGTATTACGACAACGTGAGGCCGCTCGCCTACT
>JAZEWU010000006.1:11699647-11713473 GCA_036362915.1 Geotria australis | reverse complement strand
GCTCAACGTGCAGTTTATATACGTTGGGAGTCAGGGCTGCGTTTGGGTTAGCGTTATGCCAGGGTTGGGTTACGTTGTCACAACATCTGAGATGGTTAGATGGTATCTCACGTTCGTGTCCGTGAATGTAGCTGTCGCATTCAATTTTCGGGAAATATCTTCCGACGTTGCTGCGAGCGGCCGCGGCTGCCACTGCTGAACAATAATAATAGTTGCAGCGTGAACAGCCCCCTTTCTTGAACTGTCACGCCGCAATAAATACACGAGTCGTGTGCAGCGATAATATCCAATATGTTGGAGTCATTACGATTTAAATTTCTCATCGTGTTTATATTCTCCCCTATTGGCGATATAACAGAACGCATTTGGGCTGATATATGAACTAAGTTCTCCGTATCGCATCGCCGCATTAGGAACTCCCCGACTCAATTCGGCGCGCATTTCCGTAATGGGCATAAATGAATTTCGCTTCGCACTAATCCCACACCAGAGAGCTCGAGAAGTTGTTACGCCTCCGCAATAACAGATGCCGATGGAAAATGGGAGCCCCTCTTAAAAAATATATATATATATATATAACATAACGCAGCATTAATTCAGATAGAGTCCCGTATCTGGAGCAGAAGGTGACATGAAGAGGAAGCAAAACGACCGGCGAGGTGTTACCGCTAAATGTAAATCGACGGTAATTAGCGCAAGCTTGCCTGCGCTAAAAACGCTCCTGCTGCGAGAGTGTCGCGCCTGGGTGTGGGAGCGCGCGGCGGCATTACGGCTCAACAGTCACATCGTGCAATTGCCGCCCCGCGCTGAACCCGCCCTGATCGCGGGAGAGGGCCTTGGTGGCGGAGAAAGGAGGAGGCTGGCTTTCTCGGGAGTTTAATTGCGCGGCAGCTGTCACGCTTGCTCCAGCCACCGCTCCTCTGGGCGCCCTAACGCGCGACTGGGAGACGTGCGGCGGTAATCAATCACGAGTCGCTGGCATCCCACCTCCGCCACCAACCCCCCCACCCCCCCCGCACACAAAGCACCTGCCGACCACAAGCCTCCCCCTTCGGCAGTGCTGAGACGAATGTGCCCACGATCCGCGATGCATTATTCACCAGCGAAACGGCCACGGCGACTCCCAGCCTCCCAGCACAGTCGGTGTACCCCTCCGTACTTTATTGAAAGGAACAGGTAAAGGGGCAAGCCCTGCAATATCCTACTCGCGCCGCTGCTGCAGGAAGGGCCTCCGCTGGTGGGTGATGTACAGACGCCGTCCTAGAGTATATGTTTGGTCTACTCTTCCGCGCTGGCCAGGCATTCGTAGAAGACGCGATTTGAGAATAATGCAATGTATAATGCGCCGCGCAAATTTCACACCGTGGTCACAGACGAGACACGGAAACGGAGGAGCGAGGACACTTCGTCCCATATATTATGATGTTATCGGCCAATTAATGAATGAGTTGGGTTTTTTTTTTATACTTGTGGGAGGAAACCCACGCAGAACGGGGTGAGAACACACAAACTCCACACAGGAAGACGCACGAGGTGGGAATCAAACTGCCTCGGGCAGGACTTTCTTGTGAGGCACACTTGTTACTAGCACTGCGCCACCCCGTCACCCAAAGGTAGAAATTGATTTTCTCCGGCATATCATTGTCTTGCAGTGGCATTTAATCCGTACCCTTTGCGGTGTTCTCATACCGCTATTGTAATTGAAATTAAAAATATCTTTTGTATCTCTCGGCCTTTGTGCCGTAGCTTTACCGAATCCTTGCCACCTCCTCCTCCACCGCTGCCTTTGTGCTTCTAAAGCCCTTCAGATTGGGCGATCACATGCACATTGAATTCCTGGCTGAGAGTAAAAATAAAATGAAATAAAAATCAATATTTCATTTTCTCCACATTTTCACTCCTCAATGGAGAGGCGTCAGAAACGAAAGCCTGTCTAATGTAGGCGAAAGTCAATTACGCCTCTTGGTTATCACGCCCGGTGCCAGTAGATTAGCCATCGCAGCGTTAAACAAAATGCGACAGCGACCTTTCGTGACGTCTTGTAATAATATACTCCTCTACGAAGCTGTAGTGGCTCTCGCAGAGTCTCTCCCGATTGTAAGATTTTCCCAAAAATATTTCACGGGCTACATGCGTTTATTTTTTTTTGTTACGTATTGTACTGATGTAGGTATTTATTTCCAGCAAATAACGGGCGGAAAATCCATACGGATTCGAACGTCAACAATGGACAGACGTGCACGTTTTTCACAGCGAAGGGTATCATATCAAAAAGAAGATACAACATCTCGTGCATGTAATGATATCAGTTTTCACGGCTCGATGTATGAGAATTGCTCTCGATAGCTGTGATATCGCTATAGCCGTGTTGAGTGTTCCTGCTCTCTCCTTCACAACGTTTCGCCTCCCATGTCGTGACACCTCCAACGTGGGAGACCAGACCTCGCGGAGGAGGGAGGTTACGGCGAGCAATTCTGATGTAGGTTCTCACAGTTTGATTCGTGACGGTTGCTCTTCAAATCTGTTCTTTCGGGATAGCGGTGTCGCGGAGCGCTCCCCCTCTCTCCCTCGCGACATTCCGCCTCCCACGCCTGCAGACGCTTCCAACGTGGGAAGCAAGCCAAACGTCGCGAGGGAGAGTGCTGGGTAACACGGCTACCCCGAAAGAACAGCTTTGAAAAGAGCAACCATCGATCCTCACACCCTCACGAAACAAACGACTCGTTCGAATCACCGTTCCGCGGCGGCACGATGTGCTCGCACGCGGGGGCGCGATCATTCAGGCGTCTGTTGACACGGGCACAACGATACTTCTTGTCCTCACCGCCGCTCCTCCCCAATTACGCAGCTCAGCGGCCGCGTTAATTATCATAATATAATAATAATAATATTACAATTTATAACGCACACAAATTCCCCGCCCAGCCAAAGCGCGACGCAGATACTGAGGCGCGGAGCCAAGCTCAGTGTACAACGGCCTGAAAAAACAGGTGTTGTTTGAGATGTTTTTTTAAACGTCAAGGTTACGGTGGTCTGACGAAGTTCTCGGTGTAGGCTGTTCCAGATTCTTGGTGCGGCTATAGAGAAGCGCCGTTCTTCGTCCTCGAGCGGGGAATGCTGAGCAAGAGTGGGGAGGAACCAGGAAGGGTGCGCGAACGTGTTTCAGTGAGAGGTGAAAGTAAGCTGGCGAGGTATTGAGGCTGACCTGTGCTGATTGTACGGTGACAGATTAACGCTATCTTGTACGTGATTCATTGCTGGATAGGTCACCGGTGTAGAGTGCACGAGGAGTACTCGATCCCAGGCCACGCCAAGCGCGCCTTTTGTCCCCGTAAACGGAGCTCGCGATCGGCTCGACATCCGTCTCCACGGCTCTCGGCGCGGTCGAGCGCGGCGTGCGGCGCGCATCACAAGTGGCCCCCCCTCCGTCTTTGTCTCGCGGGGATGCGCCGCTGTTCCCGGTCCCCCGCCCGGAGGTGAATTCTGCCGGGCGATTAGCGTCGCACCGCGCTAATTAGACAGACGCGCGTCCCGCTAATTAGACGGATGCCGATAGATGTTTATTATTGCGGGAGACGAATGCGCGGTGAGCTCGCGAGCTCTGGATGACGTGGGATGCCTGCGGTGTGCAACGAGCGTGAGCACTGAGCGACTCCAAATACGTGTGAAATCGCAAGGTAATTAACAACGACGGAACGAGAGATCGCGGACGAGAGAGGTTGACGTGTGTCGAGAGTCTATCGAAATTGATGAACGTGTCAACAGTGGATCAGTGGCGTATAGAGGTTTGGTGATGCCCGGGGCCAACTCCGACTCCTTGATTGTATGCCCCCAAGACTCAAGTATACGGCCTAGTACTGAGAAATGTGGGAAAGGAAGACAACTTTGGGAACTATCATTCATTCATGAAATGAGTTGAAAGGAAGTACTATAACGTATCGACGGTCGTCGGACAGGGCACAGTGGATGATGAAAAATAATGTCGATCGGTGTCGACAGGAGACTGAAAGATTTAATCAGCATTATGCACAGTATTTACATGTAACAGGTTCTCTACTCTGGTCTCAATCGCGGGCGGCATTAAGCGCTGTCCATGCCGAGTGGTTATGATTCACAGCTTGGAAACATACTTTTAAATTTTCAAGATCCTCCGAATAGAATGTACTGTTACGTATTTTATACGAAAGGTGCTCACTTGGCACATTAAAGACTTCTCACATTTAAAAGTGCGCAAAGGTCAGCGCAAGAGTGGGTTAGCGCAAGGAGCATTGGAATAATTTAATTTAACATCATACGCGAAAAGCGGGCGAAGATTAATGACGTTCTAAAAATCTTCCTACGTCTTTTGGAACAAGTTTTAATTTCATAGGAATTAACTGGGGGAGCGGTGGTGCAGTAGTTAGCGTGGTGTGCCACCAAATCGGCAACTCAAACTTGATTTCGGATCACGGCTAGTGTCAGTGGCGAGTGAACTGATCCTTGGCTTCCAACCCCCCGCCCATCTTCTCTCTACAATCCCACACAGACCAGTGTGGTGAAGTAAAGTCACAGCAGTGGACTGACAAAGGCCTGTACTGATGTAGGTTTTCATTAATGATTAATTAATAATTTCAAATTTATTGTCAATTCTGCCATATGTACAGGACATATAGAGGATCGAAATGCCGTTTCTCTCAGACCCCGGTGTTGGCACATACAAGTATTCATGATCGTTGCTCTTCAGAGATGTTGTTTCGGGATAGCCGTATCCACGAAAGAACAGCTCTGCCAAAGAGCTGTAAATTATTTTCACTATTGTTATTTAAAGATCGTTTCGTGAACTCCTCCACTGATGTTCAGCCACTGATACCGCAACATTCCGTAAGGCTTAGCAAATTTTTATAAATCTTGGAGAGGGAAGAGTAGCAACAGCATTTTGTTACAAATTACGATTGGATTTTTTCCCTTTTAATGTAATCTTCGGCATTTTATTATTCGTGTTATTATTATTTTTGCAGGAGACATTGGCTTTGAAAAACCAGCACATGCAGAACCTCAGCCCTTCACAACGCATTCCAAGTTAATATGTGTAACAGGAGAAAGATAGAGTTGGCAAGCAATTGTATAAAATAGCTTATTCAGTCTGAAAATAATGTAAATCTAGGGGTGGAAGTTTGGAGGCATTTTTATGCAACAGTATAATGATGTATTATTATCAGTATTTTGTTATGTTTTCGATGACTTGTAAGGAAGGTTCTGTTTATGAGTTTAAGGTCATTTGAAAAGGTGTATAAGTGAAGTGCACCCGTCGATATGCCGGAGCAAACGAGTGAGCACATGCATCACTTACCTCAAAAGATGGCACCGACGTTTCGCTGACAATTCCAGCCAGCATCACCAGGGACACAGAGGTAAGTGATGCATGTGCTCACTCGTTTGCTCCGGCATATCGACGGGTGCACTTCACTTATACACCTTTTCACATGACCTAAACTCATAAACAGAGCCTCACTATGAATAACATTGGTCATGAAAGCCTTCGAGTTAATTTTACTTGTAAGGAAATTTGTGTTCAAGAAAAGATGTCCGGCTTAAATGTAACAAATTGTTATTATTACAAAGGTACCCCAACCGGGAATACAACCCAGGGGCTTCTTGTTGCGCAGGTTAGAGACACGACTCACACTCATTGGAAACATCAGGTGGCGCTTGGGAAGGACGCGTCACGAGACGGGACAATGGTCAAGTTTAATTCAGAGTGGCAGCCAAGGAACGGAACGCGTCGTCAGAGAGGCGCGTCCATTCGGGAGACGGAGCGATGGAATCGGCTGGTGTGAAGGAGCGAGGTGGATCGTTGTGGAATTACGAGGGATGGTGACAGCTTGGCGAGGCCTTTATCCAGCAGTGGACTGAGTCACGCCGTACAACGTACGGAGTAACTGGGTGACAGACAAGCTTAACAAACGCAGCGACGTTTCATACACATTGCAAAGTGACCACCTGGGACATTCTGATTTCGAGGCAATAATGGGTAAAACAAAAATAATCCGCAATAAAACTGCCGTAAAAACAAAGTGTAAAAAAATCGCGTTTTGCGTTTTGTAGGCGACTCGGTGGATGCTCCACACGACCACCGCTGTGTATTAGCGCGCTTTCAACGCGCACACTTCTGCACGCCCACACAAACATTCCGGCAGCATGAATATTTACACCTTTTTTTTTTCCTCCAAGATGTCGTTTCCATCATAAAGAAATAACGGGGCGAGCACGGCACTTGTCTGCGTCCAACAGACGGCGTAATGGCTCAAAATAAATGTTGATGCATTGTGTGCGCCGGTGCTCAGACGGCGCGCGGAAGAAAAAAAAAGCTCAATTGTGATGCGCGGCCCGATGCTAAGCGACCGCCCTGGCCTGCAGTCGGAGTCAGGCGCACTCTATCGGGTGATTAAGGGGGGAAATGGGAAGACGGTGGGAGATCGTAAATGTCTGCTGCGGCGCTCGCCTCCCGTCAATCAGGGCGCCCCGCGGGCCGCCTTATAAGCTCTGCCGTACACAGCGAGATGACGGGCGGCTAATGAATGGGAAGGGACGGGGAGAGAGAGAGAGAGATACAGCGAGAGACGCGTCACTCGTCCCACGCACCAGCCGCCCCAAAGCCACGAGCCTCAGCTAAGAGAGATCGGTCTGACATAATGGCATTAAATGTCAGCCGTCTCCGTCGTTTGTTGACATTTGGATGATCTGCGCGCCAGGGTCTCGTAGTTGCCTGCTGCAGATTGAAACTGCAGGGGGGCAGCACGGTGGCACGCTGAGTAGCGCTGCCGCCTCAAAGCAAGAAGGCCCCGGGTTCGAATCCTAGCTCGGGTGCCTTTCTACGTGGTGTTTGCATGCGTGTCTGCGTGGGTTTTCGTCGAGTACTCCAGTTTCCTCCCACGGTCCAAAGACATGCTGCCGCCTAGGTTAATTGCCCTGGCTAGATTGCCCCCGGTGCCCTGAGATGTTGTTACTTGCTTAACCCCTCCCCGCTGGACAACTGTGATAAAGAGCTAAGTTGCACAACGGTTCCAACCAGCTTGAATAAAAACTGACTGACTCAGCAGGGCCCGTAATTCCGCCGCTCGCATTAGATTCGCATTTAATAGCCTTAAGAGGAATGTTGCCCATGACAATAAACCGCGTTCCAAAGCAGCCTCCGCACGGATTAAATTAATTGTTGCAATTCGCCTAATCACGTCAACAAATCGGCCGCGCTGACCGGCAGTAAAAAATAACAATCAATTGTGAAGCAATTTGGGAATTTAGAAAAAATATATGAATGCACTAATTTGAGAAGCGCTGCTCCTTGCCAAGACACGAACGGAAAGTGCGCGGCGTTCCGCGCCGAGACACCGCATTCTGTAACGGCACGAACCGGCCGATACAGTTCGGTCAGTCAGTTGCTACTTAAGCTGGAAAGAACCGTCGAGCGACGTGGTTCTTTTTAACAGTTGTCCAGCGTGGAGGGGTAAGCAAGTTACAATTTAGTCAGGACAATTAACCCCAGGTGGCTCGGTGAGTAGAGCTGCTGCCTTACAGCAAGAAGTCCCGGATTCGAATCCCGGCTCGGGGGCCTTTCTGTGTGGAGTTTGTATGTTCTCCCTGTGTCCGCGTGGGTTTTCGCCCGGCACTCCGGTTTCTTCCAAAAGTCCAAATACATTATGCTCCATACATTCTGCCCCAGGTGCCCTGTGATGGACTGGCGTCCCATCCTAAGTATAGCCCTGCCTTGTGCAATGTGTCTGCCGGGATAGTCTCGACTCACCGCAACCCTGTACAGGATTGAGCGGTTTCTGACAATGAATGAATTAACTACGAAAACCCACGCAGACACGGGGAACACATGCAAACGCCACACAGAAAGGCACCCGAGGCGGGAATCGAACCCAGGATGGTCTTGCTGTGAGGCGGCCGCGCTACTCACCGCGCCACCGTGCTTCCCAATTTATGTAGCATGTCTCGACAAATTGAGGGAAGCGATTTTTAAACGTGCTAACAGCACTAAGCATACGCTTGGATGCCTGCAATTTATATATTCCTGGTGCAGTTTGCGAAAGGCTGCGATGTGCAAAAGGGGTAATTTATTCAATTTAGCATTGCCACCGAGTGATATGGCGGAGGCGTGTGTGTGTGTAATTGAACAGTTTTGCATTGTTTGTAAAGTGATTGCCCTGCCGGACAGAATGATTCATTGGGTGACTCGACTAAACGAGCGCGGGGAAGAGTGTAGCTGTTATCACATCGCCGTAAAATATAATTTATTGTCTAGGCCATGAATTATACATGTGGTCTCTTGGCCTAACATTCTGTAATGTTTCAAGCAAATCAAACGTTGCTGTCTCAAACATAAAACAACTAACTTTTGTTACGACCGTCTACTTTGGATCATTACTATTATTCGTGCAGAATGTATTCACGGTCCATATTTGGGTGTAAGTTTTCACGGAGAGATGTGTGATGAGAATCGCTCTCAAGAGCGGCTCTTTCGGGATAGCCGTGTCGAGCGGTCCCCCCTCTCTCCTCCGCGACATTTCGACTCCAACGTCAGAAGCAGAAGCCTGACGATGCGTCCAACGCGGGAGCAAAGGGGCAGGAACGCTCGACACGACTATCCCCGAAAGACCATATCTTTAGAGTAATTTTCAAAGCATGCGGCCAGTGAACTTACACGGTTCGAGGCACCCAGACGGGAGCCTTGTGGCTCGGAGCTCTATGCTCTCTCATATCTGCAGCAATTTGGAAGCAAACCCAAACACTTATTAATCATTCAGCTCGGATAGCAGCCCATTCGTTTTAAGATTATTACTCCGCCGAAAATGAAGTTCATCTCCGCAAATGGGAGCATATTACATTTCCGCGGGAATAATGTAGCCGCGCTTAGAATAACCACCGAATACTTTTATATACACTGCATATGTAAAAGAACAAGTTTATAACGAACTCGGAGGCTGGGGCTGCGGGGGATTGGAGTTGTGGGGGGTGGATAAGTTTACAAAAGAAAATGCGACGTCAGCGGAATACAGATCGCGCGAGCGCGTGCCACGGTTTGGATCGGCCGTGCCATCCCAGCCGACTCATCAATCAAACGCTCAACGCTGCCCGAGAGTCCAACGGTTATCCATAAGATATAACTTTTTTGGGGTGCGTCATGTAAAAAATAAGTGTCGTGAACCCGTAAACGGCGAATTAGTAAGGTTTGTCACGTGAACAAAACGTGCCAACAAAGGTTCGAGATACCTGATGAAGCTGATTTCAACTACGAGCGAAACGTCGTGTTTCCGTTGTAAATGTTGTGGGTTCGCTCTCCAACACAACCGGTGTGCTGAAGTAGTCAAGAATTGGCACGTTTTGTTCGCGTGACAAACCTTACTAATTGGCTGTATCAGGTGGAGGAGGGTTTACGCCAATTATTTTTCACGTTATCCAACCCAAAAAAAAGGTACATCTCACGGACATTGTTCCCGAAAGCCATCGTGTTAAGTCCAACAGTACGCGGAGAGAAAAGTCCCCACCAGAGAGCGCGTGCTAAAAGAGTATTTCCGACAACTGAAGGTTGTATTTTTTTTGTTAAACGTGACTCACGATACATGAGGCTGGTGTGCCGGGTGACGGGGAGGGTGGGTGGCTGAGCTGCCACCGTGTTCCCCGCAGGCGTCAGGAGCCACTGGGGAGCGGAGTTAACGGGCAGACACGCGAGGAGTTTTACAAAGAGGACCTCTCTCGGAAGCCGAACGACTACGACGCGTGGTGACGTTTCCCCGAGACACTAAAGCGTTCGCATCACTCAGCCGCCTGCCTTGGCTGTATTTCACTTACGACTCCAAAAACTGTTGTCACCGCCGTTTTAGCCTTTGCACTAAAAAAACACACACGCAAAAAAACTTTTCACACCGCGCGACAGCCACGCAGCGTGACACCGCGCCCCGAGCGCGCACGGGAGGACCGGGGGGTTGGTGGAAAACTCCTGGTTTGATGTCAAGGAACGTGGCAATAAAAAAGTTGATTCGCAGATGCGGATGCGCGTGCTGTGTTTGGTCCACGAGGCGACTGATTAAAGGGAATCGCAAACGAGTTTCTCTAAGCCGAGCACCGGCACACGCTGTGTCCACAAAACACGACCAGGCGTGGGCAGCGCAAGCCCGTCATCCGCCACGGTTTGCTGGATCATAGCTGGCACGCGCCGGTGATACGCATTGCCTTTGCTGGATCACAGCCATGCCGGGCGGGCTGAACCATCGACACGACGGACCTGATAAATGATAACTTTCGACAAAGTCGTCAAAAGCCACGCGATGGATCAATTCGAGATTATTTTGAGAATGTTAAACCGGCTCGGGGCTTCAGGGTGAGCGAGAGACGTTGAACACAAAGCGTCTCGGCAATGTCACAATTAGAGGGGGCAAACAATGGGCAAACATCCCATCGCACAACCGTTCTGACAAACAGATGAGACTCGGCGAGACTTTCATGAATAAATAAAATATATGACATTCTCCCGTGTGATTTTCTTTTCCGCAAAGCGGGGAACGTCGCCGTATAGACTAATGGGTCACGTGGCTCGCGGTGAGTCCTTGAGAAACGTTTCTTTAACATTGAAAGCATGCACAGTTGGTTAGAGAGATATATTTAGGCATCCACATCAAACATTAATGCAGGCAGCATGCGATTCACAAATTGTAAATTAGTTTTACATTTCCTTTACAAACGGCGGATAACCTTTTGCAGAGGAATGCCTTTTTTGCCGGAATGTTTAAATTAGGAGCCAGCAACCTGCCATTTACTCTTTTTTCGGGATGCACCACGGAACTCACGGCGACGATGTCCGAGGGTTTCCTGCTCGTGCTGAAGAAGCTGTGGGGCGAAACGTCGGACCTCGGATAACAACACAGCCCAAACCGCGAAAATCCACACAGTGAAATTTTCAAAGTCTCTGGCGCAACAACAGTACGGTTGGCAGCCGTCTGAACGATCATTTTTTTCCGTCTGTGAAGCTATTAAACGAGAAAAATAGTGTCTCTCAAATCCGAGTGGATCAATTTAACCGCGTGTCATGAAGATCTACGGCGGTAGGACTGCGGCACCTGCAACTCCTGGCTCTTAACAGTTCAGGGCAGAGGACAGAACACCCATAATGAGACGTAGAAGTGAATTATACGCGTTGATAATGAAAAAAACCCCACAAAGCTTTGTTTGTTTCGTGGGGTTTTTTTCTCCTCCGCAGCGCAGCGCACGATGACACCCGCTGGTTCGACTGACGCTGCGGCAGAGCGGCGGCGTGGGTGTGCGGGGAGACGCGGCTCTGATTGCAGCCCCGCGTTCGGGACGCCGGGTCC
Organism: Geotria australis; assembly: GCA_036362915.1. Taxonomy (NCBI): domain Eukaryota; kingdom Metazoa; phylum Chordata; class Hyperoartia; order Petromyzontiformes; family Geotriidae; genus Geotria; species Geotria australis. The sequence continues at coordinate 11,702,125 of JAZEWU010000006.1, read as the reverse complement.
TTACTTCACGAAGCGCGGCGACAAAACCTAGCGGCAACGACGTGCATCGCTAATGATTCACGATCGCAGCGACGAGGAACGTTCCATTTCTTCAAAAACAACACGAAAGAAAGCAAGCTCTGGAACTGTATTTGCAGATCAAGGTTTGCTATTCGGCACCTTCAGGCGTAAGATGAAATACACGGCGACCAAAGCGATGCCCCACATCACCGTGAATGTGCCCGATGTCGTTGGATGTCTGATAACTAAAGCAGAGGGTGAGCCTGGTTGGTAATCGGAAGGATCACTGTCAGAGCTCCCCTGGTGTTATCGGGTTGCGGCTGTGAGAGATGTGGCCACCCCATGTGGGTGGTTTCGTCTCGTTAATGGAATAGGCCAATTATTCCCAATTACAGGACCTTCCTGGAAGAATATTAAGACTTGGCGACTTTCTTGAAATAAACATTCGGTAGTCCAGAATGGTTTTGAGTGGCTATACCCAGGATGGGACGCCAGTCCGTCGCGGGTCACCAGGGGAAATTTAGTCACCAGGCCAATTAACACAGGCAGTTACTTTATCTTTGGACTGTGGGCGAAAACCGAAGTACTCGGCAAAAAAACCCCATTCGGACACGAAGAGAACATGCAAACTTCACACGGAAAGACACCCGAGCCGGGAATCGAACCCTGGTGTACTTGCTGCGAGGCGGCAGCGCTACTAACCGTGCCGCCCGATCACAATTCCCCCCGTATATATTTTGTTGCGCCGTGCGACCCCACTCCTCCAAGCTCCACAAAGCGAATAAATAATTCAGCACATTTAATATTAATGAAGACATCACGAATGCATTTTAAATACTGTTCAAATAGGATCGTTTTTTTTCCGGCGCATCAGCGTGTGCATATATTGTGAAAGCCTTTCATTGCGAATTGTTTACAGCAATTAATCTGGGGCTTCTATTGATTTAAAGCTTACAATTTCATGTATCTATGAGAATAATTATACTCAAATACAGGAGTGAAAATGAATACTAATGGTGTAATTAATATTATTTTTGTACGTACAAAAACACACGCATATTACAACAGGTACACAGCAAAACACCTTTATCACACAAACTACGCTTACAATCTATCATAAGTTCAACATCACCTTTTTCCAACTTGCTCATTTCTATGGTAATCTCCCACACCGACGGGATGGAAGTAATACTATTATGAAACACGTCTGGGCATAACGAATGCACATATTTCACTGAGACCTCCTGAATATGTAAATGAACGAGTCGGAGACCCCACCCACCGAGTAGACGGTAAGATGAAACCAGTTGCCGTTTAGGCGCTAGGTTCGCTTGCTGCATCATTGGACGGCAGGGTGGCGCAGTGGTTACATCTGCGCCTCACAGATAGACAGTCCCGCCAGAGGAGGATGGATTTCCGATTCGGGGCGCATTTCTGTGCGGAGTTTGCATGTTCTCCCCCTGACAGAAACCGCTTAATCCTGTACAGGGTTGCGGTGAGCCAGAGCCTATCCCGGCAGACACAGGGCGCAAGGCAGGGCTAAACCCTGGACGGGACGCCAGTCCATCACAGGGCCCCGGAGGAAATTTAGTCCGCAGGACAATTAATCTATGCGGCAGGATGTGTTTGGACTGTCGGAAGAAACCGGAGTGCCCGGCGAAACCCCACACGGACACGAGAAGAACGTGCAAAACTCCACACAGAAAGGCCCCCCGAGCCGGGATTCGAACCCGGGGACTGCTTGCTGTGAGGCGGCAGCGCTACTCACCGCGCCACCGTGCCGCCCATGACTTGAGGACGTGTCGTCCAAAGCAAAGGCGGCGTCCAATCTGCAATTTTGTCCCATTACTGCTTTCCATCAGGGCTTGCTAGCCCGTTTGTGCAGCCCAACACATGGTGTGGCGTCTTGCAAAGAATGGGCCCACAATTACAATTTGTGTTAAATTGCCTGAAGGACGCCCAAACCTCTCAGACAGCCGCACAGTCCGCACTCGGATGAATAATAGACCAAAATTGGTACTTTACGCAGACAAGGCACAGACCGAATGATGCCGCGCAAATTCAGCCGCGGCTCTGAGAGTTCATACGAGTGTGCGCCGGTGACAGGGTGTGCTGACCTGCTGGTTAACGCACCGCTCTGCAAAACCTGGCGAACCTGTGTTCAATACCTGGCCACACGCACAACGTGAATAACTGGATTCTGATTTTGGCCTGGGCATTACGTTGGTACGTAAGCTCAGCTTAAACTGAGCAAGTGGTGTAATGTATTAACATCTGCACTGGGGGAGACAAAGGCGGTGGGGGAAGCACTACCCCTGTGGGTGCCATGCCAACATAAGCACTCGCTTGCCAACATTAATTATCCCAGCATTGATCGTGGCTAACACAGCTCCGACATACATTCGTGACCTTCTGCAGTCACCCTCTACAACACGACAACTACGATCCTCCAATACACGCTTGCTGTTTGTTCCCAGG
>JAZEWU010000006.1:11687742-11699281 GCA_036362915.1 Geotria australis | reverse complement strand
CGCTTTGTGACCCTCGGGTGAAAGGCGCTATATAAATGCTATTATTATTATTATTAAATTAAAAAGCTGTGTGTTTGCTTTCTGAAGTTGTTCTGTCGGCATAGCCGTGTCGAGCGCTCCCCCTCTCCCCTTCACGACGTTTCGCCTCCCACGTTGGAGGAGAAACGTCGCGAAGGAGAGCGAAAGGGAGCGCTCAGTGTCACGGCTATCCCGGAAAAACAGCTAGGAAAAGCAATTCTCATGAATCGCGCCGTGAAAGCCTACATCAGTACAAGCTGCGTCATTGTCTCTCTGTGTAAATAGGTTTTGGGGGCATCGTTTAGCCTCATTGCACCGGTGCTTCCTGACGAACTCGCTCTGTGAATTGATAGCGGCGCAGGCCTGATAATCCAGCGCTGTGGACGCAGCGGTTTGTCAATCGCACTGATTTGTAGAATTCAAGAATCAAACAAAAAGGTACAATCTTGCTTCGATCTCTGTGGAGCTTTTGAGTTTAAACCCCCCGGCAAAAAGGCCCCTGGTTCGATTGCCGGCTTGGGTACTGCCTTTATGTGTGGAGTTTGCAAGTTCTCCACGTGTCCACGTGGATTTTCGCTGGGTACTCCAATGTCCTCGCACAGTTCAGAGACATGCTGCCTAAGTTAACTGTCCTGACTAAATTGCCTCGGTGCCCTGAGACGTTGTAAATTGTTGCAGGTGTTGCACTTGTTCCCTCTAAAAGTTGAATGAACAACCTATTATTTGTTTTAAATGTTCCCATCGCAATGTATGGCTGTGTTTTTATTAGTTTATTTGATCGGTTATATGCAATGCTGTGTGAAAATGTGTTTTTTTGTTTGGTTAATTTTATATTTTTATTTATTTTTTGTCAATTCGAATGTTTGTTGTCGCAGGAATCCCTTATGGAGCTTGCAAGCTCGCTGGGTATTTGTAATAATAAACATCTATATACTGTATCTGATTTGCTTATCCCTTCCCGCTGGACAACTGTTAAAAAGAGCTATATAGATCAACGGTTGCTCACAGCTGAACTAAAATTAAAAACTGACTGTGATTTTGAGGTGGTGACGCGGCCCAGCGGTAAATCGTTTGCCGGTGTTTGTAGTGGTCCGTGCGGTTTGAATCCAGCAGGCCACCCTGGTTAACGATGCAGATGAACCAACCGTGATATACGTGCCATCCGCTTGGCAGTGCAGCTTAACGATGCTGTGATGAAATTAAAAACGCATCGGCGGTCGTGTGTCGGCATCGCGGTCCAAATTTGCAAAATGTCAATAACAAAAAAATCCTGCAAATTGTTGAATTTGGACTGCGTACGACAACACCCCTTCCTAGCGCAAAAAAATACTGCACGCTGTATCGGTGAGTGTCGCGCCGTGCACGATACGAATGGTGTGAATACCAAATGTTCTGCGGAAAAGAAAAAAAACACCCTACAGGATGCCAACGAGTCATTAACGGACTTGGCCAGACATCCTAACGCTAGCCTCTCCTGAACAAAAGTTTTTTAATAGAAGAATAACAACGGAACATTGCCGGTGTCACACATTTGTTCACGGCTGGGTGGCCCTTTACCTAATTGCGTCGCTTGCACCGCCAGCACATGAGGTTGGATGTTGCCAGCACACGGCCACTCTAACTGCCGACCTGTTCACGGAACATCCATTTGCTGGCAGGGGGCGGCACGGTGGCGTAGCGTGTTGGTGCTGCCGCCTCACAGCAACAACAACCCGGGTTCGATTCCCACCTCGGTTGGCTTCATGCGTGATGTTTGCACGTTTTCACCGGGTAATCCAGTTCATTCTCACCGTCCAAAGGCGTGCTGTCTAGGTTAATCAGCTTGATAATGATAATAGCATTTTATATAGAGCGCCTTTCACCGGAGGGTCACAAAGCGCTGCACAAGGGCCGCGGAGAGAACGGCATGTCAACAATCACAGAAAAAAAACAACTAATAAAAAAACAAAGCAATGAAAATTACTTCATTGTCCCCGGTGCCTTCTGACGGAGTGGTATCTCATCCAGGGTATTACAGCCCTCTCTGCCTTGCGCCCAGTGTCTGCCGAGACAGGCTGTGGACCCCTGTGACCCTGTACAGGATTAAGCGGGTACTTTCAGTGTATTCGAAGCAGCCTTAATCATTCATTTTTTGTTGCCTTGGTTTTTATTAGTCTTTTTTTTTTTCTGTCATTGTTGACATGCCGTTCTCTGCGCGGCCCTTGTGCAGCGCTTTGTGACCCTTGGGTGAAAGGTGCTCTATAAAATTGTATTATTATTTATTATTACTGATAACGATCATGATTTAACGTCGGGGAGAGCGCAATGGAAGGTTTAAGCAATTAACTATCGTGCGCTTCAGTGCCAAGTTCAGCCTGATTGTGTGGCCCCTCACCCCAAACCGGTGCTGGCAGCGGAGGAGCAGGAGATGGAGGATTGACAAGAAATCTATTCCGAGCGCTGCCCTGGACAAATGACGGTATCATTTCTCCACGGACCGAAGGCACACACGATTCCTCTTCGTAAATTATGAAGCGGATCAGAAAACACATGGGGGATGACAGGGGGTGAAAATAAAAAAGAACAACATTTTTAACAGGATCATCGGACAAGCCTGCCACGCTAGCTGTGAATTTACAAGGATAATAATAATCGCAATAGGCAGTAAGTGAGAACAAGCTATTTACTTAATGAAAAATACAATTACAAAATCACGGCAACAAATATCTGTAATGGTGTCGATTTTTTTTTTTTTAAATAACATTTCTACCAGTTTGGCATTGCTGTTTCCAGACGTGTAACCCTTCTACCGGCGTGTAATTATCCACTCAAGTGTCTTTTTAAAATGTTCACTGTTTTTAACGTTTCCTCACATTTCATCCACCAGACAATCGACAGATCTCTACGTCGCAGAACAGCGCGAGATGGTGGCAGCCCTGGCAGGCCTCCATCCAGCAGTGGACTAATCATGGCCGGACGACGGAGACGAATGTGCCATCCTCGGGGGCGCGCGTTCTTACAACCCGCGTTTACATCGCGATGTCTCAACTTTACCAGTGGGGGTCAAGGTAGAAGCGTTCATGTAGCGATCCCTGTCAGGTAATACTTGGTATCGCCTGCGAATTCTACCAGACACTTCGAGGCCGAGCTGAAAGACAACGATGTCCAGAGGCTGACCATCGTGCTTCGAAAAATCGCAAAGAAGAAGAACTTTACCAGTGCTGGAGCTAGCCCATTTGGGGCCCTACGCAGAAATATTTTTGGGCCCCCAGGTAAGTTCTTATGAAACATAATAATAATCGAATAGGGGCGGGTTCCTGAACTGCTCTGGCCCCTACGCATTTGCTTAGTCTGCTAATGCCCGAACGCCGGCACTGCATCTTACCAATAAACCTCTCGGCTGCATCGATCCCTCTCGTCTCCGTGACGCCACGAGCAGACCTTTGCTGACCCTGCCGGGCATGCTCCGCACGAGCAGCTGACATATTCAGCTGATATCTTCCTCGGCGCGTCACTCGTATGGAGAACCGCCGACGGAATAAGAGCTGCTTGACGAATTGGTATGAGTAAGGCGAAGCAGACGAGACGCTGCGGAGTGCTATTTTTTTTTTACTCGGCCCGACATCTGTTAGGCCGTGGTACGGGAGGGCACATAAATTGAGATAGATTTGACAGCCGAGGGCCACAGAGGGACTGATTAGAGCGCGCCGTCGTTCCTCCGCGCGGTGACACGGCGATGCGATGTATCGTGCCGCTTCCCCGTCGTTATCTTGTTAAGACCCCCGGCTGCAAGCATCGTCACGATTGAGGCCGAACGATAAAAAGTACCAAGCGTACTCTCTTTTCAGCCCCCCTTGATTTCAGCCGGAGCGACGGGTGGGAATGGCGCACTGCTGGTAGTCTCGCTGGGAAAAAAAAAAACTTAAATGGGACTCAACTTTATAAACAATAGAATTTTTGCCATTATTAGGGCTAACCCAGAAATCAACTCTGAATGTGATTGTAAGGGCTGAATGCGCGGGTGTAGTGATGTGTAATTTTCCAGTCTCTTGGCCCTTCCACCTCCACTGTAATCTTCGCCCCTTTCGCTCTCCCGCCTGCTCAAAGTCCACCCGTCATCTGAATCGACCCCGGTCTATCCATCGCAGCCGTGGTAGGAAATATGCGCCTATTAGACGTATAGATGATTATAATTACGGCAGAAAATAGCCAGTGAGCTTGAAAGCTCTGTGTGCGGGATTCCTGCAAAACAATGCGTTCTCTTTGAAGCACAAGGGTACGCTGCTTTACATGAATCGCTGCAACGTGCTCTTGTTCTTTATTTCATCATTTTCTAATACATTTAGAGATGTGTTTGCGAATTTTTCTGAACAGCTGCTCTGTCGGGATAGCCGCGTCAGGTGTTCGTCATCTCTCCATCGCGACGTTTCGCCTCCCACGTCGGAGGCACCGTCAGTCTGATCGCAAAGACGAGATCGAGGAGGAACGCTCGGCACGGCTTTCCCGAAAGAGCAGCTCTTCAGAGCAAATTCTCACACATCAAGCTGTGAAAACCGCCATCAACGCAGACGCGAATGCGTTTACGTGATTATCACACGGTAGGCGTAAAAAACACGCGCGCGACACTTCCATCGCCAACCCCTGCCTTTGGGTCATGAGACCAAGAACATCGCATCCACAATGCTGTCAGCCTTGCCTGAACACGCAGGCGAGGCGCGCGGGTGGGGGAGCCAGCCCTTGCTGCTGCCCGCGAGCGGAGCACACCTAGCTCTGCATGCAGCCACTTCCATTAATTTCCCAGCCTGCAAACGCATTTTCTTATTTTGATGATGTCTTCCTTTTCATCATTTGCAAAGTGTTGTCGCAAAGTGACATTTTATTTGAAAACGAACTTAAAACAAAAATAAATCGCACTTCCGAGATTGTCCCGCTTGCTGTGTGCGCGGCGTCTACAGATGCGTCTGTCTGCGTTTAGACGCTGTGTAAATGTTAATTAGTCACCGACGATGTCGGAATATTGGCACCAACGCTCTCAGATTACAGCACTGGGGGGCGTCCTTCCCTGGCAGCTCCACTTCTGACCCCCATGCGGGTACAGGAACTTCGGAGAGGGCACAGTGGGGTCTGCTCCCTGATGGCGATGTTGACACAGCAGGTATCTAGTGTCTGATACCAGGGATTACAAATTACAAGGACACACACAGGGAATGCTGAGCATGTCTATTGGACGACACTGCCTGTGATAGGTCACGCGACGGTGCTGACCCCGTGACCTACCTACAAGGGGTATCACGACGACGCTTTGATTCATCGATTGATATCGATTCTTCGAGGTCACGCTGCCTCGATTGAACCGCACGTGCAAGAATATTTAATTTTATTTTCACGTTGCCTATGTTGAATGTCATTAATTCACAAGAGTGCTTCAGGCACTAGAGGCCGCTACGTGCACCACAATGTTACATAGCCGATTTGCAAATTGAATCACAACTATATTTGAATTGAATCACAATTTAATATAATCCCGAGGGGGATTGAATAATTTCATCATTGTTACTCTTACACACGTCACCATTACCCAAGTACGCCTTACTCACGAGCGGACTTCTGTGTTCGCTTACTCACCCTCCAAACCAACACGCTCCTTACAACACGCAACAATGTGAGCTTATACGGAGTCTCTACGTGACTGCCTCTCAAAGACGCTTCACAGAAACATCGGGCACATTTATTGTATAGAGAGAAAAGCGGTTGTAGGCAAGGATGTAGGAAGATATTCAGCTTCTACTGATGTAGGTTTTCACGCCTCGATTTGTGATGGTTGCTTTTCAAAGCTGCTCTTTCGGAATAGCCGTGTCGAGCACTCTCCCTATTTGATCACGTTCTGCATCTTCTGATGGACTGGGAGGATGGTTTACGTTGTGTTTTTCGACATATTTACTGATAGTGTCCGTGATGCCCTTGACAAATGGCAGGAAGGCACGGGTGTTGGTGTCCTTCATCGTCATTTTTCTTGCTTTTTTGGTCGTGGGTTTCTCTTTATTGCTTGAATCTTCAGCTTGAATTTGAACAGGGGCAAGGAGTCAACAGCATGGGTGGCTGTGGGGGAATATATTTTTAGACTACGGGAATAGCAGGGGAGAATGAGTGACCGCACACGGAATAAAGATTGACTGACGATGGCGACCACGGAGAACCTCAGAGTGGAGAGTGTGTGGAGCGTTGTGGAGCGAGGTGAGAGGGCAGAGGTAGACAGGGAGCAACGCGGGGCATTTGTAGGCTTCTCGGGGTCTCGTTTCCCGGTGTGGGGATCTAGGATCGTATGGGGTTTGGACACGAGCGATTTGGGGAAGCTACAGTCGTGTCAGGCAGTGGGGCCACCGGGGCGGTTTCCCAGGGCGCAACATTCTTAGGGGGCGCAACATTTCAAAATAAAAAATAAAGTAGTAATTATGAATAAAACATATCGCCCCCTCCCCCTCTCACAGAAAAGCTCCCAATGTTCGAACATTCTACACAGTTTTTGAACATGACGGGGCAAATAAACGTTGCCACGTAACATTTGCTGTCACAAACTTTTTGCTGTCATTTCTTATTCTTCGTTCTTCTGTTTCAACTATGTGATATATATATTCGGTAAACGGGTTAGGGGGCGCAATACTTGCCTTGCCCCGGGCGCTGGCAACCCACGCAACGCCACTGGTGTCAGGGTGCGATGTACGTAGAGATGAGGCTCTCAGCGGTACGTGGGTTAAGGAAACAGCGAAATCGCGGGGGTATCGTGCAGATGGAACCGTGAGAATTCCTTCATCGCTTCGATTTCCGGGGGAGGTACGAGCAAGTGCCCCCAGTGGAGCGGATCGTTACGGGAACGCTTCCCACGGAAGGCACCAACGTGATGAGCCGGGGGGCCCACTATTTGCAATCCAGTGAAGTAACAGCGCCCTGTTCACACGAAGCGAAGGTCGAGGGAAAAGCCCCCCGACAAACGACGCTACAGCACGACTCGCCGAGATGAAACATCTCCCCCAACGTTGTTCGGGTCCTTTCATTTCCACGGAGCACTTCATCTTAGTTGAAAGGTGCCCCCTACGGGCGATTTCGTTACTCTGCTTCAAAAAAAAAGCTACAAAAAAAAGTTTTTCAACTATTTTTTTTTGCTTCAAAGGTAAACATTTCTATACATTGAAGGCAATAAGCTCAAACACGTTTAACTTGTTCTGCATAAATTGGGCGACTGCTTTTTGTGCTGCTGCTGAAGTTGAAGAGAGTGAAACACATTTGAATTTCAAAACTTCGGCCGGTGTTTGTTGTCGCTACAGGTGCCTTGCAGTCAGAGTGAGCGTGGCGCATGACCCGCACCAGCCAGGCACGCTTGCGTTATTACGTCCAGAGACTCGTACGCCACTCTGCATCGAAATGCAAAAGTAAACAATACCACACAAAACAAATGCAAATGCAATGAGCAGCTTTTCTCGTCTTTCCAACAACAGAAAATTAGTTTTCCCCAATTGCATGGCTGTGTAACTGCCATTCTCGAATTACTTCATGTATTAAAAAAAAAACAAGGAGCACAAACAAATCATTAGGCGCATATTCATGAAGGCCGATTCTTTTCATTCCCCGCACAATGGCAATTTTGAGATTTGTGTACGGAGGGAGTGGAAGAGATGGGCTGCGCATATGTATGTGGGGCGCATATGCAGGCGCCTGGATCGAGTCTCTACTGTTGCTAGCGTGTGCATCTGCCCTTGCACCGGTGGTTATTTTAGCCGGGGGTTCAGCTCTGCCTTTTTAATGAGCTAAGTGCTCAGAAGACACCCTGTAATTGCCACTCCAATTTAAGGTGGTGTGGCCACGTATTAGCTGCAGGATGTGGTGCCACCTAATTACGGTCCTGGTCCGAACAGAGCAATTATATAAAGACCCGCGCTAGTCAGGCTGCTTGTCGGCTATTGCCGCCGTGAAAATATGAACGCGAATAGGCTAAGGACTCGTGCCAGGATTTTCGTTTTTAACGTGACTAAACATTGGCAATCGAGTCATAACTCTCATTTGCGGCGCTACTGTAAACGTCTCTGAACACTTTTGGACTATAAACATGAATTATAATAACTTTTGTCAAGATGTTTTTAACAAGGCGAGGGTCCTCCGAGACGAGGAGAGACGTTTTTTTTTGCAAGATAACGGTTACATTCAACGTGTTTTGCAGCACGGGCCACACTTCCATAAATCATGCGTTGCTTGCCAGAAATTGATAAAAAAAAACCCGTGCTGCTGCGTTTGATAACACAGGCGCCGGCGCGAGCGAGCCTATAGTCACGGACAGTGCAACCCTGCAAACGGCAGATAAACGTTTGCATTTTCGCGCGAGCGTTAACACGGGAACGACGGGCGCGCGGGGTCTATTGAGAGACAGGGGCTCGCGTCGGAATGGCCCGCCCTACGCGGGTGGAATTCCTCAGGCTCCCACAGAGGGGAGTCAGAGAACAAGTCGCGGGTTTTTCACTCAATGTTTTTTTTTATTGAAGCTGGAAGGAACCGTTGAGCTGTGCAGCTCTTTTTAACAGTTGTCCGGTGTGGGTGGGTTGGCGGTTGTCCAGCGGGAAGGGGTAAGAAAGTTACAACATCTTAGGTCACCGGGGGAAATTTTGACCCAGGCAGCATGTCTTTGAGCTGTGGGAGGAAACCGGAGGAGCCGGCGAAAACCCACGCGGACACAGGGAGGACATGCAAATTCCACACAGTAACGCACCCGAGCCGGGAATCGAACCGTTGGCCTTCTTGCTATGAGGTAGCAACGCTACTCACCGCGCCACCGTGCCACCCTCCTCTGTCCTCTGCTCGTGACGAGAGAGCGTGAGCGTCGCTAACGGGTGAGAGTGCAGGAGGTGCAACGGCAACCAGGGCCCCGTGGGTCGGAAGGTGAACAGATGCCAGGCTATGAATATGGGGGAAATAGGACAGGGGGCCCCCATTTCATTTCCTTGCACTCGTGGCCCATGCCGACCACACTTCGCCACCAACCTAGCAGCAGATGTCACAGCGCCACGGGATCATAGTTTTAAACACCACTTTGCCGTCTGATTTGACTCTGCAGACACATAACGGCACATGTGGGAATTGGAATACGAAAGTGTTGCTTAATGCAGGAGAGGCTCACCGATTCCCAAGCCTCTGCTTCACGATGCTCCTGCAGTTATGAAGTTCGGCCAGTGTCATTAAAACGTGCTTGGCATGTGGGGAGAAAGCTGCAGTAGAACGGTCAAAACACAGCACGGATCGTTTCAAGAATCCATTGCTGTACTGTCATCTCATGCCCACTTCGGAGTGAAGGCCTATAGCACTTCAATCTAAGTACTAACCCATCTCCTAAACCTGCATTCAGGATGTTTTGGTTATAAATGATAAATTACCGTGCTCTCTATTCCAACACAGGGTTGGAGCAGTGGCTATGAACCCAGCGACCCGAGTTCGATTTCCAGCCACGGCTATCATCCGTTGCGAGCGGTATCTATACAATGTGCCTGACTGACACAGCGCCGGGAGGACTTCAATCAATAGTGCATTGAGAAAAAATACATAATTTATTGTAATATGATTTTATTAGGGGCGGCACGGTGGCGTAGTGGGTAGCGCTGCCGCCTCCCAGCAAGAAGGGCCCGAGTTCGAATCTCGGCTCGAGGGGCCTTTCTGTGTGGAGTTTGCATGTTCTCCCCGTGTCCGCATGGGTTTTCGCCGGGCACTCCGGTTTCCTCCCACCGTCCAAAGACATGCTGCCAGGTTATTTGGAGTACTGACTACATTTCCCCAGACGCCCTGCGATGGACTGGCGTCCCATCCTCGGTGTTCCCCTGCCTTGCGCCCTGTGTCTGCCGGGTTAGGCTCCGGCTCACCGCGACCCTGTACAAGGATTAAGTGGTTTCTGAAAATGGATGGATGGATGATTTTATTATTTATCCACGCATAACATCATGTACACACTGCACACTCCCGTGTACTTCCTCTGACAGATCAATTACGTACTCTAATATTGTTTTATTAAGCTGCTGCGCACCACGCGATGAAATAAGAGCCGGCCGCTGTCACCGTTATTACTCAACAGGACAATTATACATTCTGAAAAATAACTTGCTTGCATTATGTGCAAAGGAAACATGTCACAGCAGAATGATTCTATATATTCTCTGATTTGTGTTATGTGGGTTGTCTCGTATGCAATGGCTGCATTGCCTAACACTGTAATGGGCAGTGGTATATTAATGTTTTACTCGTCAACACTGTCAGTCAGTCACTGCAACGTCGTTGAGGGGTTAACGATTAATTCCGCAGATTTACCCAAGTCAGTTAGTTTGTATTCAAGCTTGAACGAACCGTTGAGCTATGTAGCTCTTTTTAACAGTTGTAAGGCGGGAAGGCGTGAGCAAGTCACAACATCTCAGGGCACCGGGAGCAATTTAGTTCGGACAATTGACCGAGGCAACATGTCTTTGGACTGTGGGAGGAAACCAGAGTGCCCCACGAAAACCCACGCGGACACGTGGGGAACATGCAAACTCCACACATATTTTTTTTTGTGCTGATTTTCCGTTCTCTATCGTTGTTGGCGTGCCGTTCTCTCCGCAGCCCTGTGCAGCGCTTTGTGATCCTCGGGTGAAACGCGCTCTATAAATGTTATTAGTATTATTACCCAAGCCAGGAATCGAACCCGGGGACTTCTTGCTGTGAGGCAGCAGCGCTACTCACTGCGCCACCGTGCCGCGCCATTTCCACCCTCCCAGTATTACACCGCCTAGCTATATACGTATGCAAGCTGCTTGCGTCTACACACTTCACAAAATTACTATTATTATTATTATTTTTTACCCACGGCATATCTGCAATATAAGATGAGATCATCGTGACACATTTGCCAAAAAAATAAAATAGCAGGAGTCCACTGCACCACACACACGTGCCAACATAAAAAAAAACAAGACAAAGATCCACCATATATCCCTCCACGGACTTTTGTGGCAAGTGACGTTTGCGAGCACCAATGAAGGCCGGCACGACACACGAGGGTGTAGGTGGCCAGCATTACACCCGACCGCCTTCGTCTCCCCAGTGCTGATGTTTACACACCACGTCAGGTACGCATCTAAGGCTGAGTCGACCTAGGGGAGTCCAAGACAGACACACCACCCACTGCCCATGTGTTATCAGAAAAATCACGCACGTGACATGCCAGCACACACGGAAGGCAACACATATCCACACACCATCACTAAGGACATATACAAACACAGCAACCCACACCAATACACACTGTACTCTACCAACCCACACTTACATACGGAATGTACCACAGGAACGAGTTGGTGATGCGGTGATTAATGGACTGCGCCATAAACCCGGCGGACCGAGTTCAATTTCCGGCCACGGCGAACATCAGTGGCGAATGATATCTGAACCCACCGTGGGTGCCCGCTTCCCTAACCGTCACTGGACCAGTGTGGTGAAATATGGTCAAACAATTCCCATGACCTTATAGGCACGGTGA
>JAZEWU010000006.1:11656852-11680562 GCA_036362915.1 Geotria australis | reverse complement strand
GAACTTCCTCCCACAGTCCAAAGACATGCTGCTGCATATGTGAATTGGCCCACGGACTAAATTGCCCCCTGGGCACTGTGATGGACTGGCGTCACATCCTGGGTATAGCCCTGCCTTGTACCCCGGGTCTGCTGGGATATGCTCCGGCTCACTGCGACCCTGTACAGGCTTAAGCGGTTTCTGACAATGAGTGGATGGATGGAACGTGTTGAGCTATGTAGGTATTTTTTAACAGTTGTCCAGCGAAGAGGGAAGGGTAAACAAGTTGCACCATCTCAGGACAATTAATCTAGGCAGCAGCATGTCTTTGGACACTGGTAGTCATTTAAGGCAGAGTCGACCCACGAACGTTTCTGATGTCACTAGTCACTAACGTTAGTCGTGGTCAGGATCCAAACTCAGGTGGCCGCGATCAAAGTGCAGTGTGCTCACCGCTGTGCCAAGACGCTGCCGCTCCACCCACACACTAGACACCACACACACACACCCTCTCTGCCACCATTTCCCATAACTGCACACACCTTTACAGTATGAATAACAATGGTCGCGGTTTTATAACATGGCACCCAATCTTCTTCTTCTTTGCGATTCTTCGAAGCACGATGGCTAGCTTCTGGACATCGTTGTCTTTCAGCTTGGCTTCGAAGTGTTTGGTAGAATTCGCAGGCAATACCAAGTACTACCTGACAGGGATCGCGACGTGAACGCTTCCACCCAATAATAAGGCATGTTAGTTATGCGTGTATCCTTCCACTTTTTCCGTACTTTTCATCTTGAGATGCAGTCGCATTTTGCCGGCTCTCGGGTGAAAGGCGCTCTATAAAATGCTATTATTATTATTATAACCCTGTACAGCATTTGTGACCCTCGGGTGAAAGGCGCTATATAAATGCTATTATTATTATTGAGCGGTTCCTAACGATGTCCAGAGGATGACCATCGTGCTTCGAAGAATCGCAAAGAAGAAGAAGACAATGAATTAATGAGTTTATTACAGAGGCTCTCAACATTTTGCACCTAAAGGCCTACTTGAGTATGGTTTCCACGGAACACTAGGTGGCGCTCGCGGCCCACTGATGGGTCGCGACCCACGAGTTGGGAACGGTGGGTTTATTTGATTTGCTACCCTGATGACGGTGCCGCGCAACCAGTTTCCCTGATATGTCACACGGGAGATCCGTGGTGCTGCGTGAGCACAGCAACAAAAACAAGACAAAAAACCACCCATGACAACATTGCAGAGAACCAGTGCAGGGTCCGTCACTAATATTTCACAACAAACGGGCTATTTAACGGTGGCAAACCAAGCGACATCCTACCTTAATGCGATGTCTGTCCCCGAAGTATCCGCACACGCGTAACCGTATCTACCGCTGTACGCACTCATTCATTAGTTTCAAAGACATTGGCTACGTTTCACATTTGACGCGGTGAATCCACGCAGATAGGCTTCTGTTGGCGTGACCCTTCTCAGCGCAGCCACCCAGAACTTTAAATTCCAGCCTAAATGTTTTGGCTCAGTGGAGCCCTTTCCAGGGATTAAGTCAGTGCCGCCTTATAAACGCGAGGAGGGAAAGGGTTTGTGGGTGGCAGTGACACGCTTGGAGGCCCGCAGCTGCTGTCCTATGAAGCAGGGGTTATGGGGGCTGCACAGTCGTGGGCTGCACGGCGTGCACACGCTGCTCGCGAGAGTTGAAGCTATCCATCCCGTGGCAGCCGGCCAGCGGTGGGTTTTCATTACGTGGTAGAGAAGAAGAAGGAAAAAAATAACTCTTCTTATTCAGATCTAGATCTGTCTGCTTAATCGACTACAGTACTGTCGGGCCGAGTAAGTTATCGCTTTACGGAATTGGACCTGTTGCTTCTCAGCAAAAGCTACCGGCACCTCTCACTGTACGGTCCCGGCTGCCTGTGTTGTTTGGGTGGAATTCGTCGCTTGGTGGACGTTTGAACTTCAAATTTCCCATACAATCTCAATGGAAGCCAATCTTTAATTTGATCCATGTTGTGAAATCCTTCAACCTGTGTTGTAGCCCAGGTCCACATTGGGTATAAGGCCGTGTATAAATGCTTATCTTGATGGGTTGTCTCTGTCGCCCGTGAAATTAAGATTGGAAACGTGTTCACCGCATCCTAAATGCTTTGACAGACTATAAAACGTCTCACGCCACTTTTTATCCTGCGTGAGTAGACTAACAATTCGGGAGCACGTATGCATGCTTTTACAAAGAATGTTATCCAAACAGCACTTAGAGCATTTGGGCAAAAATAGAATGCATTTTACAACCAGTGCTGCACATTAATCGTTAAGGGTGTCTTTGCAGTGGTAACATCTGCGGCTCACAGAAAGTTTCCCGCCTCGGGCGCATGTCTGTGTGGCGTTTGTGTGTTCTCCCCCTTTTCTGTGTGGTTTTTCTCGGCGTCCTCTGGTTTCCTCCCATAACTAAAAAAACACTCATTTATTAATTGGCCGATAGCATCATAATTTACAGGATGCAGTGTCTGGCGGGTTGGCGCCGGCTAACCGCGTGGCTGACTTTCCCTCTCTGTGTTTCTCCTTGTTCTCTCTTTGAATGAGCAGCTTCGAAATTTAATGAATATTTGTGCGTAATCAATTGTACGTACTAATGATCTCTGTATTAAATATTACACTGAAATAATTTGTCAAGCCACCTTCTCATGCCATAGGTTGTTTGACCATACTTCACCACAATGGTCAGTGCCAATAAAGTACCAAGTTGTGAAGGTGGGAAAGGGCCCAGAATGGGTTCAGATTTCACGGCAGCCAATGTTAGTTGCGGCTGGTTATCAAACTCAGCTCACCGCGTTTCTAGCGCGCAATGCAGTAATCAGCACCATTGCCCCAAATCACAGTACGATAGATACTTTTAATATTCTATAATACATTCAGTACATGTCGGGCCATTCCTCAGGGCACGTAAGTATGTATGCAGTATGTGCAAATGATAAAATACGATTTTAATGTTACACTACGGGATACATAGAATCGCTCATACATAGTAATGGAATGTTTCAGAGTATTTAGTTAACTTAAGAAATGTAGCTTCTCCTGCGTTAACCAGATATTTTACATCTGCGTGACCTTTTGCAAAAGTCATTCGAGCATTTCAGCATGGCCTGTACAGTGTTTATGGGGATACAATGTAAACCCTGTACTGACACAGCTTCTTGTCCGGTACAGCACGCCACATGAACACCACAGTGAGCACAATAATAAAAACAAACCTTCAAACTGTATTGTGTACACACTTGCGCATGAAATACGTTATATCCCTCACATTTTACGGTTCACTTTAAATTGGAAGGAAAAATGTCTGAGGGAAACGTTGCATTGTGCAAAACTTACGACGCAGAACCGCGCGCTGTAAAAGTCTCCCTCACAGGCAAAGCTTTTAACACACTTTTAAGTTAAAGTGTTCCAATAAAAAGCGAAAGCCGCACCAGATGCATGCGGGGTATTTGGCGAGGCATTATGGTCCACGAGGAGACCACAGCTGAGCTAACAGCAGTAAGCCAGCGATATCTGAACCGGTGTAGGGCACCAACCCGCCACTGACCCAACCTGGTGAAGTATGGTCAAACAAGGGCTGACACGCTTACGGGAGCTAACGTGGCACGGGAGGCTTTCATCCTGCAGTCAGCCTGACAACAACGGACTGGAAATTATTATTCCAGTGTCGTGTGTCTACACTGTGGCGGGGGATCAGCCTCAAATGAGTATCTAGTTCGGTGTGTAAACATTGCCACAAGGGAGACGGCCGGGCGTGGTACTAGCCACCCATCCCCTCTTGCGCCGTGATGGTCTTCAAAGGCGATCGCTAACAGCACTTGATCCTACAGTCTGTTAAGACTATACTGCTGATCTTTGTCTTTTTGAGGGCACGGTGGCTCAGTGGTTAGCGAGCTGGGCTACAACCCTAGTGACCTGTGTTCGATTCCAGGCTCACGGCCAACACCAGTGACGATTATCTGAAACGGTCCTGGGCCTGCCCTAGGTCAAACGAGTACCTCGTGCAGTGTGTAAACATTGCCACTCGGCAGACAAAGGCAACCGGGCGTGATACTGGCCACCCACATCCTCTTGCGCCGTGTCGACCTTCATAGGTGCTCGCTAACGGCACTTGCCCCTACAGTCTTGTCAAGGCTATACGCGGGGGGATCTTTGGGGGGTCACGGTGGCCCGAGCTCGAGGGTGGCCCTACATGTGGGGCCCAGCGTGAGCGCGCCAAGATGGAACTTGCAGAGCCACACGCTCGCGCACGAAGGGGGGAACCCCGCGGGGTTCCGGCCGGCTCAGGTGTTGGCTTCGGCCAGAAGTGAGAAAACAGCCGGCGGCACCTGTGGTGCTCGGAAGTGTGTGGATGATGAGGGCCCGGGCGACGCGTGGACTCGTTGATTTGTCTCTCGCTGTGAGGCGACCCCCACACCGACTGCTCTCGCTCCCGCCACGTGCGTTTCAGTTCAAGCACTTCGAGGCCGAGCTGAAAGACAACGATGTCCAAGAGGCTGACCATCGTGCTTGGAAGAATCGCAAAGAAGAAGTTCACGAAGGTTGCCCCGTGGCCTCATCTCGGCGGCTTTGAAGGATTTTTATTTTTTTTCACCGTAACGACGGCTCGTGAATTATTGCGCCTCCTCCATCCCGCGGCCGTCGCCTTCATGAATTTTCACGATTTCAATTAAGCCATCTGGAGTTTAGGTGCTGCTTTAACCGTTTTAACACCTTCGGTTTTGTTGTTTGGGTTTGGTGGTTATGCGCCCGTGGATCTCCCTTTTGCAAGCTTCCTGGGTAACTGGCTAAATGGGATTTTCCGTGGAGCAAATGAACGTTGAATTGAAAAGGAATTTGTTTAGTTGCTCACGCTTTTATCTGCTTAGTTTCGTAATTTTACCGTTCACCTCAATGCAACATTGTCATAAAATGTACATATAAATGTAAGAAGTCAACATTTGTCAATAACACTGCCTAAACAGAAACAATATAAAACGGGCAACATTTTTTGGGAAATTACCCTTATTTAAATCTGATCATCTTCAAAATGAGAGATAGAGCTCCAACTCTCTGGCCTCAACCTATGCTTTAACAAGAAGGACCACTTCCCAAAATGTCACCTATTTTATACTTGGGCGGCAGGGTGGCGCAGTGGTGACATCTGTGCCTCACGTAAAGAGAGTCCTGCCTGAGATAGATGTTTATTATTACAGCAGAAAATACCCAGTTCGATATCCGCCATGGACGCCTTTCTGTGTGGAGTTTGTGTCTTCACCCCCTGTTCTGCGTAGGTTTCCTCCGGGTTCTCCGGTTTATCCCCACAACAAAAAAACAGTCTTGAATTAATTGGCCGATAACATCATAATATATATGAAGCAGTGTCTGGTGGGTTGATGCCAGCGAACAGCATGGCTTGACTTCCCCCGCTCTGCGGTTTCCTCGCGTCTCTGAGTTGTTCTCTCTTCGAGTTCACACCTTCGAAATTTAATGAATATTTTCCAAGTTTAATAAATAGTATTTATCATTATACTTTTCCTGTTAAAGCCTCGGTGTTAGTGACAGACTTGTCTTGTTGGTTGTGTTTGAGCACAACCACCAACGCAATATCACCAATTAATTAATTTGCATACGGTTTGCTAAAGTGTAAATTATACATTCAGGCAGGCACAACACAATGCATGTTTCATGAGCGTAACAATGAATTCAAAATGTTTTAATAATATTAAGCGATTAAATTATGCATTCTACTTGCACGTTTACGAACGCGTGCAGATTTGCCCTTTTAAAATTCAACATTCTGCGGAATACTGCATCTCAGGCTGGCCAAATTCTAAATCGCGAGCGAAGTCCACAGACTTCAAAGGAGGGACCGTGGCCTTAAATTCTTCAGACCAGAAAAAAAAGCAACCGTCCACAATCGTGGCAGTTACATTTGGCGCGGCCTCCGCCGCCCTGGCAGGCTGACAGACGAGGCGAGACATCTGGGTACACAAAACAGGAGGGCTGCGAATGCCGCGGCCGGGTGTCTGCGCGTGACGCATCTCCTGTCCGTGACCCGAGCGGAGGGCCTCCTCCTCGCTCAGGCCACATCGAGGGTAACTGTGAATAAGTACGACACGGCAAGGAGGCACTGCTCACCTGTGAGACGCAAGCCAGACTCGGCATGCCGGCCGTTTGCTAAACGCCGCCACGTACACTCCCCCCCTCTTCAACACGACGGAGTTTCAGACATCTGACATTCCGCAATGCAGTATTAATAGCAGATACTGTACGCAGCTGCAACACTCATTAATTATACGTTCGTAGTTTTGTTTCTATGAAAAGTATGAATTTTATTTTTGTGGTTGTTGCTATGCATCGCTTCAATTATTTGTGACCGTGCGGGTGCAGCCCTACAGCAGAGAGACAAGAGCTGCGGGTGCTCGCATGCCGGTTCTTATGGGGAGCAAGGAGCAGTCGAGAAAAATACCCGAAATAGATTTTGTCGCAAAAGTTACGCGGCTAACCGCACAACTAAAGCACGAGCGGAAGCAGTAACAAGCTCGACAGCTGCACCGCCCGGCACTGGCCCTGGGATCGTGGATGAGCGTATACGGCACAAAGTCACGCAGTGGAATAGCACGGCTGGCGTTAGCCACGGTGCAAGGAATCTATTACAACTGCGATCACGCTGTTTGTTGCTAGTCCGCTTGATGTTGTAGGCCTGTGTTCAGCAGCCAATGGCACCTGGCTCTGTCCCGCGACCTCCTGTCAGCGAGCCTTCGACACTCCGCGTGGCCTCAAGGTGCACCTGCCCTGGCACAGGAACCGTGGTGACGTCACCGCCACTTAGTGACGAACGGCGGTTGTTGTTGTTGTGTTCAGCAGGTATGTGAAAGAGTTACTATGGCCCTGGTCCCATTTGCCACCGGACTTCATTGCCGGCTGTCTGGGCACCTTCCGGCCCAAGAACCCAGGTGCAGCTGCACCGTCTTATTCACTCGACAGCTAGGCCGCTGTAGCCACGGTGGGTGAGCGAGTGGGTCACCCAGCTGATCCGTGTTGTGCCAGCCTATCCGGTGATGGCAGGGGGTGATCCGCGTTGTTTTACCCGCGTCACTCGGCCTCTCGGCTCAAACCGGGCCGAAAAAAGCCTGATGTTATCATAATGGAAAAGTGACAAAGGCCAACAACAACCCAACCGACTGGAAGCCCGTGATGTATAATGCACCAGAATCACAGGAGACGGGAGCTGGCTGGCTCACTCTGCCACTCGAGCACAGTTGGAGATCTGTTTGCTGTCCCGGTGCGTTTTCCCGTTGAGTTCATATTAAGTTCACTGTTATATTCAACGGATAAAAACGCTATTAAAGACACGTGTGAGTTCACTTGAAAAATGCGTACGGTCAAATAAATTCCGTTCCTTCCCCTTAATGTAAACGAATTCATCTTCATAGCTACTCATTTTTAAGGAATGTCGAGCGGCTAAAGAAACAATGATTCGCGGAGAGGGCAAATCGTTTTTTTTATCACTCTTGCAGTTTCTAACCGGACAGGTTTTTTCCCCGGCCCTGTTCCGGCTGTAGGCTCCAGACATTAAAGGGTTAAAAGCTAAAGCGCCCACCAAAGGCATCCTGAACAGCCCCCTTGCCATTGTCTTCCCGCTGCTAATAATGGGCACGGGCTCCGTTAAATTGCCAGCTTTTAGAGGGGTGTTCTGTTACCGCGAGAAGCGGAGTGTTTTCAGGTCTGCTGTTAAGTTAATTTTTTTTTCGCGAAACGCCAATTCTCTGTTGCGGCACCCACAACCTGCAACAGCCTGCCACACCTATTGCGTCAAACACAGTCCCCTACAGCCTTAAAAAAAAACTCTTAAAAAGTCACCTTTTCACCGACTCACAACAAACCGACTGAGAAGGGCTCCGCGCCCCCGAATCAACGGGTGCAACGCGCCCGGAGAAAATGCGCGCGTTACAAAAGTAGATTATTATTTATTTGTTTTCATCGTTGTCGTTATCATCGTTGTTGTCCGCGCGTAGGCCACGCTGTTGGGACTTGCACCAAACTGACAACTGTTATGTCTTGCGTTCGACAGCTGTCTGTTGATACACTGCGGGGCAATGCAGGTAGGCTTGTGTGCTTCCCACCGTGAGTACCCCGGCTATGCCTGGGGAAACCCAAGCTGCGGCGAGCTGGTCCGAACTTCGTGATACCGGCCAACTCGTGACAGCAGTTAGAGTTTACACTCATGGGTGCACGCATTAGATAGATACAACTCACGCACTCACTCACCAACCCACTCACTCACCCATCAAAGCTGCAGCTAGCTTATCGAAACTTTGTGATCCCAGTCAAATCGTGACAGCAGTTTGATCTTACACTCACGTTAACATTCATCATCATCATTGTCAAAAAACCGCTTGATCCTGTACAGGGTTGCGGTGAGCCGGAGCCTATCCCGGCAGACACAGGACGTAAGGCAGGGGTATACCCAGGATGGGACGCCAGTCCATCACAAGACACCGGGGGCAATTTATTCAGCATGCCAATTAACCTATGCAGCAGAATGTCTTTGGACTGTGGGAGGAAATCAGAGTGCCCGGCGAAAACCCACGCGGACATGGGGAGAACATGCAACCTCCACACAGAAAGGCTCCCGAGCCGGGATTCGAACCCGGGACCTTCTTGCTGTGAGGCGGCAGCACTACTCACCGCGCCCCGTGTACTTACATAGGATAAATAAATTCATTTAATATGTTGCTATAGTTTAAATGTCGTTCACTAATGCGCCACGTGAAAATAAACCAAGATGGATGAACGCTTTGCCATGCCCTGTCGGTCATGGGGGTGATTTAGCCATACTTCACCATACTGGTCAGCACGGAGTGGTGAAGGCGGGTGCTCTAGGCGAGGTTTGGCGATAACTCACCATTGCTATGACTGCCATTCGAACCTAGGATGTCGGGTTCACAGCATTTTGCGCCCACCACTGCACCGCTGGTGTATTTAATGTTTGATGTGTTATGCATTTTAATGCTGAGAGTTTACATCTGACAGCGCACTAAGTTATGTTTAATCAAATCTCATTAGCAAATTCATTTTCACATCCATCATTACCCAAGTGAACACTGCTTTAAACACCCACAAGGAAGCCACATTGCGATTTACACAATGTACTTGCATAGGTTATCACAGTCAGTCTTTTGCTGAAGCCGGAAGGAACCGTTGAGCTCTTTTTTACAGTTGTCCAGCGGGGAGGGGTAAGCAAGTTACAACATTTCAGAGCACCGGGGGGCAATTCAGTCAGGACAATTAACCGAGGCAGCACTGTCTTTGGACAGTGGGAGGAAACCGGAGTACCCGGCGAAATCCCACACGCACGAATATGTTCCGTGCGTTACAAACAGTGCCCCAGACAACATTTAACGATGACATCCCCCCCCGCACACAAACACACTGACTAAAAATCACTGACAAGAACATTGCTCGAGCAAACGGCCGCCTAACATTACTCCACATTAGATAGATTTATGTTTATTATTACAGCAGAATAATACCCAGTGAGCTTGCAAGCTCTTTACGGGACACATTGTGAGGGGGGGGCACCCTGCAATTTGCGTGGGTTGTCCCGCGGTTAAGACCGCTAGTGAGCGTCACGTTTCCGTTTCAGGTGCTCGGCAGGCTCCGCGGCGGCGAGGAAGGCCCAGCCCCGGATGCCTCGAGGCGTCTCGCGCGATGCCAACCCGGGCAGCCCAGGCTGACTGGGATCCCGCGACCCGGACCTCCGCGCTGACCCTGAGCTTGACCCTAATCGTGACGGTCACCCTGTCGCCGCCGCTGCTGCTGCCACCGCCGTCGCGCGCCATCTGGGTGCCCCTGCTTCTCCTGGTGTTGGGTTCGAGCCCGGCCCGCGGGCGAGACTTCACGTCGCTCGACATCCAGCACCTCTACCCGTCCGGTAAAGGCACCATGGGAGGGGGGGAGCCGCGGGTAGCCCCCGGTGCTCGACTCGCACACGGTCTTCGCGACACTTTCATGCCGCAGCGTCACTGTGTCACCGCAGCTCCGTCGAGTGGTTAACAATTCATTCCGACGATTTAGACCCGTCGCTCAGTTGGTATTCGAGCTGGAACGATCCGTCGAGCTGTGTAGCTCTTTCTGACAGTTGTCCAGCGGGGGAAATTAACCTAGGCACCGGGGGAAAATATCCATCCATCCATTTTCAGAAACCGCTTACTCCTGTACAGGGTCGCGGTGAGCCGGAGCCTATCCCGGCAGACACAGGGCGCAAGGCAGGGGAACACCGAGGATAGGACGCCAGTCCATAGCAGGGCGCCTGGGGAAATTTAGTCAGTACGCCAAGTAACCTGGCAGCATGTCTTTGGACGGTGGGAGGAAACTGGAGTACACAGCGAAAACCCAGGCGGACATGGGAAGAACATGCAAACTCCACACAGAAAGGTACCCGAGCCGGGAATCGAACCCAGGTCCTGTGAGGCGGCAGCGCTACTCACCGCGCCACTTTGCCGCTATCGAATAGGGAATGCGCACTAAAAGTAAAACAAACCGCACCTCTGTGACTATCGTACTCAAAGCTGTGTACGGCGATCCCGAAAGAGCAGCTATGCAGAGAAATTCTCACACACCGAGCCGTGAAACCCTACATGAGTACAGTACTCAAATGGTGCAAGGCAGGAGGGTCTCCGAGAGCCGCAGCATAGTAAAACGACAATTGCACCCAGCACTCAAAACATTCATTTAATATTTAACACAGACGACAAAAGGATGTGGGTGGGAGCACGGGTTGGGTTGCACGACGTCTGGGTTGCTGGGAAGGTGGGGAGGGGGCAGGGCTGATCGCCAGGATTTTGGGGAAATAAGGGAGATGTGGGGACAAAAAAAGAGACAAACAAACGTGGTGGTCAAACACACAATCATAAAACTGAGGGGCGCCTGGAACCGGCGGAGAGGGAAAGAGAGGTCAACCGGGCTGTTAGGACCGGGGGTTAAACACACTCGCGCTGGCTGTGTCCCGTCCCAGGCTTCAGATGGTCAAACAAAGTTACGTCGCTGCAGTGGCGTGCAGAGAGGGGGGCAGAGGGGGCGACGGACCCGGGCATCCATTCTCAGGGGGGCATCCAATCAAAGAGTGGAATTAAACAGTCCCACAAGCTGGTGCGAATGTGGATCCGTGTTTTAATAAGCGAGACCAGAGTAGAGAACCTGTTACGTGTAAATACTGTGCGTAATGCCGATTAACTCGTTCAGTGCCCTGTCGACGCCGATCGACATTATTTTTCATCATCCACTGTGCCCTGTCGACGACCGTCGACACGTTGTAGTCCTGCCTTACAACTCATTTTACGAATGAATGATAGTTCCCAAAGTACTAGGCCCTATACTTGAGTATTGGGGGCATACGATCAAGGAGTCGGCGTTGGCCCCGGGCATCACCAAACCTCTGCACGCCACTGCATCGCCGTAACACAAAAAAATCCTCCACCACCGTTCGAATTCATTCGCTTCCACCCCGCAGCGTCTTTCCGCGGCCGCGTGACACGTTGACAGGGGCTGGGCGGGCGAGCGTGCCGAGACGTTTAATTACGAGACGGCTCACTTTCTCTTATTTATCCTGTTCCTCCAGCAACTCCTTACCCGGGGGCCTTCAAGTGCTTCACGTGCGAGGATGCCAGAGACAACTACGAGTGCAACCGCTGGGCTCCGGACACGTACTGCCCCCGAGGTGAGGCTCTCACCGCTCGCCACAAACCAGACGCGCCGCACGCAAGCGCCGCATCGCTGCACCGCACCGCCGGCGCTCGTCAACGGCGGACGAGCGGCCATCCATCCATTTTCAGAAACCGCTTAATCCTGTACAGGGTCGCGGAGAGCCGGAGCCTATCTCGGCAGACAGAGGGCGCAAGGCAGAGGTATACCGAGTACGGGGCGCCAGTCCATCGCAGGAAACCTGGGGCGATTTACCCGGTAGGCCAATTAACCTGGCAGCATGGCTTTGGACGGTGGGAGGGAACCGGAGTGCCCGGTGAAAACCCTACGCGGACACGGGGAGAACATGCGAACTCCACACAGAAAGGCACCCGAGCCGAGATTCTGAACCCGGAACCTTCTTGCTGTGATGCGGCAGCGATACCCACTGCGCCACCGTGCCGCCCTTAGCGGGCGAGTGACGGATCTGCGAAATCTCCACACGGAGTGTTCACCAACGCTGCGTCGGCGGTCGTGCACAAGAGGCGCTTAAAGAGCTTCCAAGCTCACTGGGTAATTTTTCTGCTGTAATAATAAACATCTGTCTTCTTCTTCTTCTTTGCGATTCTTCGAAGCGCGATGTTAAATTACAGTTTCCCATTTTCTTACACAGCCCCTTGCATTTTCATTGAACTCCGCAAGGTCTTTTGAGCTGCAGAGGTTGGGTAGTAGAGCACAGACAAGGCAGTGTTCCATAGTATCTGTCTTCTGACGATAACATTCGTTTAACGACGACTGCGCTGCTGTGAAGTTGGGGGCAGTGACCCCGTGCATAAGCCCCTCGCTGGCTCCACGGCAGATCTCGAACTCAACAAACACCACCGTCACCACGTTCTCTGCCGTGTAACACAGGAATATTTCCAGAACATTTGGCTACTTGCTATAGTCAGCGAGTTTTTATTTAAGCTGGGAGTAGCCGTCGAGCCATGCAGCTTTTTTGACAGTTGTCCAACAGGGAGGGGTAAGCGAGTTACAACATCTCAAGTTACCATGGGGCCAATTTATTATCTATTTAATGAAAGGGCTTCGACGAGATGTATCCGTAACGCCGTGGCCTTTTATGGCATTAAATAATAATAATAATTTTACATTTATAACGCGCACGTATTCATTCAATGTCGAAGATATTCAACGATGAGATAACGACTCAGAGGCGCGAGGAAAGCGCTGAGAGGCGGAGGAGGCAGCCAGGCGGTTCTGCCGGCGCCATGTTGCCACACACTGCTTCCGATATATTATGATGTTATCGGCCAACTAAGTTGTGTGTTATCGGCCAAATAATTAATGAGTCTTCAAAACGCGTACGTCTGAGTGAAGAAGGGCCATCGCCTGAAATGTCACCTGATATATACATTTTCCCCTTAAGGCTGCAGTGTTATTGATGACAGCGCGTGCTCCAAAAGTCCGCCAGAGGCTATAAGGGAATCTTTGTTTTTGTGTGTGTCTACCTTACACTCTTAAAGGTTTGTAAATAGCCCCTGGGGGGGAAAAAATGCAATTAATCAGCATCTGTCAACAAGCTGGTGTGAAATTTACCCCCCTGAGCACAACGTGATTTGCCTTTAACAACCTGCCCGATGAAAACAACTAATTGCTATGATGATGATGATAAGAAGGCACATGGCATGTGCGCTACAGAGTGCAATAGAACGTGACGGCAAGGCGTGTAGCTTCTCACTTGAGGCAATTATAATAATAGCTAAATGTTAATTTGTATGCAATCCTCAGACATGGACAATAACATTGAAATCGCATTGGAAAATAACGGGGATTCACAATTCTAACAATCCCGCAATTCGACTCTAACCAAATACTCGGTTCTGTGCTACCAATCCAAAGACACACTGCCTAGGTTAATTGTCCTGCTGACTAAATTGCCCCCGGTGTCCTGTGATCGACTGGCATCCCATCCCTGGTATAGCCCACCTGCTGGACAACATGTGCTTCCTGTGTATTGATGTAGGTTTTCACGGCTCGATTCACGATGGTTGATTTTCAAAGCTGTTATTTCAGAATAGCCGTGTCGAGCGCTCTCCCTCTCTCCTCCGCGACGGTTCGCCTCCCACGTTGGAAGCATCTTCAGATTCACTCAGCGCCTGAAGATGCCTCCAACGTGGGAAGCGAAACGTCAAGAGCGATCGACACGGCTATCCCGAAAGAACATAATTGAAAAGCAACCATCAGTCAGTCCCATCCATCCATCCATCGGCAGAAACCGCTTAATCCTGTACACTGTACAGGGTTGCGTTGAGCCAGAGCCTATCCCAGTAGACACAGGGCGCAAGGCAGGGCTATACCCATCATGGGACGCCAGTCCATCACAGGGCACCGGGGGGCAATTTAGTCCGCAGCCCAATTAACCCTTCCTGCTTAAATAGAAACTCCGGTAAATTTAGTTTGAAAGCTTTCTTAACCGATATTATCCACAGTGTAGCTCTTTATGAGTTTAGGTCACGTGAACAGTTGTGCAAGTGTTGTGTGCACCCGTCGATGTGTTGGAAAAAAACGACTGGACATACAGCACGACGTTTCGCTGGATGATTGCATCGAGCATAATCAGGAAATGGGGACAGGGTATGTTGCGTGTTTTCACTTCGCCAGGCAGCTCACGTCTCAATGTTTTGCCCGCGCAGAGAGCCGCTACTGCTACACGTACCACCACGTGGGTGCCGGCGGGAACAGCGTCTCCGTCACCAAGCGGTGCGCCACCCTGGAGCAGTGCATGGCCACCGGCTGCAGAGACGGGCCCACGCCCGGCGAGCAGGTGACCCCGGGCGAGAATCGAGCGATCGAAACGAACAGAAATCACCGACGCTTTGCATCAGGTTCCCAGTTGTGACCACCCCCGGGCGGTAAACACACAGACCCGGGAGTGGGTTTAGTCGGTGAAAAGATATGCGGACATTTGTCCTGACGACCCCCCCCCACGTCCCCCAACCCCCACTAAAGTCGTACAGGTGCCCCGTAAAATAACACGTTAAAGTTTTATTAGCGAAGGAAAAATAGGACTGTTTACTCGTATTAGAATTTTTATACGATTGATAGAAACGATACGGCCGTTATTATCGAGGTGGTGTTGTCGGGAATTACATGTGTTTTTGAGAGGATGTGGGAGGTGGAGGCGAGAGGGGTGGTGAGTGAGCCGCTGCTGCTATAGTTTCCCAGAGTCAACGATACCTAGCCACGGCCTTGCGCTCGCCGCGGCCTTGCGCTCGCCGCTAAGTGCAACCTATGCTGCCTCGAGCAGCCTGACACGCGTCACGTGCCACCGCACCTCCAGCGCATCTCGGACATTTGGCAACGGCAAGTTTGTGTTTAGTACGCGAACAACGTGGCACAGACCGGAGCTAATGCGGTGCCCCCTGCGCGCGGACCAGGGATGGCAGCGCGAGCGCCGGGTTTAATAATCCGCACGTTCAGTTCGCGGGGAATTCAGAATCCTCCCGTTCGGTGCCGCCTGCGAGCGAATCTGTTGACGCATTTGCCTCTTCCGCGGTCCCTTGCGCCATTAGCGTCCGGGCGCGGCTCGCTAATCCGTAGCTAATTAAGCTTCATCATTTATGCAGCTGGGACGCTCGGAACAGCTGAACACGTACACACACACACACACGGGCGCGCGCGCAGTCTGATTATATTTTGTTCCCCTTTCCACCGCCTCCGAGTATTTAAATGCCCGCTCCCGCTCAAACTCTCTAATTGGATGACTAACCCCCGCCCGATCGCTCTCTCTCCGCGGCGCTCACCAAGTGTCCGCTTTGTGGTCGGCAGGAGTGCGTGACCTGCTGCGAGGGCGGCATCTGTAACTTGCCCGTGCCGCTCAACGCCAGCGACGCGGTGTTCGCCACCGTGTTGCCGCTGCGCGCCGCCGCCTCCGGGCGCTCCGGCACGCGGCCGCCGCGCGCGGCTCTGGCCGCCCTGGCGATGCTCGCCGCGAGCCTCGCCGCGCTGTCCGCGTGACACCGAGCAACGTTGTAATATTAACAACTACAACGACGATGCAGTTTGTGACGCGCCCGCTCGTGGAAGAGACACGGGTACGGAGGAACAGCGAGGGAACCGCGGGGGAGGCAAGCTGACGTGGCCAGCCGGCATCAACGTTTAAACGCGAGACACTGCTTCCTGCGTATGATGTTATCGGTATGACGTTATCGGCCAATTAATTCAAGAGCGGTTTTTTTTCGAAGTTTTGGGGGGAGGCAACTGGAGAACACGGAGGAAACCCACGAAGAACAGGGGGGGAACAGACAGATCCGTACAGAAAGGCGCCCGAGGCAGGAATTTCTTCCCTGTGAGATGATGCCACCCTGTGAGATGACACCACCCTGCCAGATCCCCCCCAGACGCCGGTTGCGGCCCCTGCAGACACGTGCACACACCTACACCGCCTCCGTATTTCTCTGTGTAATCACAGTTGCTGAGCACAGGCCTGAAGGCCCCCAAAAATGCCAACTGGCCAGCAACTAACAGCACTGTTAAAGCTGTTATAGCAGGGCTGACACAGAATAGAGGTGAACATGGCCAATTTGCCCCGGGCCTCACACAAAAGAGGCCTCTAGGCATCGAGGGACCTCTGGGAGGCCCTGTGTAAAAGATAATAATGAATACGTTTATTGACTTGAGCAAGATTATGATAATGAGAACTTGGGGCGAGAGAGCCGATTGGGAGGGAATTCTAAATTCGAGGAGTTTAAGTAATGGGGAAACAGGAAGCGAGATGTCGTGACCTGCAGTGTTGGTGGTGGTTGAGCGGCGTGTGGAGGATGAGACGAGACAAGCCAGTGTCTGGTAGAGACCGAGTCCTCAACACAGGTTGGAGGAGTCAACGATGGGACAGTCACCGTGGGAGTAGCGATGGAAGAGTGACAGGGAAGTGACTGAATCAGCGAGCGCAGGATCATCCTTAAACCTGGTTCAGAATCCTGTGTTTACCAATGATCGTCATCAGGGTTGCGTGGACGCATCTTCTGGCGTGAAGGGGAAACGTCGCGAGGGAGAGCACTCGACACGGCCATCCCGAACAAGCAACCGTCATGAATCGAGCCGTGAAAACCTACATCAGTACAATCGTCACCATAATTTAAAATGCACTGCCCATGTCTCAAGGTGCAACACCTGAATCAGTTGTCAAATGTTAATATTTTAAAGCAACGAGTTGACAGTGAAGTGCCGTATTGTTTCACCCCCTGCACATGCCTGATGATTGGTAGGAAGGCAAACTGGCGCCGTGGGAAGTGCTCCGAATGGAGTTCGTGGAACTTTTTGAGGCTCTTACAAACAAATAACAATGTTGCTGTATTATTGAACAAAAAGCGTAAAAGTGTGTATAACTTATTTTTATACTCGTTTCTCAAAGTGATGTAAATATGTACAGTTTTGTGAAAATAAATACATTTGTACTGTACAACCCTTGTCAAATTGTTTACTGCTTCGCCAAGGTCCTTTTAGTGGCACGGTAGCATGGCGAGCAGCGCTGCTGCCTCACAGCAAGAAGGCCCTGCGTTTAATTCCCGGCTCGGGGACCTGTCTGTGTGACGTTAGCATGCTCTCCCCGTATCCGCGTAAGTTTTTGCCGGGCACTCCGGTTTCCTCCCACAATACCAAAAATCTGCTGCCTAGGTTAATCGCCCTGACCAAATGGCCCCGGGTGGCCCTGAAAGGCTGTAACTTCCTTACTCCTCCCCACCGGACAACTGTTAAAAAGAACTACACAGCTCAACGAACGGTTCCTTCCAACTTGAACACAAACTCACCGACTCACTTTGGGACGCGATGCATATCTGTGAAAAGCAGCGTGGCACCATTAACGCAAATCCTGCATCCGGCCTTGGCAAGCTTTACAGGCCTCACGCCGCACCCACAAACAACCGCCTCTCTTCCCACAACAATCACGGCTGCGATCCCAACGCGGATCCATCATCATCCCATCCGCCAAATCTCCCGCGAGACGCACTGCGCGGCAAGTTAGTTCACCGAGGACTCGGGAGCTCCCTAAGCCGTACATTAAAAGCACTTAGGTTTTAATCCCAGTCGAGTGATCCTTCCGAGCATATGCTCTTTTTAAAGAGAGAACGAGTAAGCGGATACGCCGCCCCCCTTCGCCTATCCGCGCCCATCCCCCACAGATTGCTACCCCCCACACACCGAGCGCCCGTCGCACACCCCGCACACTCCCAACCCTCCCCCACGCACCCTCCTCACCTCCCTCGGCCGAGACCGTGACGGCCCCGGCTCGGTGACGGCACGCCGAGTAGGGCCGAAAACAACAACAGTTCGTGTGGCTCCTCTTAAATGTTAACAAGCCAATTTGCGGAGGCGCGCGGTGGGGGAGGTGGCAGCGACAACACGCCGCGGTGGCGGCACCCTGGCGTTGTTGTTATGTGTTGCGAAGCGAAGGTCGCCGCTGCCCAACGATGCGTGTTTGTTGCAGCGCGACAACACCGCCAACGCCATCCATCCGTTTTTCTAAACCGCTTGTCCGGGTGAGTGAGGGTCGCGGCGACACAGCTCTTTAAAGAAGGGTGGACCAGACATCTCCTTTCCTCAGCAACAGATTCCAGCTCCTCCTGAGGGATTCCCAGACGTTCCCAGGTCAGGCGGAGGATATAATCCCTCCAGCGTGTCCTGGGTCGGCCTGTCGGTACGAGCGGGCTCTTCTCATAATTTACAAATTCGATGCCAACGTTTGAGGCCACAAGCCTTTTTCAGAGTTGCTTCTGATTTGCTTGCACACGCGGCGCGAACCGGGCTACTCTCATCACTGCAACCTCGCGGTGCGGTGGCAACCAGTCTGCATCGGCTTCACCTGCCGCCAAACACAGGTGCTCGTGAAAAGGCGAGCGAGCGAGCGAACACACACACAGAAAAAAATACCCCGGCCATGAAAGGGCCCAGTGTGGAGCAGACGCTGGGCGGACAGTTTGGCCGCTCGTCAAACTCTTCAAACCCGAGAGACCCCCGTGGCCGCGAACCAGCCGCTACCGCCGCTCGCTCGCTCGGCTCGAACCGCGTAACCCGGGAGGGGGGGGCGGCACGGCCTGCGGTATGTGGAATGCGGGCGCGCAGCTGCCTCTACAAGTGCAGAGTGGAGGTGTCGCGCAGCATGAGGGGCAGCAGAGGATGGCGTTACGCGGTGAGGTTCTGTTTGTGAGTTTGGGTCATGTGAAGGTGTGTAAGTGAAGTGCACCCGTCGATATACCGGAGCAAGTGAAAGACGTTTCGCTGGCATTACAGCCAGCATCATCTTTAGCTCTGATGATGCTGGCTGTAATGCCAGCGAAACGTCGGTGCCATCTTTTGAGGTAAGTGATGCATGTGCTCGCTCGTTTGCTCCGGTATATCGACGGGTGCACTTCACTTACACACCTTCACATAATAATAATAGCATTTATATAGCGCCTTTCACCCGAGGGTCACAAAGCGCTGCACAAGCTGCAGAGAGAACGATGACCTAAACTCACAAACAGAACCTCACTATGAATGACATTGGTCATGAAAGCCTTGGAGTTGATATCATTACGGTTTGTCACGACGGCTCCGGGGCGGCACGGTGGCGCGGTGGGCAGCGCTGCCGCCTCACAGCAAGAAGGTTCCCGGGTTCGAATCCCGGCTCGGGGGCCTTTCTGTGTGGAGTTTGCATGTTCTCCCCGTGTCCGCGTGGGTTTTTCGCCGGGCACTCCGGTTTCCTCCCATCGTCCAAATACATGCTGCCAGGTTAATTGGCGTACTGACTACATTTCCCCAGGCGCCCTGCGATGGACTGGCATCCCATTCTCGGTGTTCCCGTGCCTTCCGCCCTGTGTCTGCCGGGATAGGCTCCGGCTCACCGCGACCCTGTACAGGATTAAGCGGTTCCTGATAATGAGATGAGATGATATTGATGATGATGTTGATGAGAATGATTTGATGAGGATACACAAACCGCCCGCAGTCGTTACAGCGAGCTGGACACACAACAGCGCAGTGAAGGGCGCCGCAGCCTTTTCTCAAACACGCACGGTGGCCCGGGGGTGGGGTGGTAGTTGAGAGCCGCTGCAGAACGCACGAAGCGACAGCGGCAGATCGCATCCTTGCTCATTCCGTTATTCCGCATTTAGCACGTGCTCAAAGTTTACTTAATATTCACCGCGTTATGCCCCCCGCCCCAGGGACACACCGCCCAGCCCGCTCCCCGCATTTAGACGGGGGGTCACGCTGCCGGGCTGTCGTCTGCCTCGGCTCAGGGTGGCGTCCGGGGGGGGGGAGCCCAGGGGGGAGGAAGGAGGCAGAGTGAGGGCAGCCGCTTGGGGGGGAAGCGGAGCCGGCTGGCTCGGTTGTGGCAGCAGCGATTGCCACTTGCCGTCTGCGTGACGCTCTTGCCGAAAGCCGCCGTTGCGCGCGCGAACATTCTGAATGGCGAGAAAAAGCGGTGCCTTTCGTCTGACCTCTAAAGCGGTGATGGTGCTGATATTCTTGACTCCTGGCAGGGGCAGGCGCGTCGCAGCCGCGGGTGTTGCGGGTGTTGCGACACCCGCACTTTCACAGAAACATGATTCCATCCCATCCACCGAACTTTTTCCTGAGCTAGTCTCATATCACATGTTGCGACACCCGCACTTTCACAGAAACATGATTCCATCCCCCCCCCCCCCACTTTTTCCTGTAACACCCGCGGCTGCGACACGGCTGGGAAGGGGTGAAAGCAACTTACACATCTTACCGGTACCGTCGTATCGCAACCGCCCCCACTTCCCACGTGTACCGTGCCGAAAGCTACCGGCCGCTTTTTTCTCACGCCGTGCCGGGTTTGCTTTCACCTCCGACTGCACTGCTCCAGCACCGTGTGTTTACATTGCACGATTCGTCTCTCTCTCTATTACGAGTGGGGACGCGGTGCTGATGGGATTGAGACCGGTCCGTCGTGCGGAGCGAGAGGGTAACGAAAGTTTTCCAATTTACACCGTCTCACTTCTGGAAATGACTTCCTATTGCGGAGCGCCTTTGGCTCCCGAACTGACCCACGTCGTTGACATTGTGTTTCCATCAGCAAGTGGGAAAACAAATAACGCAACTTGCGATGGGGTTTTTTTTTCACGGTAGTGTCGCGTGATGCCGGGCGTGGTGCGTGAGGCTTGGTGTCGCGGGCTCGCAGCCTCGCCAGGAACCGGGTTCAGACCAGTCGTGGAATGACTAAACGTGTTTATTGATGTTGGGTTTCACGGCTCAGTGAATGGGAATTTCTCTCAGGAGCTGTTCTTTCGGGAGCCTGATGATGACTCCAATGCGGGAGGCGAAACGTCGCATATTCTCGAAACGTTTGTGCATAACTTAGAGTCACATCTGTCCTATCGACGTGTCAAACGCCTTTATTTCAAATAAACGCAGGGGGGGGGAAGTAACATAAATTTCTAACCGGTTCGGCCGAATCGCAACCCCCTTCCCACCTGTGCTGTATGGAATGCTCCGGCCAATTTCCAACCGGTACGCCGTACCAGACCGGACCGAACCGGCTTACTTTCACCTATAAACAAACAGCGGTTATGATGGTTGCTGTTTCAGAGCCGTTAATTCGGGAGAGCCGTGTCGAGCGATCTCACTCTCTCCCTCGCGACGTTTCGCCTCCAACGTTGGAAGCATCATCATAAAAACCCACATCAGTAACAGCCGTTAGTTGAATGACATAAAAAAAAAACCATTTGTAAACCTGACAAACAAACGACGAATGGATCAGGCCAGCCTCCGCTGCTCTGACAAATGAACGCCGACTCACCCTCCCCCTCGATTAGCCACCGTGAGGGATGAGCAAACCCAGACGCCAAGTGTGAAGGATGATGTTGGATGTTTTTCTTCCTTCGCGCGCTCATCGGTGGCCGTGCCGAGTCCGTCATCGTGGCGCTTCGCGTGAGCGCATGTGCAGACTCAGGACGTGTTCATTTCGCGCTTGCCTGGAACGCGGCCCCACACTCGAGCTGTGAGATGTGCTGGCTCAGTGGTTTGTCTTCGTGCAATATGCCTCTATCTGAGACTCTGAGCCACGGTGTCTCTCCCAAGGCGTATTGCAGCTCTGCTGGAGCACAGATCTCTCTCTCTGCGTTAAACTCGATTTCCTCTCTCACAATAAGAGCAAGAGTTTCATTGCAAGATGGCTGCATTTCGGTTGGCGAAACAGAAAATGTGTCTGCACCACGTCAAGTATGCAGAGCTCTGTATTTTCCGGGTTGTACCGCGTCGGGTTTGGTATGATGTCCGACGTTTCGCTCCGCGTGCTTTGGAAGCACGGTGGCGCAGTGCTAACATCTGCGCCTCACAGAAAGAAAGTTGTGCCCGAGACGGTTCGATTCCCGCCTCGGGCGCCTTTCTGTGTGAAGTTTGTGTGTTCTCTCCCCCTGTTCTGCGTGGGTTTCCTCCGGGTTCTCCGGTTTCCTCCCACAACTAAAAAACCACCCATCAAGTAACTGGCCGATAACAACCTAATATATAGGACGCAGTGTGTCTGGCAAATGTTAGCGCCGGCTGCCCGCCTTGTTGTGTCACAGGAATCCCACAAAACAGCTTGCAAGCTCTCTGGCTATTTTCTGCTGTGATAACAAACATCTATTTATAATTTAACACGAAAGGCTTTCGTGACCAAGTGTTATCCACAGTATAGCTATTTTTACGAGTTAGCTCACGTGACCTGACTCGTAAAAAGAGCTGTACGATGGATCGATCTATAATAATAAACATTGCCGCTCTTAAGACTTCCAGTTTCACGACCTCTCAGTGTATTCGAAGCAGCCTTAATCATTTCATTTTTGTTGCTTTGGTTCTTTATTAGCTGTTTCTTTTTCTGTCGTCGCTGACATGCCGTTCTCTCCGCGGCCCTTGTGCAGCGCTTTGTGACCCCCGGGTGAGAGCCGCTCTATAAAATGAAAGTATAACTCCGGTCTACCAGCGACTTGCACCACAACACGCGAATGTGGAGAGAGAGAGAGAGACAAAAAAAATAATCCCTGATATCATCTCTCCACCTGTGAAAGGCCATATGTCAGGAGCTGAGCGACGCCTGAGCGAGGCATCATCATTTACCCCC
The DNA here is from genome assembly GCA_036362915.1 of Geotria australis. NCBI lineage: Eukaryota > Metazoa > Chordata > Hyperoartia > Petromyzontiformes > Geotriidae > Geotria > Geotria australis. Next base: position 11,657,757 of record JAZEWU010000006.1, on the reverse strand, counting down.
CTTCTAATGATGTCACCGCTCACCGAGGCGTGAAAACATCGGAGCGAGGCGGCTGGATGAAGAGGCTGCGGCGCCCTTGAGCTGCCGGGGCGCCGTAGAACTCCCTTCTTCTTCTCCCCCTTTCCAGCCGACGAGCCCGCTCGCTCGCTTTCCCCCGGAGGTCAGGAATGAGCCCCGCCTGGGCGTGACTCTCCGCACCCGTCACTCACGGCGCACGCGGACGGCGAGAGGCTGAGTGCCCTGCGGCTGTCCGTGTTCAAATACCGCCCTCCTCACAGCGCGCTCGTGTGTTTACGGCAATTGCGGGATTTCTGGCCTCTTAAGTTCGTGCAGTCAACCCCCTTCCCCGCCACACTCGTCCTCCTGCTCCTGCTTCGCGTGCTGATTACACGTTTGGGTGGATGATGCCCGTGTTGACGAAGCACTGACAAAGTGTGCGCACGGCACGCCGCGGAGGAGGCGCGTCGCAGTCGGCGGGTGTTGCGGGTGTTGCGACACCCGCACTTTTACAGAAACATGATTCCATTCCCTCCCCCCACACACTTTTTCCTGAGGTAGTCTCATATCATATGTTGCGACACCCGCACTTTCACAGGCACGTGATTACATCCTCCCCACCTTTTTCCTCCAACACCCGCGGCTTCGACCCGCCTGCTGCTGCCTGTAAGTTCGTTCATTCAGTGTCAGAAACCGCTTAATCCTGTACAGGGTTGCGGTGGGCCGGAGCCTATCCCGGCAGACAAAGGACGCAAGGCAGGGCTATGCTGATGATGGGACGCCAGTCAATTACACGGCACCGGGGGCAATTTAGTCCGCAGGCCAATTAACCTTCGCAGCGTGTCTTTGGACTGTGGGAGTAAACCGGAGTGCCAGGCGAAAACCCACGCGGACACGGGGAGAACAAT
>JAZEWU010000006.1:11637383-11656417 GCA_036362915.1 Geotria australis | reverse complement strand
CTGACTAAATTTCCCCCGGTGCCCTGAGATGTTGGAACTAGCTTACCCCTCTCCGCTGGGCAAATGTTTAAAAGAGGCTACATAGCTCAAAGGATCCTTCCAGCTTATATAAAAACTGACTGACTGAATGTTGAGTAATTTAATCAAACTTAAAGAACAGATGCTACACTTGATCTCACCCAAAAGGCTGAGAAGCGGCGTTGAGTATAACAAGCGTGGTTTTGAAACACTGCCACAGTCCCTTGAACGTGTGTCGCTTGTTAAAAACAAATTTTCAGTAATTTTTTCTCGTAAATTAAAAAGCGAGTGCCGTAGCAGACACCTCGCACATTTTAACGTTTATGTCAGAGATTAAAATATGAACACGTATTGCGCGTTGTGGCGACCCAAATCACGAGATCTGCCTCGTAAGTGTTGACGCTGCCGAGAGATTAGGAGTTTATTCGCTCATCTGCGGTCGGCTAAAGAGCGGTTGTGAGAGAGAGAAAAAAAACTCGTTTCTTTAAACGAAACGTCCCGGCAGCGTTGGAGCCGTGTCACCTTACCCTCTCGGTTTCCTAGAGACGGTGCGGCAATGATGAGTGGGCACGCGAGTCGGAATAAACTAGAGGCCTGTTCCCTCTCTCGGCTGCAACTGGAGCCTCCGCCAGTGCAGGTCACTGTGTGCCCGGGCTTCGTGCGAAAAGCCCACGGAATACAAAAACCCCATCCGTAATCAGCTCGTAATTGGCCTTCAGCTCATCTGATTAAGGACGGAGTTACAGAAAAGTATGCCTTTAGACTTAACAAAAAGGATTGTTTTGCTCTGATGGCCTGGGAAAAAATCATTAAATGTGCCACGAGCCTGAGAAGATCATTATTTCCTGGCACGAAAATGACACTGTCGCGGTAAATCTCACGTTCGGCTCCGTTCGAAAAAAACTGCCCACTCACTCACTCAAACGGAAGTGTGCAGAATGCGCAGGTGGTGACAGGAAGGACTCGTGCTCCAGTCTTTAGGATTGACCTCATTTCTTAAGAAGAAAAAGAAAGGTCAAGGACATGAGTGAACGAGGAGGGTCCTTGTCTTCGGGCTGAGATTAACATGAACTGAAACCCGGGAAAGGGTTTTCGTTTTTTGACGGAATGATTCTCTCCCTTGACGAGCGTGAACGCCCAGGCGGCACGCGCCGCAGATGTGACCCACGGTGTATGCGTGCCCACCGGCGCCTCAGATGTGAACCCCCGGTGGCCCGTCAACTCTCGGCATCAGCACCACGCACACGTGCGTCTCCCTGCAGGAGGCCACAGAATAATTCTGCTTCAGAATAATTGCACGTCCCCCTCTGTGCACCGGCAGTGATTCAGAAACAAAACCAGTTTCGCTTAAAAGTCTACGAAATTCAGCAGTTAACGGACATTGGTTATGGACAGAGTAAAGGTAATTGCAGTTACTTTTAAGTTCGTGAATCCATAATATATCGCCTTTTATGCGCTTGGACTGTTGGTGCGGGTCAGTGGTGCCGTGCCGAGACATTGTCTCTCTCTCTCTTCCAATCTGCGTCTGCTCGGGTACATCTGTTCCCTCCTGGCTTGTTGTAGAATTATTATTATTTTCCTGTTGTCTTTATGTCCTATAATGTATCGCTATTGCTTGACTCTCAGTTAATCTGTCTTGATGTTATTGACATGCCGCTCTCTCCACAGCCCTGTGCAGCGCTTTGTGACCCTCGGGTGAAAGGCGCTCTATGCATGCTATTATTATTATTATTGCGTGTTGTAAACCCGCCTCCACCCGAGACGGCCACTTAGTAAGGATTATCACGTGAACCAAACGTGCCAATTCTTTACCACTTCAGCACACCGGTATGTTGGAGAGCGATCCCGGGTATCGAGATACCCGATGGAGCTGATTACTGTTATCAACAAAACATCGTATTTCGTTGAAAATGTTGTGGGTTCGCTCTCCAACATACCGGTGTGTTGAAGTAGTCAAGAATTGACACGGTCTGTTCACGTTACACAACCTTACTTATTGGGCGTGTCGGGTGGAGGCGGGTTTACGAGGCACTTGTTTTTTACGCGACCTAATCCATAAAAAGGGCTATATTATGGACAACATTCTCCACAAAAGCCTCCGTGTTATGTTCGTGAATGTTGATGAGGCCGCGTGGCTCGAGGGATCAGAGCACTGTTGGAACCGTAAGTTCAAAGCCAGGTTCAAGTTTATTTTGTTTAACTTTCTGAGAGCTCAAGAGACCGGCATGATCTCATTTGCAAGAGTGAGCCGGGTCACCAAATCGACAAAAGGGTTTCAGCTGCCTGTGATTAACCTGGCATCTCAAGTGTAGTGGAGCTGCCTGCACACGGAAACATTCCGTTCAATTAAGTTTTTCACTGCGTGAGACCCAATCCCAGCTCGTGTGAATGTTCTGTTCATCACGCATCGCTGTCAAATAGATTAAATATCAGTTTGACAGCAGCGCACGATGAGCATCGTCCGCAGCAGGGTGCACCGGAGAGTGGGTTCCTAAGCGTATGACATACAAAGGCCACTTCAACAGAGGTCAGATATTCGTGAAATAGCCATCCATAGGACCGGTCTAGTGAATGTGCATTCACCGCTTGTTTTAGTGATTCACGGTTCGGATGCAGTGGCCGCCCTGGTTATAACTACGCGTATATTAACCATAAAGTGCCCGCTGCCCTGTCATGGACTGGCGTCCCATCCTGGATATAGCCCTGTATTGCGCTCTTTGTCTGCCGGGATAGGCTCCGGCTCACCGCGACCCTGTACAGGATTAAGCGGTTTCTGACAATGGGTGGATACATGGTTCCGGCTGCCTCACGGCTTGTCTGTGGTTCCGCGCGCATCCGTTTTGACACTGCGCGTTACAAGTCACAGTGTCGTGAGAATTGCAATTTGCATGAACGACGCCGCGTGAAATAACACCGTCACATTGCCCCCGTGGTGAGGTGACACACTGCTTTGCGAGACTTGAACCGTTTTGACCGTTTAACTATTTTAACTACCTTGTATTTTTTCGTATTTATTATATATGTTGTCACTTGTGTGACATGCTGTGTGTACATGTTTTTATTCGGTTAATTCGTTATTCGTATTTTCGTAAATTTGCGTGTTTGTTGCGTCGCAGGCATCCTGTAAAGAGCTTGCAAGCTCACTGGGTATTTTTCCTGCTGTAAGAGATGGATTGTGGCATCGCGGCACCGCGAGGGATGGCATCGGCACGGGGGAAGCCTTCATCCAGCAGTGGATAGACCGTCGGCTCATCATGGCGGTAATGTACACACCTAGTCGAATTCGATTCGATACGTCGAAGCGTGATGGTGATATGACAGTTTCCCATTGCAACAAGTTCTCCTTTAGTTGCAGACAGCCCTTCAACATTTAGAGATATAATAGTCAGTGCTGGCTTTAAAGGCGGGCATTGGCCTCTCTTCTTGCTCCAGACTGAGGGGCTTCTGGCATCTGTTGAGCTTCTGGACATCGTTGTCTTTCAGCTCGGCTTCGAAGTGTTTGGTAGAATTTGCAGGTAATACCAAGTATTACTTGAAAGGGATCGAGACGTGAACGCTTCTACCTTGCTCGCCACACACCTAGTAGGCACGCGTAAAAAAACAAAACACAATTCCATATCTCCTTCACGATTTAGCATCCGACACAGTCACTGACTCTTCTCATGAGTGCATTTCCTAATCGCTTGAACAGCGCGCGCGGGAGCCCATTTGATTTCGTCTCGCCGCACATTTACTTACAAACGTTACCACCCTGCTCACCTTGGGCCAAGGTGCCCCCCGAGAGAGCCGCGGCAGCAGCTGGTTGCCTCCACCGCCCAGCGCCACCACCACCACCACCACGGCCGCCGCGCTCGCTGCCCGCTGTGTAATTTGGAGGATAAATGTTTGTGCACGCCCTGGTCATAAATTCCCCCTGCTTGTGTGCCCGGGCTTGGGGGCCCCTGAGAGCACAAAGGCCCGGAGCAGATGACAGGAAGTCCCTGGAGACCCGCGGGCCCACTTTACGACGCGCGGCTGTTGACAATCGAGCCACGCACGCCGGCCACTTGCCACCCACCTCCCGCTGTTACGTATTGTAACGCGTGGAACTGTCGGCAATCGGTGAGCGTCAGGAATAGGTCGACGCCCGGGCGAGCGGGTGACAAAAGGAGGAGATACTCAAGAATGGGAAGGAAGCTCGAGACCTGGGGGGAATTTAACGGGCCAGGGACAACATTGCGCAATGCGGAGTTATCTAGACGTGGGAGCTGGGAAGAGGGATATTTAACAAAATGTACGCGTTATAGGTGTAGAGATAGTAATAATTTACATTTATAACGCGCACATATTCAGTCAATGTCGAAGATATTCATTCGACGAGAGAAGGACTCGGAGGTGCGAGGAAAGCGCAGAGAGGCGGAGGAGGCAGCCACACTGCTTCCCATATTATGATGTTATCGGCCAAATAACTAACGTGTGTTTTTTGAAAAGTTGTGGGATAGGTGTCGATTGTCACGGCAGGGAATACCCGGTGAGCTTGCAAGCTCTGCAAGCGGGATTCCTGTGATACAACAAACGTCCATCCACGCTTCCATTGTCAGACACCGCTTAATCCTGTACAGTGTCGCGGTGAGCCAGAGTCTATCCCGGCAGACACAGAGCACAAGGCAGGGCTTTAACCGCGATGGCATTTTTAGTTCGCAGACCAATTAACCTGTGCAGCAGCATGTCTTTGGACTGTGGGAGGAAACTGGAGTGCCCGGCAAAAACCCACGCGGACACGGGGAGAACATGCAAACTCCACACAAAAAAGTACCCAAGCCGGGATTCGAACCCGGGTCCTTGCTGTGAGGCGGCAACGCTCCTCACCACGCCACTGTGCAGCTCCAACGTGTATGATGCTGCATTTTGGGTGAGGACAAGTAATGATCGGCCTTGAATTAAAAGTCTTGTAGCTTGGGGAGACCTTCATCCAGCAGCGGATTGACCGCGGATGATGATGATGTACATACATCACGCGTACTCCCATTTCACAAATCCACAGCCCTTTCTAAATCCAGGGTTGCATCTCACTCCCCACGATGCATATCGGTCACGAGTGCCGCTTGAGCACACTTCGCAACGCCGGTCAATGCCAATTGAAGACCATATTTCATTTCATAAACATGCATCAAAAACAATCTAATACTCCCTTTGTCACGTACAAAGCTTGCACGTGCAATTCCACCGTTCTGGCTCAAAGAGGATATTGGCAGAGAATGATTCAGTTTTTGCTGTTGATATTTACACTCAATTGCTTTTGCTTAAATAGCCATGAAGCTAGACACCCTCTTCCCCCCCGCACCCCTGCCGACGTGACAACGTGGTATGAGATCAGCTAACATGAGAACTCACAGACAGCGGGCGGTTTGACGCGCCCCGATAAAACAAAGATAAAGATCCCCCGTATAGGCTTATCCGACTGTACGGGCAAGTGCAGTTAGCGAGCACCTATGAAGGTCGACACGGCACACGAGGGGTGTGGGTGACCAGCACCACACCCGGCCGCCTTTGTCTCCCTCGTGGCGATGTTTACACAGCGCACCAGGAACTCATTTGAGGCTGAGTCGACCTAGGGGAGGGGCAGGAACGGTTCGGGAAATCGTCACTGGTGTTAGAGGGCTACAAACCTGGCGAACCGAGTTCGAATCCCGCTCACGGCTAACACCAGTGACGATTTTCTGAACCGGTCCTGGGCCTCCCCTAGGTCGACTCAGCCTCAAATGAGTACCTAGTGCGGTGTGTAAACATCGCCACTAGGGAGACAAAGGCGGCCGGGCGTGGTGCTGGTCACCCACCCCCTCGTGTGCCGTATCGACCTTCATAGGGGCTCGCTAACGGCACTTGCTCCTACAGTCTGTTAAGGATATACGGGGGATCTGTGTCTTTGTAACCCTGATACTTGCCCCTACAGTCTGTTAAGGCTATATAGGGGAGCTTTGTCTTGTAACCCTGATACACACACGTGCACCCAAAAGACAAAGACAAACATCCCCGGTATATCCTTGACAGACCGTAGGGTCAAGTGCCGTTAGCGAGTAGCACCTATGAAGGTCGTGTGCGTGTACGTGTGTAATAACCCTGACACACATAAATACAAAGATCCCCGGTATAGCCTCATCAGACTGTCGGGGCAAGTGCCGTTAGCGAGCACCTATGAAGGTCGACACGGCACACGAGAGGTGTGGGTGACCAGCCCCACGCCCGGCCGCCTTTGTCTCTCTAGTGGCGATGTTTACACACCGCAGTAGGTACTCATTTGAGGCTGAGTCGACCTAGGGGAGGCCTTAGGACCGGTTCAGAAAATCGTCACTGGTGTTGGTGGCCGTGAGCGGGATTCAAACTCGGGTCGCAAGATTTGTAGCCCAGCGCGCTAACCACTGGGCCACACGCTCACCCACACACGAGCAGACACGCACCGACAAGTGAGGGGGGGTGGATGCTAAAAGCGAGTGGAAGAAGGCGCCTTGGAGATTCTGCTGGGAAATCCGAGGTGGCATTATCCGTGTCGCCGAGAACAAAGGGACGGGTTGAGACTTCGCGATCACAAACATTCCAAGCGAGCCAAACACGCTTGCCAGCCGCTTCACAGGAAAAGAGCGGTTAGCAAGCTGAGCTACGAACCCGGAGACCCGAGTTAAATTCCTGCTCGCGGTCAGCAACAGTGAGGGTTATTTGAACCTGTCCTGGGCCCTTCCCTAGGTCGGCTCAGCCTGAACTTAGTATCTAATCATACATTTTCATTGATAACGCGCACATATTCATTCGCTGCCGAAGGTACTCACTCGACGAGAGCACGATTCAGAGGCGCGAGGAAAGTGCAGAGAGGCGAAGGAGGCAGCCAGGCGGTTTTGCCGGTGCCATATTGCCACACACTGCTTCCTGTATATTATGATGTTATCGGCCAAATAATGAATGAGTGGTTTTTTTTAAGTCGTGGGAGGAAACCGGAGAACCCGGAGGAAACCCACGCAGAACAGGGGGAGAACACACAAACTCCACACATCTGATGCGGTGTTTGCCACTAGGGAGACAAAGGCGGCCGGGTGTGGTGCTGGCTACCCCCTCCCCCCCATCATGTGCCGTGCTGGTGCTCGCAAACAGCACTTGACCCTACAGTTTGTTAAGGCTACACGGGGCAACTCTGTCGTGGGCGCACGCCACACTGGAACGCGCCGCCAAGAATTGCTCTCCATAGCCGTTATTCGGGATAGCCGTGTCGAGTGTTCCTCCGCTTTCCCTCTCTCTTTCGCGACGTTTCGCCTCGCACGTTCGATGTAACATCAGGCGGCAAACGTGAGACGCGATACGTTGCGAAGCAGAGAGAAGGAACACTCGACACGGCTATCCCGAAAGACCAGCTATGGAGATCAATTCTCATACATCGAGCCGTGACAAACCTACAGTGGCATATAGCCGCGTCCATCTATCGGGAGTAGGGGGGTGGGGAGTTGCGATGTCCGGCCGAGTCACGGCGCCTTCAAAGAAGCCCGCGGCCCCGGGTCAACAAAACACCGGACAGCACGAGCTTGTGACGCGGGCATCTCGCGGGACACCGAGAGTAGCACAGCGACATCAGCGGGGAAGATTGTGATGATTGCATTGCACGGCGACAGGTGCCTATTGACAGCCGGCGCGACCGCTCGCAGCTGACTGCTGACCTCTGAAATCAAACGCGCATTCAACAACCGAGCGTGCGCGCGTTAAAGAAGCGTCGGGACACGAGCATTGTGTTTTCCGCGCGCCTCTTTTGTCTGGTTTTTGTAAACTTGCGACGCTGTGCTTCACGATTTGGGACTGTAAGTGTAACGGTTATCTCTTTGTGAACAGCAATCTCGCGAGCCAATGCGACGAGAGAAAAAAAAATATCAACACAATGTGAACATAATATATACATTTTTTTTTGCTGATGTTAGGTTTTCACGGCTCGATTCGTGATGGTTGCTCTTCAGAGCTGTTCTTTCTGGATAGCCGTGTCGAAGGCTCTCTCCCTCTCGGGACGTTTCGCCTCCCACGTCGCGAGGGAGAGAGGGGGAGCGTTCACTGACACCGCTATCCCGAAAGAACAGCTCTGAATTGCAATCATCAATATAATAAAAAATATCAAGACATACTCGGAACTCAGGTCGCCTGAGGCTGCCTCCAAGGGGGGAGGCGAAACGTCGCGAAGGAGATAGAGAGAGGGAGCTCTCGGCACGGCTTATCCCGAAAGAACAGCTTTGAAAAGCAACTATCATGCATGGAGCCGTGACAAACCTTACATGAGCACGATAGCAACGAAAGTCAATAACGCGTGGTTCCAAAAAACGCAGGCGGTGGCATAAAAGTGGCGTGCGTTGTCAAAATCCCTCCTCGCACCTTTACGCCGCTTTGGCAATGTTCCTGCAGGTGACGAATACAATAATAATACAAAATATATTCTCCACTGTTTTAGACGATTTTTTTGTATAATAAACACACACACACGCGCAAACCCCCTACTGGGAGCAAGGCGGACACTCGGCCTCTAATGGGTCACCGTCAATCATTGCAGAACACAGTAACCGGTTCCCAGTAACGCAATACCTCAAACCCAGGGCCCACCTACCGGGGTACGGGTGGGCAGACGTCAGGCGCGTCGCAGCCGCTGGTGTTGCATGAAAAAGTGGGGGGGATGGAATCATGTTTTCTATTAAAGTGCGGGTGTCGCAACATATGATATGAGACTACCTCAGGAAAAAGTACGGGGGATGGGATGGAATGATGTTTCTGTGAAAGTGCGGGTGTCGCAACACCCGCAACACCCGCGGCTGCGACGCGCCTGGCAGACGGTGCCCACAGGGGCACCTTGGGCCCACACGGCCGCGCGCACTTGCAGTCTTCATAGCAGGTGACGGATGCTATCTCGTCCGCAGCACATATTTTCATAATGATGCATGCCAGCGCCGCACGTGGTGAGGTTTTGCTACAGACAGTGGCTCCCGGGTGGATGAGCGATAAGTCACAACAAACCGACTGCGACTCGCCGCCGTGTTTTACATCCAGCGTCCGAGGAGAGAACGTCGGGATTTCCCGTAAAGAGCTTGTAAGCTCACTGGGGTTTTTTTTTTCGCTGTAATAATAAACTGTCTAGCTATCTAGTTTCCAGCTCGCGTTATTTCGCTCGATTAAAAAAAAAAATTGGTTAGGGGAATAGACTGTAGGATGGGTTAATGAGTCTACAGTACGACGCTTCGATAATACTCATGGACTAGCGATCAATATACGCGTGATATGTACGTGATACGATGTCATTAATGTTTCGTCAATTGCACTAATTTAGAATGGCGTGGACGAGTTTTGAGTGTCAACGATCTACACGTGATGGATGCAATAGAATGTTGGCTGGCGTCGGTGGAGTAAACTTTGTAAACGTAAAGAGACTATGGAAAGTGTGCTTTATTGTCATTTCAGGCTCGTGTCAATTCACCGCTGGATGAAGGCCACTATGCTGCGTGGGTTACGGGTGTTGTTTGACCATACTTCACCACTTTGGGTCGGAGCAGGTTGGTGAAAAGGGCAGTTTGGGCACACAGGACTGGTTCAATACTCACTTGCTACGTTAGTCATAGCTGGGAATGAAAACTAGTGTGGCCGGCTCCATAGTGCACAAACCACTGTGCCCTCTACATAGACAGCAAACTGTTTGAAAGGGAAATAATAATGTTGCGCAACGTAACATTAAACAGAGCCTTGGGTTTGCCAATCAAGGGCACCTTATCACATCGAATTTACAAATTGTTCTCAGGACCCACGTGACCCTGACCTCCACACCCCTCGCCAGACTCGGCATCTGTCACTCCAAGAATCTGCTCTTGAATCACACGGCAATTTACCGTGAGCCACAGACAACAGCCACTGAAGACCCAGGCCAGCCGAATGTGCGAACCGTGAAAACTATTAGAATTATATTTTAGCAGGATTGAAATCTAAAAAATATATATTACTATTAATTATAGCCCTTAGTCAATTCACTTTTGTAAATCCACTGCAGGATGCCGCTTGTCGGCACGGTGGTGCCGCGGTGAGTAGCACACACGGGGAGGACATGACACGGAGAGGGCATGCAAACTCCACACAGCCAGGCACCCGAGCCGCGAATCGAACCGCGATCCTTCCTGCTGTGAGGCGGCAGCGCTACTCACTGACAGAGCCACCGTGCCACTCATCAGCAGCAATGTCACCCTTTGGTCTGGCATCGGACGATTCTAGTCGCCGGGTTTCACAGCGATGCGCCCACCGCTCCTCTGAAGACGGTTATGAAAGGCGATCTGTCATTCTCGTCGTGATAATCAGCCCCGTGCATCTCGGCTGGAGAATGATTAACCATAATGGTGCCTGTAACCCGATCAGCTGCAGAGCATGCACAGACAGGCAGGGCTGTGTGCTCATTGTGCAGAGACATCCATACAGTGCCGCATTAATACGTCAAGTACATTCCGACCGTTCTCGATACACTGCTGGATCAAGGACTCCTCGTAGCATACTTCACCACGCTGCCGGTCACTGCGGGTTCAAGAAGGGGGGGGCAGGGAAGAGAGACCGATTTTTTTTTTTGACACGACTTGCCGCTGATGTTGGCCGTGGCCCGGTTTGTTAAGTGCATCGCGAGCCCAACCACTGCCCCACCGCTACACCCGGTGTAATTGGCCACACTGCACAGTGGATGGGCAGCTTGATTGCGGTTGGTGGGGTAAAGTGTGGGTACTACCACCTCTTCCAAGGCGTTTGACCGACCGGCGTGGAGGAGTAGGCCAACACCCTCTAGTAGAGGCTCTCTAGAGCCCCCTCTAGCGGAGGCCCTTCCGGCAGCGGTGTCGTGAGCGAGTCATTGCAGGGCTGCGCCTTTGCTATTGTAAAATACGGTATTGTCGGGATTACGCGACACGCCGATAATCGGGGGTGCGTCTTATAATCCGGTAGGTGTGTGTGTATTTGCGTCCGGAGTTTTATAAGTTTAATGACGCACAAGAATGGGGCGCGACCGACTTTCCTGATTTTCCAGAGTGTCTGATCACCCGGAGAACGGGGCAATACTGTAATCGTTCAAACTCAACACTGAGTGCGGTTATAGGCGACGGTAGTTATGCCCGCTAGGTGCTTGCTCTAGCCACTGCAGGAGGAAGGGCTTTCACCAGAGACAGCCCCTTTTTGGAAAGTATTTGGTCTACTCTTCCATTTTGACCTAACGTCTCTGAAAAGGTGGGAGCACCCACACTTTACCTCACCATCGATTTACAGTACGCCGCCGGGAGGGGAGAGGCGAGAGGGGGAAATCTAATAAATCTGTACGTCGTTTAAACCGCCGCGCCTGGAGATCGAATCGAACAACTTTCTTACCGTTGCACCGCACCGGCTTGCTTTCGCCTCTGCCCACGCCCATCTGGGTGGCAAGTACCGTGCGGCTTAAACGTCAGAACCACAGCGGGCCTCCCAGTGATTTTAAACTGACCTGAAATCACTGACATTAAAATACCACCGCTTTGAAAGCCGAGGCGCTGTGCAAACCCGGCGCTGATCGGCGCCCGCGCGCATTGAGTCGCGTTGAGACTCAGAGGAAGCCGTGAAAACAAAAACCTCGTTTAAAAAAACAACACGAGCCCTGGCTCCTCCCGGGGTCCCGGCTGGCTAACGGAGCGACTCCGCGCGCCACCGTGTCAACTACCAAAGCACACATCGCCTCCACACGACATTCAACTCTGACCCGAACACGACTCGCCCAGGCACGGTGAGGGCACGGTGAGACACGGACAGGGCACGGGGAGGCACAGAGGACGGCACCGCATGCAGCTCAGACGGGGTCGTGGTGCAAGGAGAGGAGGGACCGAGGGTCGGTCCGAGTTGTTTTAGGTTCCGTGGTCGTTGGTGTAAATGCTGCTGCAAGACAGCAGCTACAGTCAAATACTCAACTTTCAAGCCATGCACAGTAATGTTCGTGAGTCCCTGGGGCCTACTGGCTTTCCAAACCGATATTATCAATCACAATTTGTTGAAGTAAGCAAACTGCGGATCGGTTTCGACCTGCGGCGTCTCACCATCAAGGAGAGACGGGCCGTGTTAGACTAATACGGCTCGATCGCCAGACACTATCGGCGAGAAGAGCACTCCACAGAGAACACGGGCCTGTCACTCAACCCATAAGCAAGAACGTACACAAACCCCGTGCGTTGCTATGGAGCTTCATATTATTGGTGTGGAAAGCCAATAAATATGCTGCTGATAAGACTAAAGCTCTGCTTATATTTATTTTTGCCTAATAACGTTCCACGACATCGCATGATGACATTGTGTGTGTGTGTGTGTGAGAGAGAGAGAGGGGAACGTATTGTGTTATATTTCCCCGTGTACGCTGCCCTCTTGTCGACACGATGCGCCAATCCCCGGCGTTGGGAGCATTGGGTTTGTTCGTGGGTCGGGCGCCTATGAGCACACAGGCCGCTCGTCTGCCCTAATGCGAAGTCGTGGCAACTTTGACTCAAACTCATAGATAGATAGATATTCACCATTCCAGCAGAAAATACCCAGTGAGCTTGCAAGCTCTGGAAGTGAGATTCCTGCGACAAAACTAATCAACATAACAACGTATAAAAGCACAAGGTAATAGAACGAATTTACAGCATTAAATCGTGCAAGGATGTAACATTAGCCATAATCATAAAGCAAACAGTCGTACACAGTATGGCACAGGACAAAATGTCCAACAATTCCAATAAATCAATGAGAGACAAAGCAGTGCAGCAGTATAACAATGCGATGGCAATACGTTGAACATTTTTTATTGCATGATTGAAGGAAAGCACATGCAGCCCTTCAAACCACCTATAATTCTTTACAATTGCAGCAAGGCAGAACATGTAATTCCAATAGGGATCTAGGGTGGCTCATCGAAGGTAGTGACTGTACCTTCTGATTTTATATATGGTTGATGTTGATTAACTCATAGGTTTGTTGTATTGCAGGAATCCCGTTTCCATAGCTTGCAATTTCACTAGCTATTTTCTGCTGGGGCTACACTGTGGGCAGTTGAGAATAACACATTGCTGCATTGTACTTCTGTGCTCCCAGGAACATGCTCCCAAGTTGACCCTCGGGTGAAAGGCGCTATATAAATTGAAATTATTATTATTAATATATGGCCAAATATCCCCCCCACGACGCGCACGTCGTGAGAAAGCTCTCATCCAGCAGTGGATAAGGCTTACTCACAGACACTCGATTCTGAGTCCTGTATTAGACAGACCAGATGCACGAGGAAATTGCAGAGAGGTGGGGGGAAGGCAGCCATGCAGTTATCCAGCGCCAACATGTTCCAGACATTGCATCATATGTAATACGATGTTATTGACCCATTAATGAAGTAGTGTGTTTTTTATTTGTGGGAAAATACCGGAAACCCACGCAGAACAGGGGGAGAGCACACAAACTCCACACAGAAAGGAGCCCGAGGTGGGAATTGAACCGCTTCGAACTTTTCTCTGTGTGAGGCGCGGATGTTACCACTGCACTACAGTGCCGCCCGAGTGGTTACACCCACACTTAATCCCACGTTAGGCCACCACGCGCGACCGTGGTGTGCCAACGTAACCTCCACCGCGGGGAGATGAATTCGACCGGTGACCTCTGGATTACGAGTCCAGCTAACTGACCATTCAAAACGCACTCGTCTTAACTACCGGGGACGTGTTTGTAATTAATAGCTGCACTTAGACTGCAGTTAATTCCACTTACGCGCATTAAGAAGGAACACGGTTTTAATTCCTGCAACATTGTAATAGCTACGCTTTTAGTTTTTTTACAGCCCGCAGTATTTCAACACGGATTTGTGCGTTAATGTCCGGGGAGCGTGGAAACACGGTTTATATAATCCCGTAACTGGCACATGCAAGCCATGCGTGCATACATCATAGCTGGGCTCGTTCACTTTTAATTCGCATTCATTATCACATTAGGGTCCGCGTGTGAGCATAATCTTAAAACTAGTCTGCGCTGATTGTAATTGGACACGAGCGACGCGCGTTCGTGACGGAGTGGTGGGTCGCGGGCGGAATCGGATCGGAACACGGGAGTCGGATCCGAACGGGAACGGAACGTATGAGATCGGAACGGGCCAGTAATGTCGGCGATTTCAGCCGCTGTCTGCAACGGCCGTGATGGGGGCTGTGATGCCTGTCTGGAAATTTGATTTCAAGAGCTAATAAAGTACAAGGCAATTAATCCCTGGCTGTCTCAAAACAGTTTTTTGTACGAGGCTTCTACAGGTTTTGTATGTTCCGCAACTGAATTAATTTAATGGTTATTTGCGGATGGAAGGAAACTGCAGTCCCCGGAGAAACTCGCAAGTATACGAGGGAATAACACGAGGGCATCATCAGGCTTCCAACGTGGGAGGCGAAATGTCGCGGAGGACGGAGGAGGAACATTCGCCACAGCTCTTGAGAGCAATTCTCATAAATCGAGCCGTGAAAACCCACGACAGTACAGAATTCAGATCACAGTAAACACACATCTTTAACCAATTACCATAAGCGAACGAATCCTTCTGGACCCCATACTCTACGCAGCTCTGCTCTCATCTCGCCGCATCTCTGTCTCTCTTCTGCCATCTAAATCGGAATTTATAATTTGAAAGAGGGCCCCCCGTAAATTAATTTTAGCTTCGAGGCTCCCAATGGCACCATTCACCTGCTCACCGACTCCCACCCACGCTCTCTCACTTTGCTGCAGTGTCGTTGTGCCCACCACTTGCCTTTAATTGCCAGCCGTGGAAACAAAAAAGTGGCCGCGCGCATGGGCTGGCAGAAAACTAAATACAGCGAGAAAGATTAATCACTTTTGACTGCATGAGTCGTGTGGTTCTGTAGCTCATTGGTATTCCCAACCGTGTTTAGTTTACCTGCCAAGTCCTAAAATAAACTTCAAATCATCATTATTGTCGGAGTCATCAGAGCTGTCTCAACACTAAGTGGGCTCCGTGTTGGGGCAGGGGGAAGAGGGCACCAGACAGGCAGGGAGACACACGCAGGCGCAACGGAGAGCGGCGGAGAGTCGCGGGGAACATGAGACACAGTGAGGTGAGGACAGAGGGAGACACGCGGAAACGCTCCCACGGAGAGAGACACGGAGATGTAGAAAGAAATCCAGACACGGAGAGAGAGAGAGAGAGCGAAGATGAAATAGGTATCATACTTTTTGTGTGGCGCTAAACAAGTGGGACCATCTGCTGATATATGTTACACGTGCCTAGGGACCGTGCTGATCATTATCATCATCATCAGTCACTTTCTAATTATTTTGGCAATGACAACCGTTTGCCTTTCCGCGTCAAAGCCAAGGTAAGCGTGTGTCTTAGCGACTATGACAGGTAATGGACGTAGGCTTATACTCTTCACCAATAATATCCATTCCCACCGCTTAGCCCACGGCTCATGCAGAATGCCGTGTTAGAAGGTGCAAGGCACGGGGATTAAAAAGAAAAAAAAACACGTCCCTTTAGGCCGTGCATCTACATACCCCGAAACGCATTTACAGGGACCAGTAGACCCTCAATCGTGGCTTTTGACGCAATGGGTTCTCAAATCCCCCCCCCATCGCGTCTGTCCGCCCAGCATTATGAATGGGTACACCGCAGTCAGTCGTTAGGCAGGCGGCGTGTGGTGTAGCAAAGGTACCGAGGGATCTACACGTCTCCCAACACCTCTGACTCATCGTGAAAGTTCGGCCCAAACTATGTCTATTTTGTACTGTCTTATTTGAAAAAGGTACTCTGCTATATGTATGTTGTACTGTCTTACTTGAAAAAGGTGTGCAATGCGACGTGTAAATGTTTTTACTGTTCGTTCGATTGAATTTTTCTTATATAATGAATCTTGTATATATTTTAAATTATTGTCATCAATTCGCGTGTTTGTTACGTCGCATGAGACCCGTAAAGAGCTAGCGAGCTCACTGGCTATTTTTCTGCTGTTAATAATAAACATCTATCTAACTATCCAGCCTCAAGCGCCGCCGTCGAGTCGAGAGTGTTTGTCAAAAGCTCCCTCTAGCGGCGAGAGGGCCGCTTCCAGCAGCAGTGGCGCGGGCGAGCAATTGCAGGGGCTGCGCCTTCGCAGGCCGCTCTGTCTGACGGCGAGCGCGCGTTTGGCGGCCACGTGGCCGGGGGACGCGACGCAAGGACGAGCGGAGTAATTGCGCGCGGTGACGCGCGCCGAGGTTAATCGGTAAGGGCGTCGCCCGGGCGCTCCATACATCACGCCGCTAACGCGCCTCCGAGCCAGCTGCTCGCTGGGAGACACCCGCTCCCCCCGAGTGCTCGGAACGGTGGCTTTGCCGTGGATTTAAAGGGCGCTGGTGGAACACGATGTTCAGTCGAGTCGAGTGTGCTCGCTGGCGTCGTCGCAAAGCACACCGGGCCTGGAGGAGGTGTTAATTATAGAGCGTTAACGGCGATGGAACACGCTGTGTTGACGTGTGTGCGAGACTGAGGTAATAATAATAGTAATTTTACATTTATAACGCGCACATATTCATTCACTGTCGAAGGTACTCATTCGACGAGAGAACGACTCAGAGGCGTAGCGAGGAAAGCGCAGACAGGCGGGGGAGGCAGCCCACCGGCGCCAAATTGCCACACACTGCTTCCGATATATTATGATGTTAGAATGGGTGGTGGAGTTGCGTGGGGGGAATGTGCAGAGATTCAAAGCAATCGCCCCCGCGCTAACCTGACTCTGGGTCCAACTCATTGCCAGGGTGACCACATCACAAGGTTATTATAGTATTACTAAACGCAGGTCACGTGTTAATTCGGAGCTAATTATACCCTTAATTGCGCGGTTCGATGTTTGACGTTTTCGCCTTTTGGGGCAGAAAAAGTGCTCAGCAACTGTGATTCCATAAAATAATATTTTCCGTGAGTCGTTTTTCTTCCCGCATCGAACGTTGAGGCTAGGGCTTCCGCGTGAGCCACACTGCCCGCTTTGGTGAACGCACACAAATGTGTAAAGGTCCCTCGTTCGTCTAAGCACACACGACCCCCGGCTGGCTCATATTTCTCAGTAATTTGTCATTGAAATTGACCGTGAGGCAGGCGTCCCGACAGGCAGTTATAAATCCTTCTTGATGAAGCGACCGGTGTCTCGTTTCTCGCAGCAAACACAAAAACAAAGTCCGATCGCTTAGCGATTGCCGTTACGCGATTTCGCGACGCGTGTTCTCACGCCGCGCACCTCTTGCACGCCTCGTGCCAACGACTCGGCGGGTGTTTTAACAATACCGAACCCTAACGGCCGCGCTGTTAATAATCTATCATCACAAAAGCGACCAACGCGTGTTTGTCATTTGCTGTTAAATTGCCCAGATTAGGCCCATTCATCAGCGACGCCGATTTATCACTGCACACCGCCTCCGCGTTACCACGACCATCGGCGGGCGACCCCACCACGCTCCGCCGCGTTTCTTTATTTAAACGAGGCGCGCCCGACCCCCGGCCGTAAGCGCAGCCAGTCCACTCGTAGACGCGCTCCTCTAATTGCAGCGACAGTCATCTCCCGATAATTAAATTAAGACTCCGGTTCCACTCGGTCGCGCTCCGTCGAGCGTCACTCCGGGGGAATCCACGCCGGGGTTTCGTGCGCCACCGCGGCTCGGGGTCACGCGCTCGTGCTGCCGTCTCGCTCGCGTCGTACGATGCCCGACGTTTCGCTCCAAGCGTCACGGTGGGCGGCACGGTGTCGTAGTGGGTAGCGTTGCCGCCTAAGAGCAAGAAGGATCCGGGTTCGAATCTCGGTTCGGGGGCCTTTCTGTGTGTAGTTCGCATGTTCTCCCCGTGTCCGCGTAGGGTTTTCGCCGGGCACTCCGGTTTCCTCCCACCGTCCAAAGCCATGCTGCCAGGTTAATTGGCCTACTGAGTAAAATTGCCCCAGGTGCCCTGTGATGGACTGGCGTCCCAGCCTCGGTGTTCCCCTGCCTTGCGCCCTGTGTCTGCCTGGGTGGGCTCCGGCTCACCGCGACCCTGTGTGGGCTTAAGCGGTTTCTGAAAATGGATGGATGGATAGGTGGAGTGGTTAGCGCACTGCGCTACGAACTCGGTTAAACTAATGCATTCCTGGCCACGAACACTACCAGCGGCGACTGATGTCTGAACCGCTCCAAGGTGTTCACCGTTAACCAACCAGCACTGACTATCGTGGTGAAGTATGGTTAAACAAACCCCATGACACAACGTGGAGAGACCTTAATCCATCAGGGGATGACAATGGGCTGTAAGTTATTGATATCATCAAGATGCGCTGTTGAACTTTGACCGCAAGGCTTTTAGATCAGGCTGATTTAATACAATCCATAACCCAGCGGATCTGCACAGGTTGTCACGAAATGACAGTTCTGTACATCAAAGAGGTTCGTGTGCGGACTACGTGTTAATCCCTCCGATGAGGATGTGCAAGCTACCAGAACACTTTGGCGCTAAGCATCCCAATGCAGCACCTGGATACATAATAGTATACCGGCCGGGTTCAAAGTGCGGCGCGCTAACCGCTGCACCACCGCTCCACCCTGGATTAAAAGCTTTGTGGTTCCTGTCGCATACAATTCACTCGAGCGCTGCGCCCCTATACAATTAGCAACTGTTACATACGGCGGAACACAGGCCTACGCGCCAGCAGTATTTGACATCTGACCGAAACACAATGCCCCCGGTCACGGCTGCGAGCCCGTCTCAAATTCAACCCCAGGTTCGCAGCCCGTGGCGCTCTGTCTGTGGGACCAGGGACGCACGGGAGTAGCTCCTATCGGGAAGCGAACCGAGCGCCCGACAAACCTCGCAGTGCGCGGCTCGCTCGGAGCTCACTCGGCCCAGGAAGGCCGTCTAAAATCTGGAGCGAGCCACCGAATTGCACGGTTTGTGAATCTGGCCGGCCCGCTTCCAGGTAGGTGGCCGTGGTAACGCGGCGTTTGAGCGACACCGCGTAACAGGCGCCTCG
>JAZEWU010000006.1:11613966-11635195 GCA_036362915.1 Geotria australis | reverse complement strand
TAACTTAACTAAAGGCTAAAGTATAAAAGTGAGTTTTCAACATGGTTTTAACAGAAGACACAGGCGCCGAGCTACTTCTGCTTCTCCAAGCCAGCAGTCAGTGAGCGCCATCCATCCATCCATCCATTTTCTAAACCGCTTGTCCTGGTGAGGGTCGCGGTGACAGCAGTCCAAGGAGAGTGGACCAGTGAGCGCCATTTAAGCGAAAACAACACGGGACCGCAGTTGCAGTGGTTTGCAAATACAAAGTTTAAAAAATACCCTACTGCAGGAAGGGACATTATCTGTAACCATCAGTGTATCATATCTTTCCAGGTACCGTGTGTTCAAAACAAACTCGAGCAATATCGAAAATCTCAATCCACGAATCGGATGAGGGCCTCCGCAGACCCGCGTGCCACGGCGTTCGTTACCTCCTTCGCATCACCGCTCAGTGCGGGTTGGTGAAGGCGGCAGGGGCTGGTTCGGAAATCGCCACTGACATAGCCAGATAGATGTTTATTATCACAGCAGAAAAATATCCGGTTAATTTTCAAGCTCTTTGTGGGATCCCCGCGACGCAACAAACACGCGAATTGCCGTCATCGAACTCAAGTCACCACTCACGCCGTGTTTGTGAAGGCTGTGGCAGCAGAACTGAACCTGACGTCATTTTACGCTAATGTTAGACGTGGCCATGAATCGAACTCGAGTCACCGGGTTATATAGCACAGTCCGCTAACCACTCCGCCCGTTCCAAGGTGGTGCTCAAATTCTCTCGCGCGCGTTACAGGTCCGCAACGGGAACCGGCGCACGGAGCAGTCAGACCGCGGTGGTCTCCAGTGACGGCGCCTCGAGAGGGACGTAGTGCTTCACCGGACAGGGATGGAGAATCAGAGGAGCGACGCTGCCGACAATGAGCAATCGCTGCTGTTGGGCCGGTCGCCCGGGCACAGCTACGCGTGCACCAGCAACTGCCCCACGTGCCGCGGCACTGGGCGCATTCCCAGAGGTGAGCTTGATGCGTGGTCGCACAGCAACAACGCGGCCCAACAGCAATACCGTCAGTACAATACCGTCGATCTTCTTCTTCTTCCTTGCGATTCTTCGAAGCACGATGGTCAGCCTCTGGACATCGTTGTCTTTCAGCTCGGCCTCGAAGTGTCTGGTAGAATACGCAGGCAATACCAAGTATTACCTGACAGGGATCGCGACGTGAACGCTTCTACCTTGACCCCCCTCTGTTTAATAATTTTCAGAATGTATAGGTTGTTATAACATATGCTAATTGATGTGTACATAAGATCGTTATATAAACATCCGGATTTAACGGACTTCCGAACGCTGTGCGAGATATCTAATCAGATTTTCTGTGTCGTGCCCTGACGCAGATGTCACAATTCTGAGTCAACTGGGGAGGAAAGACTAAATATCTAATTTTAAAAGATCAAAGGTTATTTGAGCTCTCTCAAGCGTGGTGGCACTTTCCGTCTGTCGTGTGTAGGAATGAGTCACGTTAAATGTGCAATGAAAGTCACCTGTGGAGCACCATACAACACCCCTTGTGTGTCTCTCTCGTCTGTCCCATGTCTCTCTCCCGTGTCTCCTGTGTCTCCCACGCTCCGGCAGACGAGGCTGACAGGCTGGTGGCACTGATTCCATGCAACGACAGTCGCCTGCGGCCCAGCAGAACGTAAGAGCGCCGCATCCTCCAAAGATGAGACTGAAAATGTCAAATGTGGCAATGAATGCGATCCCTACTAACCGATCTTCTGCTAGTACTAACTTCCCATTACTCTAACCCTAACCCTAACCACACATCTGGTACATTGCTATTTCCCCCTTTTTAATACTTGTTCACGTCTCAGTATTGCTTATCACGGCGTCGCACACTTCTCCGCCGTGTGTCAACACATCGACCGAGCAGCTTTCTCGTGAAAGCAACGGGGCTCTGAATGTTTCATCAACGCGTGTAGAATCGACCACTCACCCGAAACTGGCGCCGGCTGACCGCATGGATGCCTTCCCCCTTGTCGCCTCTCTGCGGTCGCTCTCTCTTCAAGTGAATACCTTCGACATTGAACGAATATGTGCCGTGCGTTATAAATTGTAATTCGTTTTAAAGAACAGTTAGGGGTGATTGGGTGGTTCAGAATTGAAATCCAGGAAGCTGCCCACGAATAAGCCGGGTCCTTACGAGTAGAGACCCGGTGGTCTCAGCCCCATCTCCAGTGACTTAATTTGTCGGGAATTTTAGCTCTGACAGTTGGAAATATCAATTTGATTGGCAGACAATGAGTGTTACTCCGAAGCATCAGGCCAGGTGGGATAGTGCTGCCCCCTGCTGTGTGTTTCACAGTTCGCTTAATTTAATCTCGAGGTTGGGGTTGGGGGCTGTGATATCCACTTCTGTGGTCCCAGAGCAGTCAGGATACAAACTGGGGGAAACGCAAACGCGATATATGTAATACGGATAAAACATGTTATGTGGTGCTTCAATGTCTAATCATATTAAAGCACCTTATAACACATCTCATCTTAACATTACGAAGGGG
This sequence comes from Geotria australis, assembly GCA_036362915.1. NCBI lineage: Eukaryota > Metazoa > Chordata > Hyperoartia > Petromyzontiformes > Geotriidae > Geotria > Geotria australis. Next base: position 11,632,660 of record JAZEWU010000006.1, on the reverse strand, counting down.
ACCCCCAGTGGCAGCTTTCCTTGTGTGGCACAAGGTGAGCACTGGCCCGCGGCATTAATCTGCCAACAAGAGTGCGTAGATTTCTACGTGTAATCCCGATTGAGTAATTTTTGCGTATAATTTTCCAAATTCCAACCCAGACGGCCACGCCCAATAATAATAATTGTACATTTAAAGCGCGCACATATTCATTCACTGTCGAAGGTACTCATTCAATCGGCCGCCGTGAAGCACACGGCCCGTAGTACTGTACGGTTAATTCAACCGCGGCACTAACCCGCGCGGCCCGCCGGAAACGAACCGCGAAACCGTCGCTGCACCACGGCAATTCGCATGTTGTGTCGCAGGAGTCCCGTAAGGAGCTTGCAAGCTCACTGGGTATTGTTTTGCTGTAATAATAAACATCTATCTATCCCTACCCGCCGTCCGCAGGTCGCTCTACGTCTTCCTGTCCATACTCGCCTGCCTGCTGACATCCAGCCTGCTGGTGTTCTTCATCTACCCGCGCTCGGTGCTCGTCACCAACGGGGACATCGAGTCCGTCGTGGTCCTGTTCAACAAGAGCGGCGGCGCCGTCAACATGAATGTCACGGTGCGTCGCGCCGCCGGCCGCCTCCTGCTACGGAGAGTGGCATCGGCAGCGGTGGTTGTTTAGGAGGTCCGTGAAGGACGCTACCGGGCAGTTGGAGGCCGTCGCCCTCCGGCAACAACGGGCGGCGGAGAAGCGACGCTCACAACAGCGAGCCGAGCGCCAGGCAGCTAAAACTCAGAAATTTGGTAGCGTTGGGAGCACGGGGTGATCCCCCAGCCATTCATCTCAGTGAAGCAGCCAATAGCAGCTGGGTCTATCCCGTGATCTCCTGTTACGGGGAAGACCTCAAGAAGCACCTGGCCTGGCACAGGCGCCGTGGTGACGTCACCGCCACTTAATCGCGAACGGCGGTTGCTGTTGTTAGTTGGTGGTGGTGATGTGCGATGGTTGGCGGCGGTGACGTTGAGGATTGTTAACGGGTCGATGGCGGCTCTTTCCGCCCGTGTATCGCACACAGTCCAGCATCATCGTCGAGAACAGCAACTTCTACGCTGTGACCCTGCGCATGGCGTGCATGCAGGTCGAGTTTGGTCTCAATGTGCTGAACAGAACCTGCTTCGACAAGGGCCTTGTGGTGAAGCCTCACAAACTGGACCGGGTGAGCCCAGCGCCACGGCGCGGTGCGCAAAGCGCACCGCGGCGCTTCGGGAGCACCTGCCGAGCGGGCATTATCCGTAACGTAACTTTCATCGCCAGATGTCGCTGCTTTTAAATCCCTCCTAACCTCTTGGTTTCTTTTGTTTAGGTACGATTGTCCATTTTCTTGGAGATACATGGGATATAGTAAGTATATTTTGATTGTTTTGTTTGCACACCATTTTAGATTATATGATCTCTAATACAGTGGTCCCTTGCTATACGATGGCTCCACAATACGATGAAATCACTTTACGATATACGCTCTATAAGGACATGAGTATCACATTACGATCAAATGTCACCTTACGATACGTGTTACGATATGGCTGCGCCTGAGCCTGGGTGGCGCAGCAGCTAATCGGCGATGCAAACGTATGCCACATGGGTAGCTTCTCAGCCAATATCCTGACCACATTGCAGCCCTATATATTTACAAACACACACACACATATACTGCGCGTGTGTGATCATCGCCATTCCTGTGTTTCAGTGAATACTGCTCCAAGCCAACAATCAAAGTCCACAACGTGTTTTTCAAAATACAGTAAGTGAACGTGCCACCCGTCTAAAAATACAGCGCGTGTTCACCTTCAACAAAAAACAAACTGTCATAAGACAGAAGTGCGTGTGGCGATGTACGTGGCAGGGTGAGTGTTTGATGTCCACAGTGCCACCACCACCACTAGTAATCAGTGGCACAGTGGGGAGCACAGGTAGCACATCTGCTGGTCAGCCTATAACACTGGGCTCCATCCCTTGACCTCGCCGTAGTAGTGTAGCAGTTAGCGCGCTACGCTACGAATCCGGAAACCTGATTCCCTACTCACGGCAAAAGCCAGTGACGATTTTCTGAACCGGTCCTGGGCCTCCCCTAGGTCAATTCAACCTCAAGTGAGTACCTGGTGTGGTGTGTAAACATCGCCACTAGGGAGACAAAGGCAGTAGGGCGTGGTGCTGGCCACCAATCCCCTCGTGTGCCGTGTTGGCCTTTATCTAGCTGCTCGCTAACAGGACTTGACCCTACAGTTTGTTAAGGCTTTGCAGGGGATATGTGTCTTTGGTGCATGGTAACTAGGGAGCATTAGTGAAACCGAAGGCACACTGCGTTACGAATCCCGCGATCCGAGTTTGATTCCCGCTCACGGCCAACACCACTCCTGAGGCTCTTCCCGGTCAATTCAGCCACCAACATGAGTACCTGGTGCGGCATGTAAACATCGCCACTAGGGAGACAAAGGCTGCCAAGCGTGGTGCTGACCACCCACCCCCTCGTGTGCCTCACCGGCCTTCATAGGTGCTCCCTAACAACACTTGCTCCAACGGTCTGTTAAAGGCTATACGGGGGTCCTTTATCATTGTCTGTTTGTCTCTGAGCAGCACGACGTCCACCGTGGAGGTGCTGCACAACAACCGACAGCAGTCGATCATCGACGCCTTCCGCTACCTGGACTGCGGAAAGAACGTGACGCATCCCCTGCCCTTCCACCTGGCGTCGCACTAAACCGCACCGTGACTCCCGTTGGCTCCTTGTTACCGATCCATGTTCATCGTCGACACCCAGTGGGGGGTTCAATGCGTCGGACAGATTGTTTCCGGTTGCCACGTTATTTCGTAAACGTAGCCGGAGGTTTGATTATTTGTTTAAATCCGTTCTGAGTGAGGCTCTGTTTATGAGTTGAGGTCATGTGAGAAAAGGTGTGTAAGTGAAGTGCACCCGTCGATATGTTGGAGCAAACGAGCGAGCACATACATCACTTACCTCGAAAGATGGCACCGACGTTTTTCACATGACCTAAACTCATAAACAGAGCCTCACTGGACAACATTGGTCATGAAAGCCTACGAGTTCATTTTTCGTTCTGAGTGTTGGTTACCTCGGAGGCCGTGCCGACAACAACCAGTGTTTCTGGGTGTTCCCGTTAAAGTCCTAACGGCAACACCAGGCTGACAGCCTGCTTAGCTACTGAGATCTGGCGGTAGCTGAGGGTTAATTTATCGTCCGTGGAATCCCCTTGATGATTCGGAGTCACGATGCTGGTGCTGCTATGTCTTTTCCGGCCGAAACCTTGCCAACAAGTCGGGGATGATGGTCGCGAGCAAACGCGCGCTTTATTAAGAGGATAAGCAATCCCGCTGTCCGTTGTATTCCGGGTTTTAGCGTGCGATGTCGGCGCGATTTGTGAACGTCACGTTGCGTGTTCACGGAGATTCAGGTACAGCCCGTTTAACGCACCGGAGGGCTCCATAGCAAGTCTGGAATCTTCCGAAATAGGATGTGAAAACTGTTCGAGGTCACTTTATAAAGTTTGCAGCATTTCTGCTCTTTAAGATTTAAAACTGTGACTGGTATAATTTATGCGTTTTAAGGTGCTGTTTTTTTTATCGTCCGTGATTATGCGAGGCGAAATCGTTTTACGTTTATTGCTTGTGTCGTTACGGTGGAAGCATCACTCGCCACGTACGTGCGGGAAATGTTTGTAAGTAAACGCGAGTCCGGGATGCGATGCGATTATTAACTAGTTTTCTCTGCGTGCGCCGCGTTACAGGAGCCGGGCAACTTATTTTTTCGCGTCTGCGGTACTGTTGGGAACTTTTTTTCGTCACTATTTTCAATAAACGTTCACTGGGGACTCTTTTGAAAACACCGAGTACAGTGCATGTTTCCTGTGTAGATCATAAGCCGTTGCAAAAAGACAGTGTTTACGTTTAGAAGAACGTTTCAGGTCGCCGTCTTTGTCAACAGTTCAGACTCCGCGCGGACGCTGTCCCCCGCTTCTCCGTACGCACGCCGGCGCTCGCAATCTTCCTTCGACCGAAATCTCTCGGCGTTCCGCGGCGTCGACAAGAAAGTCTCCCGACGGCACCGAACCGGTCCGAGGCGTTTACAACCTCCCCGCGCCCGCCCGCCCGCCCGCCCGCCCGGTCTCGCCGCGCCGCGCGCTCGTTCGCAGTAGCCCGAGCCCAACCGACCAACGGGATCCGCTCTCGGACACATTCTCAGCTAAAAATATATCCCCCGCGCGGTCCCCGAGCTGCCGGTGGTGGGTGGGGAGGGGGGGGTGGTCCGGGCGCCAACCTCGCCGTGCCCACAGCGTGGCACCGCACTCGCCCGAGACCGCCGCGTGCCCTTCATCGTCTCCCGCGCGTCACCCTCGCCTCGCCTCTCGTCGACGTCCATCGCCATGGCCGCCACGGACAAGAAACTCCTGGAGAATATTTCCGCGTCGGGTCGCTCCATCGGGGTCCTGACCAGCGGCGGAGATGCTCAGGGTGAGAGCGGCGTCTCGAGCGCTCGGCCCGCGGTTGTTGACCGGGCGCCGGGTCGCGCCAGGCGCGGCGAGCCGGGCGTTTATAAATAACGGGAGGAACGGCGGTTGAGAGACGCTGAAGCAGTGCTTTAAGAGAAACGGCGGCCGTGTGTACCGATGTCCAGCAGCTGTGGCAGAGGGAAAGCAAACTTTAATCGTTAATGTGTTAATATAGCTTTGCGACGAATCGATGTATGAGAATTTCTCTCGAGAGCTGCCCTTTGGAGGAGAAACGCTCCACAAGGCTAACGTGAAAGAGCAGCTCTTGAGAGCAATTTTTTGCCACCGTAAATTTACCGAGATGAGCGCCGCATGACATGCTACTGCATAGGTGAATTGGCACGCTGACTAAATTGCCCACGGTGCCCTGTAATGGACTGGCGTCCCATCCTAGGTATAGCCCTGCATTGCGCACTGTGTCTGCCGGGATAGGCTCCGGCTCACCGATTAAGCGGTCGCTGACGGTGATGATGATGATGATGAGCGCCGCATGGAGGTGTGGGTGCATGGAGGCGCGCGCGTGCCGGTGTGCGTCCGTCAGGAATGAACGCGGCCGTGCGTGCCGTGGTGCGGATGGGCATCTACGTCGGAGCCAAGGTCTTCTTCATATACGAGGTGAGCAGCTAATTAGCCAGACTCGGCCAATGTCACGGTCACGAATCGGAGCTGGGACCCTTCCTGAAAAAGAGTCGTGAGATTTCAGAGAGGCCTTTTCTACTAGTAAAATTATGTGAAGTGAACAGGGGACTTGGGGAAACAGCAAGAGTGAACCATCTCACGTCTGTATTCTGAGGTCTACGGGGCCTTTATCGGCAGCGCGAGCTGATGCTTCGGACCGGTACCGTTTGTAATTTGAATGCGCTTTTGAAGAGTGAACATCACTGACCGTCAACCACCTTCGCCGCTGGGCGCAAGCACACGACCGGCGTGCCGCGTGTAGAGAGATGTTTATTATTACAGCAGAAAAATGTATCGCGCGCACACCGCACACGTGAACACCGGGCGGCCCAGCGGACGCTCCACCGCGTGACTCCTCTCTCGGCGCCACGATCACAACATTACTGGAGAGAATGTTTGGCACGGTGATTAGCACTGCCGCCTCACAGCAAGAACTACCCGGGTTCGAATCCCGGCTCGGGTGCCTCTCTGTGTGGAGGTTGCATGTTCTCCCCGTGCCGGGCACTCCGGTTTCCTCCCACAGTCCAAAGACATGGTGCTGCTGCATAGGTTAATTGGCCTGCGGACTAAATTGTCCCCGGTGCCCTGTGGTGGACTGGCGTCCCTGTGTCTGCCGGGATAGGTTGGTCGTATTCTCAAGAAGCGCAGTGCAACGTCGCATATCCGACTCGCTGGGGACCGTCGTTGCTTGTGGATGTGTGAAGAATACCGTGCAACAAATTGGTCTGATGACTAAATTGCCCCCGATACCCTGTGATGGACTGGCGTCCGATCCTGGATATAGCCCTGCCTTGCCGGGATAGGTTCGGGCTCACCGCGACCCTGTACAAGATTAAGCGGTTTCCGAAAATTGATGGATGGATGGAACACATCGGCAACTGAACAAGTGTAAAGTACAGTGCAATCTGGTTAAACGCGGGGAAATGCTTCACCGTGACCTAGAAATAATAATAACATTTATAGAGCGCCTTTCACCCGAGGGTCACAAAGCTCTGCACAGGGCTGTGAAGAGAACGGCACGCCAACAACGATAGAGAACGGAAAATCAGCAACATTTTGTTTTTGCCAGTGCACCTGGGATTCAGGGCACGTGACAGTTACGCCGCTCAGGAATACCGCGCCGGGTACGGCCGGTTAAACGAACGAGGTGAACGCGCGGCGGTCAGATATGCGACGTTGCGCTATATATATAGACACACACGTGCGCAAAACCTTTTGACGGTGTGCGTCCACTTAGAGAAAAAATACGAACGTGCCTCGTATAGCCGGTGGAAACCCACCGCATTGGGAAACTCAATCTGAACTTAAAGGTCAGTTGGGAAAGTCGAGCTCCTGCAGACTGTGTGTCTGGGTGCGCGCAGATCAAGTTCGATCTTTATATAGATAGCGTGCAGGGGAGGAGGGCCGTCGCATGACCGTGCCTCCAGCCACCACTGTCAACCCTGGCAGCAGATCAATGGCAAGAGATGGGCTGGTTATTAAAATAACAACATGCGCAGGCAGACCATTGGTCCCCCCCCCACTTATTCATTTATTGGAATTATTGGTCATGTTTTCCCTGTGCGATACTATTGTGCGTTGCTGTTTACATGATGATTATGGTTAGGGTTTCGTCCTGGCACACTTTAAAGCTGTCAATTCGTCGCATTACCCATTACCTCGTGGTTTTATGTATTGGTTGCGTTGGTTCGTTTGAACGTTCGTTGCGTGGCAGGAATCCCGCATCCAGAGCTCGCGAGCTCACTGGGTATTTTCTGCTCTAATAATAAACATCTGCCCTAGCCGTGCCGAGCGTTCCCTCTCTCTCCTTCGCGACTTTTCTCCTCCCAACGTGGCAGGCCGAAACGTCGCGAAGGTGAGGGAGGGAGCACTTGACAGGCCAGACCATCACAGGACACCGGGGGCAATTTAGTCCGCAGGCAAATTAACCTATACAGCAGCATGTCTTTGGACTGTGGGAGGAAACCGGGGTGCCAGGCAAAAACCACACGGACACGATGAGAACATGCAAACTCCACATCGAAAAGCAGCCGAGCCGGGATTCGAACCCGGGGTCCTACTTGATGTGAGGCGGCAGCCACCGTGCCACCCACTTGAAATTCCACTTAATAAATATTTTCCAAACTTGAGCTTTAACTTCGGACTTGCGATAATAATAGCATTTGTAAAGCGCCTTTCACCCGAGGGTCACACAGCGCTGCACAGGGCTGCGGAGAGAACGGCACGCCAACAACGACAGAGAACGGAAAATCAGCAAATAAAAAAAAATGGGTTTTTTTGGACCGCTGCCACCGCGACTCTCACCAGGACAAGCGGTTTAGAAAATGGATGGGTGGGTTTTTTTTGTTTAATCCGAGCTGTGGAGAAGAACGATGCGTTCGGGTCAAGTGCGACCGACCTTTTGCGGTTTGTTGAGTGGCTGCGCGGGCGCCCCGCTCTCACACGCAGGGCTACCAGGGCATGGTCGACGGTGGCGACCACATCAAGGAGGCCTCCTGGGATAACGTGTCCAGCATCCTGCAGCTGGTGAGAAGCAAACCGCACGCTCGCACCATCCATGCGCGATCATTCTGTTCTCGCGTGCGGCGAGATGATTGTCGATGTCGAGATCTGTTGGTCACGAGAGGGAATAAGTACAGAGAGTTTTCGTAGGCTTGCTACCCCGTTGGAAGAGCTCAGACTGCAGTGGTTTACTGGATGTTTACATAGTTTGGGTTGCATGGCCGCTGTCATAATATTGATTTTGTACAACCGCCTTTCACAAAATGTCCCAAAATACTATACGATCAAGCACAGAGTAAAGTCAACAAACACGCGATGATTCGTATGGCCAATTAAAAGCACGCATTTGAACTTCACTTAAGTGTCCCGCTACGGCAGTGGTGTGAAGATAGACAATCCAAACAAAAAATGAACTCTATTTTACTATTTATTCGTATACAACCTGGCTTCAAATAGCGTCTGAATGTCACGGCATCGGTGGGACACGATGCATCCTGGGGTAGAGAATCAGAGAGAGGCAGTCAGACAAAGCAGGAGGGTCTTTAACCTCGCTTTTACTGGGTAGGGTGTCGACAGCTGTGGAAGCAGCAGAGGCGAAAATAGTGGCTTAGCCCCGCTGAGCAAAGTTTGACCGGGAGCTTCGACAAAAGGCCTTGGGTGTTTCGGAGCAAAAATTGCATGGAAGGGAGGCGAGTCGGGTTAGATCAGAGAAGGTAGGCAGGGGTGGGTCCATGGAGGACTTGCGCATCATTGCAGGCTTCTAGCACACATTACACACTTCAGAATACCTTAGCAAAAGGGATAACCATCAGAAGAAACACCCACTTAGGGTTTGCGCTTTAAAAGGATGACCTTTGTAGAATGTCCCCCCTACGGCAGTGGTGTGTCAAATAGATCTCAGAAGGAGGATTTTAGGGGCTTAGACTATTGAGTGCTTCTCGGCTGACACTTTGAGACGCCACAAGGAAGTGGGGGGGTGGGATCTGGGCATGGGCACGTAAGTGGCCTCGATCAGAACACCAAATTGTCTTCATTGTTAGCATGTTCGATCTACTGTTCAATGAGCACTCATGTCCAACTTAAGTGCTGCACTTGTCAGGATTATACCAGACGGAGGAGGGGCACTTGCAAGCCAGCGGACCAAGTGCTGGTGCGTAGGTTTCTCGCGGTGTTTGCCGTTTAGCGCGCGGTACGACCGTCAATCACATCGCAGAGACGGGGGACAGCGTCTTAGCCACAGACATCCGCTCGCTCTCTGTCACCCAGCAGTTAAAGCTTAACAACATATCCAGCATCCAGACAACACGGTCTCCCTGTAACACAAACCGCTTGTAAATATCCACCCCATTTACCCTTTAGTGAACCCAGGGCGGGCCACACCCGTCAACAGCATGGAGAAGTTTATCGAGAGTTTAACGGGCAACACCGAGCACCCGGTGCGGCACATCCAGGCGCGTCGCAGCCGCGGGTGTTGCAGGGAAAAGTGTGAGAGATGGAATCATGTTTCTGTGAAAGTGCGGGTGTCGCAACATATGATATGATACCGCCGTTTGACCTCTCGACCTCTCACGGCCACCCCCCCCAGGGCGGCACGGCGATCGGCAGCGCGCGGTGCATGGACTTCCGCGAGCACGAGGGCCGTCTGAAGGCGGCGCACAACCTGCTCAAGTGCGGCATCACGAACCTCTGCGTGATCGGCGGCGACGGCAGCCTCACCGGTGCCAACCTCTTCCGCGAGGAGTGGAGCAGCCTTCTCGCCGAGCTGGTGAAGGCCGGTGAGCTCGCGGCGTGCAGACGACGGGCGATGAACCCGCGTGGGAAATTGGATGGGAAAAAAATACGATTCATAACCCTGAATGCACTGGGCCGGAGGGACCGGTAGCGATAAGACGCGAGATCGTTTGCTCGCGGTTCTGTGAAGTGGTGTGCGCCACGCGACCCTCCCGCGTGTTTGTCGCGTCGCAGGAGTCCCGTAAAGAGCTTGCAAGCTCACTGGGTATTTTTCTCCTGTAATAATAAAAAACATCTATCCGTCTATCTATCCCGCGCGTCACGTGCGCGCAGGCAAGATCACGGCGGACGTGGCCAAGAAGAACTCGCACCTCAACATCGTGGGCATGGTGGGCTCCATCGACAACGACTTCTGCGGGACGGACATGACCATCGGCACCGACTCGGCGCTGCACCGCATCATGGAGGTGGTGGACGCCATCACCACCACGGCGCAGAGGTGAGCGCCGCTCCGCCACCGCGCCACCACCACCACCCTGGCACTGCCTGCCGTGTCACAACCGCACACCTCGCCCATCTCCAAGCCAAGCCAAGCTCAACCCAAGGCAAGCTCCAAGCCAAGAAAAGTCAATCCAAGCCAAGTCTTTCCATGTGGTTGCCGACGCTGGGGTCTGGGGAAATGGCGGCGCGTTCCGATGCAGCGGCTACTCTCGGACCAAACAGTGTGGTGTCTTCATGGTTTCGTGTTCGTTTTCATCAAGTAACAAGTACAGCTGTCGGTTTCTGCGAGTCATTTGCAGAACGACAGTAAACAACGCCGGGGTCTGAGAGAAACGGAATTTCGATCCTCTGTATGTCCTGTACATATGGTAGAGTGGACAAATCAAGTTGAATTGAAATTGAGCAGATTTAACGTATGTAGTGAAGTAGAACAAGGCTGGCACGGTGGTGCGGTGAGTAGCGCTGCCGCCTCGTAGCAAGAACAACCCGGGTACCTCTCTCTGTGTGGAGTTTGCATGTTCTCCCCTTGTGTGCGTGTGGGTTTTCACCGGGTACCACGGATTTCTCCCACCGTTAAAAAAACATGCTGCCTAGATTAATTGGGCTGCTGACTAGATTTCCCACGCTGCCTTGTGCTAGACTGGCGTACTATCTGGGGTATGACCGTGCCTTGCACCCTGTGTCTGCCGAGATAGGCTCCGGCTCACCGCGACCCACTACAGAATTAAGCACGGACTGATAATAATGATAAAAAAAAACTTTAAAAGGAAAGGCACGTGAACAAATTTGTATTTTTGTTTCTTAAAATACACCCCGTGCGCCGGAATGCATTGGTGCCATGCAAGTGGAAAAACACTTAGTGTTGTACGACGGACTGAACGTGACATGCTCTCTCTCCCTCTGGCAGCCACCAGCGCTCCTTTGTGTTGGAGGTCATGGGAAGACACTGCGGGTAAGGACCGGTTCTACGCGATCCCCCTCATGTCTGGCGTTCTTTATTCGATGACGTCTCACTGCCGAACAAAGTTCTCCTCCAAAATCTTCCGTTCTTAACAGTCACGTGGCGCGTCCATCCAGCGTGTGGCTCGACATATTTTAATTTCAACCACATTTTGTAATTGCAACCTCGCTCCGTCCTCCCTGCATTGGTCTCCGTTCCGTCGCTAACGCGGCCCATCTGCCACACGGTGTCTCCAGGGATGTATCCTGTCTAGCTATATTTCAGTTTTTGTCACTTTGAAAATTACACGTTATCGTAGTTTTTTTTCCACCCCCCCACATAAAATCATCGTTTATAAACGTGTCGCTCCTCGTTAAATTGAAACGTCTACCTTTCATTGGATATTCATCGTTGATAATATACGGTATGTCGCTCGCTCACCGATTCAACCCTCCGTTCGCTTGGCCTGAATTGCTCTTGCGGTGCACACAGACAGACAAAGATCCCCCATGTAGCTCTCACTGCCTCTCGGGGCAAGTACTGTTAGCGAGCACCTGCGACGGCGCACGAGGAGGTGGCTCGGTGTGCCCGGGTGCTGATATTTACACGCGACCCTGCGGTACATAACATAACAACCGCCATTCGCCATTAGGTGGCGGGGACGTCACCACGGCGCCGGTGCCTGGCCATATGCACCTTGAGGCCACATGAAGTTGTCAAAGGCTCGCCGACAGGAGGTCACGGGACAGACCCAGGTGTCATGGGCTGCCTGACCGAGATGACTGGCAGATGCACCACCTGTGCTCCCTACTGTGTTTTGGCCGCTCGGCGCTCGGCTCGCTGTTGTGAGCGTCGCTCCTCCGCCCTCCGTTGTTGCTTGAGGGCGACCGCCTCCAACCGCCCACTAGCGTCCTTTACGAACCTCCTCCACCAGAGGTCGATTTTGACACCGCTGGTATACCAGTTTTCAGCAAGTACAAGCACACACGCTCAGGCACGTGTCGCGGCCCCCGACAGATACTTGGCCCTCGTGACGGGCCTCACTTGCGGCGCGGACTTCGTGTTCCTGCCGGAGATGCCGCCCGCCGACGGCTGGGAGGAGCAGCTGTGTGCCACCCTCACCGAGGTGGGTGTGGGCGCCGCGAGATTGCACACTCGCTCGCCTCCTCACTCGCCCCCTTGCCAACTCACCCGCTGCAATGCCAGCGGTGGTTTTGGATCCCGATATATAGATAGGTGTTTATTACTAGAGCAGAAAAATACCCGGTGAGCTTGAAAGCGCTTTTTTTTTTTTACAGGATCCCTGCGAAACAACAAACGCTCGGATTGACACAAAATATATTTTACAAAAATCACAAATTAACCAAACAAAAAATACACATTTACGCGCAGCATTGCACGTAAGTGACCAAATGAAATAATTAACCTAGGCAGCAGCATGTCATTGACTCGTAGGCTTTCATGACCAATGTTATCCATATGGATAGCATATCATTGGACTGTGGGAGGAAACCACAGTCCAGAAACAGAGAGAATGTGCAAACGCCACACAGGAAGGCGGCACCCGAGCCGAGAATCGAACCCAGAGACTACTTGCTGTGAGGCAGCATCGCTAACGCACCGTTACGCCACCGCACCACCCAGCTGCACGCGTGCGTTGAACGCTCGCTGAACATTCTCTCTGTCGCCCCCGTCACGTCGCAGACTCGGAGCCGCGGAGTGAGGCTCAACATCATCATCGTGGCCGAAGGAGCCATCGACCGGCACGGCAAGGCCATCACGTCGGAGCAAATCAAAGACGTGAGCCACGCCGCAGCCGCCGAGCGCTCGGAACGGCCGACCGGGGGAGCGGGAGACGCGGGAACCGGGCGCGGTCGTGCCGCCGTCGCGAGCGATCGACGCGCCGCTGCCCGTTGTTTTGCAGATGGTCACCAAGCGGCTGGGATTCGACACGCGCGTCACCGTCCTGGGGCACGTGCAGAGAGGCGGCACTCCCAGCGCCTTCGACCGCATCCTCGTGAGCCGCCGCAACCACCATCACGATCAGCATCACCACCACGGTCTTCATCGCCGTGTCCATTACCTCCACCGTCATCCTCGTTGTAGCTGCCATCGTCAAAGAGCAGCATTTTTTACTATCGTGACCCTGCCTGAGTTAATTCCATTTCACAGATGTTTATTATTACAGTAGAAAAATTGCCAGTGAGCTTGCAAGCTCGTTACGGGATTCATGCGACACAACAAACATGCACTTTGACGAAAATAATTTAAATTAATGAACAATAATAATGATATACTTGGTGTAGATTTTCACGGCTCGGTGTCGGAGAATTGCTCTCCATGGCTGTTTTTTGGGAATCGCCGTGTCGAGTGTTCCTTCTCTCCTTCGCGACGTTTCGCCTCCCACCAACGCAGACGACGGGCGTGGTGCTGGCCACCCACCCACCCGGTGTGCCGTATCAGCTCTCATAGGTGCTCGCTAACGGCACTTGACCCTACAGTCTGGCAAGGCTATACGGGGCGATCTTTATATTTGCGTTGGTTATGGAGAGCGGTAGCTCAGCGGTTAGCGCGCTGGGCTACAAACCTGGCGACCCGAGTGGGATTCCCGCTCACGGCCAACACCGGTGACGATTTTCTTAACCGGTTCTGGGCCTCCCCTAAGTCGACTCAGCTTCAAATGAATACCTGATGCAGTGTGTAAACATTGCCACTAAGGGAGACAAAGGCGGTCGGGAGTGGTGCTGGTCACCCACCTCTTCGAGTGCCATGTCGACCTTCACAGGTGCTCGCTAACGGCACTTGCCCCTACAGTATGTATATGCTATAATAATAATAGCATTTTATATAGCGCCTTTCACCCGCGGGTCACAAAGCGCTGCACAAGGGCCGCGAAGAGAACGGCATGTCAACAATGAAAGAAAAAAACAACCAATACGGGGGATCTTTGTCTTTGTCTTGTGTGTGTGTGTTTTCGTGGCTTAGGCGAGCCGCATGGGCGTGGAGGCCGTGCTGGCGCTGCTGGACGCGTCGCCCGAAACGCCGGCGTGCGTGGTGTCGCTGTCGGGGAACCAGGCCGTGCGCCTCCCGCTCATGGAGTGCGTGCAGATGGTGAGGAGCCGGCGCCCGTTGCCGTGTTGACAAGCTCAAATGCACGGCTGGTGGTTCGATGATCGGTGAAAGTTGGTTCCTGATAGAAATGAGTTGTCCCTGTAATTGGCCGAAGTTTCGTTTTGCGTTTCCCTTGAAACGGTGTGACAATTGTAATGCTGTGTCACTCGGGTTCACGGCGGCCTTCGGGCGCCTATACCGGGTTTGCTTTTGTTGGTTACGCTTCAGAACTGCTCTTTTGGGATAGCCGTGTAGAGCGTTCTTCTTCACGACGTTGCGCCTCCCACGTTGATGATGCTTCCATCAACGTGGGAGGAGCGAAACTTCGTGAGGGAGAGCGCTCGGCACGGCTATCCTGAAAGAACAGCTCTGAAGAGCAACCATCAATAATTACACTGTTACATTTCTATTCCATTCCTACTTCCGTTCTCTTCGAACGTTTGTCGTATCGTAGGAATTCCGCTTCCAGAGCGTGCAAGCTCTCTGGGTATTTTCTGATGTAATAATAAACATCTATCTGTCTCATCTCTCTCTTTGCCCCAGAACCTACTTGCTATTAACGTTCTGTCTCGTTTAGAAAATTCAAAGCGTGGGTGCGTGCTTCCATGCGTCTTGTCGTTGATTTTAACGCAGACTAAAGACGTCCAGAATGCCATGGACAAGGGTCATTTCGAGGAAGCAGTCCAGCTCCGTGGCAGGCAAGCGCATGCACTCTCCGTTCAAACCAAACACCGCCACCGCCGCCAACACGACGCCATACGGGCCCGTTAGAGGAGGTCACCAAGGATGGGACGCCAGTCCATTGCAGGGTACCTGGGGATATTTAGTCAGTACGCCAATTAACCTAGCAGCTTGTCTTTGGACTCTGGGAGGAAACCGGAGTGCCCGGCGACAACCCACGCGGACATGGGGAGAACATGCAAACTCCACACAGCAAGGCACCCGAGCCGGGATTCGAACCCGGGTTCCTTCTTGCTGTGAGGCGGCAACGGTACTCACCGCTACGCCACCGTGCCGCCCTGTGTGCAGTATCATGTTTTTGTTTATGACCGCGGGTAAATAGATCGGATTGTCGATTGAACTCGCTTGTCGCTTTCGGCAGGAGTTTCGAGAACAACCTCAACACCTACATGATGTTGGCCCACAAGACGTCGGACAAGAAGAAGGTATGTCGCGCCCGCTTTGACGCGTAAACACGTTGCACGAGGAAAGCACGCGTCCACCCACACGCAAGCCCACTCCGCTCGGTTTGGCCACGGAGCCGCCTTTCAGCAAGCAACGCGTAGAGAGTTAAAAACTAAACGTGGTTTACGGACAACATGGAAAGATAATATGGCATTGTTTAACTAAACATATGGGGGTCAAGGTAGAGGCGTTCACGTCGCGATCCCTGTCAAGTAATACTTGGTATTACCTGCAAATTCTACCAAACACTTCGAAGCCGAGGAGCTGAAAGACAACAATGTCCAGAAGCTCAACAGATGTCAGATGCCCCTCAGTCTGCAGCAAGAAGAGAAGGCTAATACCCGCCTTTAAGGCCAGCGCTGACTATTATATCTCTAAATGTTGAAGGGCTGTCTGCAACTAAAGAAGAACTTGTTGTAATGGGAAACTGTCATATAACCATCACGCTTCGAAGAATCGAATCGAATTCGAACTAAACATATCTTGCCTTGTCCAACCTCCCATATTTCACAAATTGACCATAGCTGCTCTCTCCTGCCCCCCTGTGCGCACCGCACACCTCACCACATAACTCGCTCCCTGTAAAGAAGCTCATCGAGTAATACAATGAAAAAGCACGTGCAGCCCTTGAAACCACCTATCAATTTTTTTACAATTGCAACTAGGCAGAAATGTTAATTCTAATAGGGATCTAAGGTGGCAGGGTGGCACGGTGGCGTAGTGGGTAGCGCTGCCGCCTCACAGCAAGAAGGTCCCGGGTTCGTATCCCGGCTCGGGGGCCTTTCTGTGTGGAGTTCGCATGTTCTCCCCGTGTCCGCGTGGGTTTTCGCCGGCCACTCCGGTTTCCTCCCACCGTCCAAAGACATGCTGCCAGATTAATTGGCGTACTGACTAAAATTTCCCCAGGTGCCCTGCGATATAATAATAATAATAATAATCGCGTTTTATAGCCCTCCGTTGCGCCCTGTGTCTGCCGGGATAGGCGTCGGCTCACCGCGACCCTGTACAGGATTAAGCGGTTTATGAAAATCGATGGTTGTATGGATCTAAGGTGGCTCATCGAAGGTAGTGGCTGCGGCTTGAAGCTCACAGCACTGGCTGGTGATGGTGACGATCACTCACGCTGGCTGGGTGCCAACTGTGCAACCGAGCCGGCGTGTTCGAGTGGGGGTGTCCGCTTACTCAAACATGCCGACGTCAGGCGTTACGGGTCATTCTCGGCACCCAGCTATTCGAGATCCTTTGATTTACAGTATGAAGCCCGTCGATTTGACAGCTAAGGAGCGGCCGTTGCTATTTTTGACGGTGTTGTTGTGATGACGCCACGCGTCACCGAGATCACGGCCAGCAGGCAAAAAAGTGCTGGTACGCCCCCCAGTTCCGTCTTCTGACCGTCATCATCCTCAACATCAGCCATGATCTTGCTACTGCTGGATGAAGGACTCTCCGGGTCGGCGCCAATCTCTCGCGGTTCTGCGATGTGACGATCCAACTGGCAGCCGCACGCGAGCTGACTGCAGAAACATTACTCTCAAATTAAAACCGCGGGGGATTCTCCACCTTTAAACCCTCCACTGACCTGCTCTCGAACAACTTCTCTGACGACGCGACAACCTACCACGCACCTTGCTGAGTGCATCGTTTAAGCGCCTTGCTAAGCGCAGCCAGTTATATTTAATCAGCGGGGCGTTCACCCCTCAGTGAAGCCGAACATGCTCGCCGGACACTGTGTCTGGCACTGCGTCTGAAATTTCACTCCGCGTGCCGCGAAGCTTCTGCAAGGAGCTCCGTCGTCGAGGAGCGAGACGCGCGACACGCACGCGGTGCCAAAGAACCGCCGCGCGAGACGACCCGAAAACAAATCGCGGTCGATTTTCGTCTCGCCGAGCGCGCCCTTAGGTTAACGACCGCGCGCGAGGTTTCGTCAAGAACGGAATACCTCGCGTCCGTAAACTTCCCACGTTCTGGGACTTTTAAAGGGCGTCCTCCTTCCAGCGGCATGAGTGGGCACTGAGAGGCGGTCGTTCCATGATATTTTTAGCGGCCGGGAGACACGGCTGCTGCGCGCTTGCCTCGCAGGAGAAACCCGAGCGGATGGTTTGCGTGCTACGGCTCTGTGCGGCCAGAATAAGACTGCCTTATTTGAAGCCGTCGAGCCGTATAGTCCCGGTTTAAATGAGGCGACACGTCTGGAGTCTCTCAACCAGAAAGATTTTCTTCAGAAACAAGCACTACGCTCCCCGCATTGGCGTGGGATGTAAGGTCGCGGTGGAGGATGGTTGTGTGTGGATGCATGACGTCAGGGTGCAAGAACCCGGCTCATAGCTGTGAGATGCGGGTGATGTTATCACCGCGGAATTCCGTGCCAGCCAGGCAACCAGCCAGCCAGCAAAACTTTTTTTTTTCCAATATAGTATGATTGTACACAACATGATCAGTAAACATTGTCAGAATAAATCTTCAAGCTGTCATGTCATCGATTTCTTTCGTAAAGCTTTAGGAGCAGAAGCTGTTATCACATTGTGATCAATGCGTCAGGTTCACTATTAAATATCTCCTGATTGATCAAGTGCAAACTAATGTTGTTCGATGTTTCTAAAAATAGAAACTAGAAGCATATGCGGGGAAATGTTTCGCCTGGAAACTGTGTGTCTGGAAATATGCTGCCTCATGTACGTTGGCATTTAATGAACACGGCAGCAACATTCATCAGGCAAGCCAGCAGCGTGTGTTTAATGGGACACACCCTGCTGATGAGACTCAAAAAGTCGAAACTGGTTCCAGGAAATTTCCTTATTAAACAAATGCAAACGCAGCAAAAGTTTCCCGGTTCGATTCCCGGCTCGGATGCCTTTGTGTGTGGAGTTTTCATGTTCTCCTCCATGTCCGCGTGGGTTTTCACCGGGCACTCCGGTTTCCTCCCACAGTCCAAATGCATGCTGCTACTGCATAGGTTAATTGGCCTGCTGACTAAATTGGCCCCGGTGTCCTGCGATGGCCTGGCGTCCCATCCTGACTATAGCCCTGCCTTCCGCCCTGTGTCTGCTCACCGCAACCATGTACAGGATTAAGCAGTGTCTGACAATGATGATGATGAACAAATACAAACAGACGGTACTGGGCTTTGAGTCCAAAAACAAATTGGACAGAGAGACCAGCACCGTACGTTAATGAGCTGAAACGCTACATTGTTTTTCAGGGATGAAACTGACCGATTAATATTGACTACGGGAGACCGCTGTTGCTGCGTACGATTGATTGAAGAGCCCCTCGTGGGGGATTAGCTCAAGTCCAAGTGCACAGAATTATACATTTTAAAAATGTATGATTTGCAGCGTTACCGATCGATTTCGGGAATGAACGTTAGTTTCCGTAGCCGAGCGGTCAGCTGAATCCCTGTGCGAGACACCGTTTAGTCCGAACCGCTCGATGTTGTTAAGAAGACATTAATGTTTATCCCATCCTGATATAGACACGCTCCATTTCTCACGCTTTCCTTGTCCCATG
>JAZEWU010000006.1:11587554-11600488 GCA_036362915.1 Geotria australis | reverse complement strand
CTTTTTCCTCAGGTAGTCTCATATCATGAGACTATCTGTTGCGACACCCGCAGTTTCACAGAAACATGGTTCCATCCCCGCCACTTTTTCCTGTAACACGCGCGGCTGCGACGCGCCTGGTTATGCTTCCAACGTGTGAGGCGAAACGTCGCGAGAGGGAGAGCGGGAGACCGCTCAGTTACACGGCCAATCCCGAAACAACAGCTCTGAAGAGCAACCGTCATTAGCCGTGTTATCCGCTGATGGAAATCTGAATGTGAAAATGAAACGTGGTGCGTTATTATGTTCGTCGTTGTGGACGCACGTGGTTCGCGACGGATCGCCGTGCCTGCTGTCCCCGCCAGGCCGCGTGTTCGCCAACTCGGACGACTCGGTGTGCCTGCTGGGCATGCGCCGGCGCGCGCTCACCTTCCAGCCGATCAACTCGCTCAAGGATCAGGCCGACTTCGAGTGAGGGCCACCCACGAACCGCGGCCGCACCGCCACGATACGCCGCGACGTCACGATACGCCGCACCGCATCACCGCGCCACACCGCATTACCACGTGGTACCGCCACGACACCAAATTTAATTCGAAGGCTTTCGTGACCGATGTTATCCATAGTATAGCTCCTTTTTATGAGTTTAGGCCACGTAAAAAATGTATGCAAGTGTTGTGTACACGTCGATATGTTGGAAAAGCGATGGAGCATGCAGCACTTACCTTTAAAGAAGTTTTCGACGTTTCGCTGATACTTACAATCAGTGCAGGGCTCCGCGCCTCCGACTCAACGGGTGCAACGTGCCCGGAGAATATGCGCGCGTTTCAAATTTAGATTATTATTAGTATATAGATGGAGACACGTGGTGCGTTTGCGCGTGTTTTCCCACCAGACGCCGCATTCCCAAGGAGCAGTGGTGGCTCAAGCTGCGCCCCATGCTCAAGATCCTGGCCAAGTACAAGATCAGCTACGACATCACCGACCTCGAGGGTCACCTGGAGCACGTGCAGAACCGCCGGGATGCCGAAGCCACCAAGGTGTAAACGGAGCTCGCCAACACCGGCACGCGGAGACACATCTAATGAAGCTCGCCAGCCCACGCTGGCACACACACAGCCGCATTTACATCGCGCTCACGTTTGCTCCACACCAGCATATAATTCATACTCCACCGGCACCACACTCACGACTCGCCCGGCACACGCAGCCACATCTGTCCGGGGATTACTTTCGGCCGGGGTTATGTCGGGGTGCACGACTCCCGCACGTCACATTCAGAATACCCCCCCCCCCCCCCCCCCCGCGCTATGGGTGTGGGTTCTGGTCACATTCGGAATGGAACTCAGACACCTTATTTGAGAGCCACGGCCAACATCAGTGGCGACCATCTGAAGCGATCCTGGTCCTCACACTCACAATTGGGCGGCAGGGTGGCGCAGTTGGTAACATCCGCGCCTCGCAGAAAGAATGGTCTTGCCCGAGGCGGTTCGACTCCCGCCTTGGGCGCCTTCCTATGTGGGAGGTGGTGTGTTCTCCCCCCACCCCTGTTCTGCGTGGGTTTCCTCCGGGTTATCCGGTTTCCTCCCACAACTTAAAAAAAACCCCACTCATTAATTAGTTGGGCGATAACATCATAATATATAGGAAGCAATATGGCGCCGACAAACCACCTGGCTGTCTCAGCCGCCTCTATGCACTTTCCTCGCGCCTCTGAGTCCTTCTCTAGTCGAATTAATATCTTGAACATTGACTGAATATGTGCGCGTTATAAATGTAAAATTATTATTGTTATTAAACGAAGCCATGCACGCACACTTACACTCCTCCGGGGCATCATTCACACCGCACTTGACTCGTAGCGCACTCACAACACACTGATCCATTACTCCGCTCGCATTTCATCGTGGGGAGTTTTTTTCCTCTCTCCTCCTAAGTGCTTTGTTTGGCCGCACAGCAAAGCAGTGAGATTCACAGGCAACGCATGGCATGCCGCGAAACCGCTCGGCTTCACAAAACCAATACACGTGGGTGAAAAAAAAAACCCACACCGTCGCGATGACAGAATAGCAATGTGCAGGCACGCTCCGGCAAATAAGGCCCGCTTCAAACGGAGGGCAAATGCAGCTTATGCCGGCGGCCAGGTACCATCCTGACCTGTGAGAGGCTGGCTGCGTGGCCATCCACAAAATAAACAAATGCCACGTTGGGTGGCCACCACCCCCCCCCCAACTAACCTACAGAGATTTGAAACTGCTCTTAGGTTTCCGCGATGCCAAGTTCTTTGCGATTCTTCGAAGCACGATGGTCAGCTTCTGGACATCGTTGTCTTTCAGCTCGGCCTCCCTTGAGAATGTTGAGACTCCTCTCTGCTACTGCATCCAAAGTGATTTATTTACGTAGGTCTCTTGCAGCACATGGCCCTGGGGCGTGGCTCGGTCGGAGGAATGATGCCAGTTGTTAATCCATCTTGCTTCTTTCTAAAACAAATCAGACATTTATTGTTTTGTCTTAAGTCTAGCTACAAGCACTGGACTGTAGACGCCTGAGCTATCGAAGCGATAAAATATTGGGGTTATACTTTTACTGGGCTGGGTCATTTCAACTGCATTTCTGCGTGATGTCTTCCATCGCGAGCTATACATCGTGAAAACCTGCACAGTCGCTCAATTAAATCTATCCGTAAATCAAAAGCGAAACTTTAAAAAAAACATTAACGCGCTCGCGTAAAAATACACCTGACGCTTGTACAACCGTTCAGTTCGTGGCCTTTATCGACCGCCAGACATCGCGACATTAAACACACTGAAGGGGGCTAATGATAATAAATAACAATACAAGATGTGTTTAGAAAGCGCCTAGGAGCGGCGCTCCGCAATGGCTCTGTGGCGGAGAAGCTTCCATCGCACGGAGAGCCCCTGACACAGAAACCAACTGCAGCTGAAACGCCCTTATCGTTTGTTTGAAAATTTCGCGGCGCTAATTTATCAAAACGTGTACATTGATAGATTGGAGGGTACGAGTAAATGTACTGAAAATAAAAAACGCAATTAAGATCACGCGGCGTATCTTTTTGTTGTTGTGTTTTTACTCGTGAACTGAACGTGCTGCGTTTTTCTGGTCACAGACGCCGCGCACAACATAGGGGCGTCGTGTGTGATTTAGGATTTCAACAGTGATGACGCTAATAAAGTATAAAATACGACGTTTTTACCCTTACCGGCAATAAGAACACAGTGTTAAGATGTTTAAACACCAAGTGAACGTGAACGACATTGCATTGCGACTCATTAATTTTGCATGGTTCTGCCACAAGTATGTGTGGCTACCTGCACGTTGGAGCCTTTGTAAAAAGGTGTTCACTTGGTGCTTAAACATCTTAACACTGTGTTCTTATTGCCGGTAAGGGTAAACACTTCGTATTTTATACTTTATTTGTTACAACGGCAAAATCGTCCAATAGCAGTGATGACGCTGTAATGTCTAGCCCTTTGTCAATTCACTGCTGGATGAAGGCCTCCCCATGTCGTGTCCACAGTGTATACTAAATTAAGCAAACGGTATAACATTTCTCTTTCTATTCCTACCAAGTTACTGTGGTTAAGTTGTTCAATCACCCACTCTCCCAACCGACAACACGCGTTTAAGCTGACCGAGATGAAAATAAAAATAATAACGACCACGGAAAAGCAACGCAGCAACTTGCCCCAAGGAGAACGTGTTAAATCACTAAGTTGCAATATCACTGCGGCTGTTAAAAAGTAAGGGGAGCTGTGGTCGGACCCGCTGCCAAAAGGAAGACTGGGGCGGTCATCGTGACTTCACGACAGCGTGACGGGCAAAGCACAGAACACGCTCAAGAGGACGTCCCCTGCGGAGATGGAGTGATGGGATCGCCTCGTGTGGGGGAGCTCGACGGATCGTGCCATCGCAAGGCCGCGAGGGATGGAGGGGGGGAGCGCCTTCATTCTGCATCGGATAGATCTCATCTCATCTCATTGTCAGTAACCGCTTAATCTTGTATAGAGTTGCGGTGAGCCGGAGCCTATCCCGGCAGACACAGGGTGCAATGCAGGGCTATACCCCATGATGGGACGCCGGTCTATCACAGGGCACCGGGGGCAATTTAGTCCGCAGGCCAATTAACCAATGCAGCAGCATGTCTTTGGACGGATAGATCATGGCTGGTAATGAAGATGACAGCCGCATACATTATATAAATGTGTCATTTTTTGCGGTGCTTCGATGTACGTGAAATAAAACAGACGCGCTTTCATCGGCTGCCAAATGCAGATCAATCATTCGGGAGCTCACGGTGGGTCTCATGGGATTTATCCGGAGGTGAGCGCGTGACGCGCACGGCCTGTCACCGGTGCCGTCGGGACCTGTTGATGAGCAGATTGAAGCTGCAACAAAGCTGCAGAGCTCCGCTCAGTGCACGCGTGCATTTATTGTAATAATAACAATATATTTATAACGCGTGCATAGTCTCCGGGCGCGTTGCGTCCGTTGATTTGGAGGCAAGGAGCCTGGCTCAGTCGGTTTGTCGTGAGTCGGTGAAGAGCTGTCTTTAAAAAAAAAAATAAGTTGTGGGGGACTGTGTTTGGCGTAATATATGTGGCAAGGCTGTTCGAGGTTGTGGGTGCCGCGACCGAGAATCGGCGTTGTGCGAAGGTTGTGCGTGAGCGCGGTGTGTGGAGTAGGTGCTGTGATGAGCAGCGTAGATTACGGGATTGTGTTAAGGCGAGTGGCCGGAGTAGTGATGCGAGGTATTTAGGGCGTCCTGTGTGGATAGCGCGGTGGCATATTATTGCTGTTTTGTAAGTGATGCGTTGGTGGATGGGTAGCCAGTGCAGAGTGTCCCTGTATTTTGTGGTTGGTTGGTGTAATGTTGGCCTTTTACAATCCACTGCTGGATGATGGCCTCCTCACCCACTGCCTTGAGCTCTTTAACCGGACGTCACGACGCTGGTCTGTGCGGCTGTGTGAAAAGGGGCCCCAGAACTGGTTCTGGCGGGATGTTGCTTGCCACTGACGTGAGCCGTGGCTGGAAATCAAAAATATCGTGTGAATTACTCAGTTGGGAATACACATAGCAATAGCGCCCCCTACTGCAACAACTCAGCAGGACCTTCCAGATTAAAGAACCTTTAGATTCACCGTGGATTTATTGGGGGAAAAAAAGGAAAATGTAATCCATAAACTCATGTCGTCGGGTTTCATAGTGCAACGAGTTACCCACCGCTCTACTTCATAGTTTAACACAATTTATATATATAGTCTAAATCAGTGGTTCTTAGCCTGTTGCACCTTTAAGGCCGACTTGGGCTACTTGGGTATGTTCTCCACAGACCAGTAGGTGGCGCTCACCAGTAGGCCGTGACCCACCGGATGACAATAGCGGGTATAAATGACGCTAGAGAGATACAGTGGGCATATGCATGTTACAGAGCTAGAGAGTGAGTCATAGGCCAAAGGAAAACAGATATGGGAGGAGACACAAAAGCTGCATGTTTGTGCAGAGATAAGATATTCTCCTCCACAATGAGACTTTGTTTTACATTGCTTGCTACAATATACAGATATAGCATCATATGACGTGTGTTTGTTCTTTAAGGCTGGTAATCATCATTAAAAACCCACGGTCCGTTGGATTCCCTGAAGGCAGTGGCTTGGCAAACTTTACCGGGAATTCCTGTTGACCTGACAACTCTATGTAACTTGTGTTAAAACGTAATAATACATACTTGTACCATAATATATTAACTTTATAACGCGCGCAAATTCCACGCCTGGTCATGGACGAGGCACGGATATGGAGGCGTAATGAGGAACCTGCAGAGATGGGGGGCAGCCAGCCAGGCAGTAAGCCGGCACCAACCCGCAACACACTGCTTGCTATATATTTTCATGCTATCGGTCAATTATTTAACGAGTGCATTTTTAGTTGTGGGAGGAAGCCGGAGAACCAAGAGGAAACCCACGCAGAACAAGGAGAGAACACACAAACTCCACACAGAAAGGCGACCGAGGTGGGAATCGAAGTGACCTGCCTGGGGCAGCACTTTCTTTCTGCGAGGCGCACATGTTACCATTGCGCCACCGTGCCGCCCTTTAGTGATGAAATACAACATACGGCATGACTTACAGCCACGTATACAACCTGCACCGGCTATCCATCGATCCATCCATTTTCAGAAACCGCTTAATCCTGTACAGGGTCGTGGTGAGCCGGAGCCTATCCCGGCAGACACAGGGCGCAAGGCAGGGGTACAACGAGGATGGGACGCCAGTCCATTGCAGGGCACATGGGGCAATTTACTCAAAAAGCCAATTAACCTGGCAGCATGTCTTTGGACGATGGGAGGAAACCGGAGTGCCCGGCGAAAACCCACGCGGACACGGGGAGAACATGCAAACCCCACACAGAAAGGCACCCGAGCCAAGATTCGAACCCGGGACGTTTTTGCTGTGAGGCGGCAGCGCTACCCACTGCGCCACCGTGCTGCCCCGTGCACCGGCTAAACAGGTAAATAAATGCGGCACAGCGTCGCGAACTGCTCGAGGTAACAGACAATTATCTCGACGCAGCTCGGCGTTAATTTGAGGCATAGCCACCAATCTCTCCGGTTAATCAAACGTGACCGGAACACAACGCGGGAGGTGCGAACCGAGAGGGAAAAAACCCACGCAAGGGCGACAACACGTTGTCCTGATATCCGATGAGTTGTTTATGCCCGCAGCGCGCCGCAGTATTCATAACATGCCAGGATTTTGCGGTGAGGAGAAAAAATAATAATTAACTGCACCATCCAAAAGGTTTCTCCCCGGGCTATGAGTGACAGGTGGGCGGTTTGGACGGTGATGTGAGCGAGGCCCCGCGATGCGTGGCCCGGCACGCCCGCCTTGTCAGACATTTGGCGGATGACCGTGCGACTGGCAGGACGTAATGTCCTAACTTACACTCTTAACCATCCTCCTCCTCCTCCTACTACCGTCATTTGGTCGTGCATATCTCTCCCCCCACCCAAACACACACCCATATCGCTTTCGCTCGCTTCTAACTCTCAACCGGTGAGCTTCAACCAAAGCTGCGGCATTTCATTGGGGCCGCACGGTGGCTCGGTGAGTAGCGCTGCCGCCTCGTAGCCTCGGGTGTCTTTCTGTGTGGAGATTGCATGTTCTCTCCCGTGTCCACCGTGGGTTTGCGCCTGGTATGCCGGTTTGCTGCCACAGTCCAATGACGTGTTGCTGTCTAGGTTAATTGTCCTGACTAAATTAACCCCCGGTGCCCTGAGATGTTGCAACTTGCTTACCCCTCCAAGTTGGACAACTGTGAAAAAGAGCTGCATAGTTCAACGTTTCTTTCCAGCTTAGATATTAACAAAATCTGACTGACTTCCACTCAGCTCTGCAACTGCGGCGACAAAATTGTATTTATGTTTAAAATAAATGAGAATTGGTCTTCTCGTTTCGGGAGTTGTCGCGTCGAGCGTTCCTCCTCTTTCCTTCGTGACGTTTCGCCTCCCACATTGGAGGCATCATCCGGCTTCCGTCGTGAAGGGGAGAGAGAGGAACGCTCGACACGACTACCCCAGATAGAGCAGCTCTTCAGAGCAATTCTCATACATGGAGCCGTAAAACCCTACATCAATCAGACAGTTTTTAATTAAGCTGGAAGGAACTTCATGATTAATCTGTTTCTGACAATGGATGGATGGAACCGTGGAGCGATGTGGATTATTTAACAGCAATCCAGCGGTGAGGGATAAGCAAGTTACAACATCTCAGGGCGCCGGGGGTTTCCGGGGGAGGGGTGTTCAAATTAGTCAGAACAATTAACCTAGGCAGCAGCATGTCTTGGGACTGTGGGAGAAAACCGCATTACGCGGTGAAAACCCACAGGGGACACGGGGACAGAACACGCAAACTGCACTCAGAAAGGAGAACCGAGCCGGGAATCGAACCGAGGCACGTCTTGCTGTGAGGGAATACCAGAACACGAAATGCTCCCTGTCGTCTGTGTGCGTGTCCCATCTTCCCAACGAGCCTGGCGGGGCCCGGGAGCCGCATTGCGGTTACGGGGCAAGCCTGTCCACACACGCCGCGGCCACGGCGCGGACGAATCTTAAATCTCTTGCTTTAAGCACGGAGAATAAAACAACATTATTCAATTCAACTTTAGTTGTCAATTCTGCCGTTTGTACAGGACATATAGAGGATCGGAATTCGGTTTCTCTCAGACCCCGGTGTTGGCATATGCATGGACTGGAGCACAACAACAAAGGTTTAAACATACTAGGATTTAAAAAAAAAAATTTTTAACATTTACACGTTAAGGTAAACTGGGGGTCGGGGGGGCGGGATAATAACAAGGCACAGATCTGGAACAAAAACTATAATTAAAACAAATATAGTGCAAAATATAACTGATATAGTGAAAATATAATGAAAAGATGTGCAAGTAATATGCCATCTTACAGGACAAGTAGTTATAGGATCACATGCTTTCGAGATTTTTTTGTATTCCTTCTTATTTTCAAATGAAGTCACTCGCGTTTGCGTAAGAGCACGCGATTTTCAGTGGGGCCCTGTGAGTTGCAATAACAATGGGTGTCTCTTGGGCGAAGTGTGTGACTGTATATCACGCGCTCATGCGGTGTAAAGTGCGTGGGGGCCCTTTCCGACCCCCTCCTTCTTCTGTCAAATAGGCGCTGCCTCGCCGCGTTAAGATCAGCAGGTGCAGCGGTGGACACAATTGCCAGTTGTGCTCAAGCGACGGTTATCGCGAGTACAGGGAAATTAAGATTGAGTAATAGAAATAAAAATGTCCCGCTGGCCAACGCCGAAGCTGATAGGCATTATCAGGAGTACCGGCAAACAGAAACAGAAGGATAGATTACTTGGCTTAGAGAGGTGGAGGGGGGACGGTTGTTACCGGAGCTTTACAATGGCAGGAAACGTAATGCGGATTGTGATTTTCTGGCGGTGTTGTACACGCTGGCGTGGGGTTGTAAAGCTTCAAAGGCTACGCGACACTACAAGAGAGAAACTACACGAGAGAAACTACACGAGAGAGAGAGGCAGCATGTTCTTTCCTGCCCTGCTCGTTTTTCCCCGAGTATCATCTAGCGCCACCATTCAATAATAATAATAATAATTTTACATTTATAACGCGCACATGTTCATTCACTGTCGAAGGTACTCGTTCGACGAGAGAACGACTCAGAGGCGCGAGGAAAGCGCAGAGAGGCGGAGGAGGCAGCCAGGCGGTGTTGCCTGCGCCATATTGCCACACACTGCTTCCTATATATTATGATGTTATCGGACAAATAATTAATGAGTGTGTTTTTTTTAAGTTGTGGGAGGAAACCGGAGAACCCGGAGGAAACCCAAGCAGAACAGGGGGAGAACACACAAACTCCACACAGAAAGGCGCCCGAGCCGAGATTCGAACCCGGGGCCTTCTTGCTAAGAGGCGCAGATGTTACCACTGCGCCACCCTGCCGCCCAACAACCGGTGGGTCGCGACCCAGCCGTCAGTGGGCCGCGAGCGCCACCTCCTGGTCCGTGGAGACCAGACCCCAAGTGGGCCAAGTGTGCCTTTTGATGCAGGTTATAAACAACTCCTAATCTGGTGCCTTCACAAACGCATTCCTGTGTTAAATATCTGCGTGCTGAGCAGAGGACGACGCAGGAGCCTCCTGGGAAGGAATCTTGAGGCTCAATGAGGCTTTCCTGGCTAAGCGAGCGTAAAGTGGAAAAAATATCACGAAAATTAAAAGCACGTGTGCAACTCAGCAAGACGAGCAACTGAGCTTATTATTTAATTTTCCACAAACACAATGTTCCATAAAAAGTACCTATTTGGACGTCAGAGGATTTGTCCCTGACGCTGTGTTCCTTTTTCATAATTGCTCCGCTCTCGATGTTCTAGAACAGGACAACCAAGGAAGCAACGGAGTGAATCCTGCAGTTGCCCGCAGTGTAACGATCTGTGGGTAGCTCGACAGGGCTAAACGCCTTCCCAACCGCAATCGCTTCTCCTGTAAATGTGCCGTCACTATTACACTGGGGCGGCACGGAAGCGATGCCGCCTCATAGCAAGAAAATATGGGTTCGATTCTCGGCTCGGGTGACTTTCTCTGTGGAGTTTGCATGTTCTCACAGTGTCCGCGTGGGTTTTCGCCGGGTGCTCCGGTTTCCTCCCACAGGCTAAATACACGCTGCTACTGCTGCTGCCTAGGTTAATTGGCCTGCTGACTAAATTGCCCCCGGTGCCCTACAGTGGACTGGTGTCCCATCCTGGGTAAAACCCTGCATTGCGTCATGTGTTTCCGCCGTGATGGGCTCCGGCTCACCGCGACCCTGTACAGGATTAAGCGGGTATTGATAGTGAATCAACTCTTCCACACCGGAGCACCTGCAGAACAACTATTTTTTTGTTTAATTCCACCGCCACAGCCACGGTCCCCACCGCACCAACAGCTAGCGTTGCCACCTCGTAGGCACGAACAACCGGGGACGTATCGTGCATGGAGTGTACAAGATAAAAGAGAGAGGGAGAGATATGTACGTGGACCTTACAAAACAAACCGGGACCTTGAATGCTTGACTCGTCCGATGAAAACTTACATCTTTCCCAGGACAGCCGCTTCGAAACGAGGACCATCCTGGGGGGGAACAGGACACGGTGGTAACCCGACCACAAGCAGGTCGAGATGGTCGTCTGACGCCACGGACCTCCCAACCCCCCCCCCCGCGAGAAGTTGAGCTCGCCCTATCTCCCCGATTCGACCCGCATGCACAGCTTAGCCCATCCCTTGAATTGGACGGACGGGGGGCGCAACTCTGCCACAGATTAGCGGCTCAAAGGAGGAATGTAAACATGTGAAGGCAGTGAGACGTACCGGGGGCCGTGGGGGGTGGGAGCGGGAGACGAGTGGTGTTTGTTAGAGGTTTGGCCGCTTGTCTTGCCGGTGGAAATCCAAAGGGGCACCCTGTGCCTCTCACGACACTGAGGTCACTTTTGGATGGACACAGATAAACTTCGGGTGTTTTAAAGCTGTTTTGAAGCGTCGATGTCGCGTGTTGACGTAGGGGTGTCACGGCACGTTATATAAGAATTGCTCTCGTGACTTTCTCTTTCCTGACGGCCGTGGCGCGCGTTCCTCCTCTCTCATTCGCGACGTTTTACCTCCCAGTTGGAGGCATCATCAGGCTTCTGAGAGGCGTGAGAGGCGAAACGTCGCGAAGTGGAGAGGCGGAACGCTCGCCACGGCTATCCCGAAAGAGCGGCTCTCATCAACATTGGGAACAGTAATGAATTTGTCCATACTGAGTGGAGGAAGCACTCGCTCTGATTGGAAGGCATCAATGATGTATGGTGTGGAGGATGAGCTATACACAACCTAATCAGCAAGTAGACTCTGCGCCTCATTCGCACATTTGTCTCTCTACATTAAACATCAAAGTGTTTGTGTAAACATCCCATACCCACACCGCGTTTTGAAAGTCAGTTTTTGTCCCGCTGGATTGGGTTAATACAAGCAAACCCTGGACCCGTTTCAACGTTCAGTGTTCACATTAGCAATCAGCCTCGCCTCCATCGCAGGAATACCGCTTCCAGAGCTTGCAAGCTCACTGGGTATTTTCTGCTATAATAATAAACATCTATCTATCTCAAAGCAATGCTGGTAAACTGGCAGAAGTTTGTTTATAGGCAAAGACCCTCTCTGTGAGACCTGCGGGTCCTTGACCGATGTTAAACGAAAAAACATCGCCACAAAACAAACTGCAGACACCGCTAAACTATCTTCTTCTCACCCATTCCTCTTGCAGTTCATGAGTCGAGAGTCGTGAATCGCTTTGTAGAATTAACAACAGTCCAGGTAACATGTGGGTAAGAATGCGCGTTTTGGGGCGGCGGGGGGAATGGGAGAGGATTAAATTAACTGTGGAAGTTCACGGGTATTTTCTGGCCGCATGTGTGCTGCTGTGGTCGGTGCACAACAGCACTTGAACGTGACTGGAATGCCCCGAATGCCACCGTGCGGTGAGATGTTTTGACCGATCGCATGTTATGCAGGCATGTTTACTCGATAACCGTACAATCGTGTTCAAGATTCTGCATTGCGCACATTCACATCTGTATTTCATAACTACGAAAATATATCTTCCGGCTCGGGTGCCTTTCTATGTGGAGTTTGCATGTTCTCTCCCCGTGTCCGCGTGGGTTTTCGCCGCGGGCACTCCGGTTTCCCCCCCACAGTCCAAAGACATGCTGCTGCATCGGTTAATCGGCCTGCGGAATAAATTGCACCTGGTGCCCTGTGATGGACTGGCGTCCGATCATGGGTATAACCCTGCCTTGCGCCCTGTGTCTGCCGGGATAGGATCCGGTTCACCGCGACCCTGTACAGGATTACGCGTTTTCTGACAATGGATGAATGGATGGAAAAAGATATCTCTTCGTCTGCGGCTCTGAAACCGATGGTGACAATTCCACCTTTCCACGGCAGAAGCTAATATTTTCCATGAGGTGAGTACTGTTGATGTCTCGTAACGCTCTGTCGCTCACCCTTATCATTACCCTTGACTAATGAATGAAACGTGTCAGGTGTTGTCCTTGTCAGCCCATAACTTCCCAATGCTGGGCAAAGGCTAAGCACCTGTGTGAATAGAATAGTGTATATGGGTCTCTGTGTGAGTCTGGGGGTCTCTGTGTGGGTCTGGGGGTCTCTATGTGAGTCTGGGTCTCTGTGTAGATCTGTGGGACTCTCTGTGAGTGTGCCTGGCTCCGAGTCTGAGCATCAACACTCGGAGCATTAACACAATCCCGTACTCTGCGTAGCTCGTCACAGCACCGACTCCACACACCGCGTTCACGCACAACCTTCGCGAAACGCCGTTTCTCGGTCGCGGCACCCACAACCTGGAACAGCCTGCCACACCT